>KK112339.1:92581-180411 GCA_000611955.2 Stegodyphus mimosarum
GAAGACCTACGATCGTTTTTCTCAAACAATTTTGAGAAGGGATTATATCAGATTTCTAAGTTTGACACTGCACCAGCACAATAAAATTATATCTAAGCATATATGCAAAGTAATGTGAACTGAAACTTTTTGACTCCCTCCCTTCTTCCTCTGAATTGCTGCGACACCTTTCGATCCCGTTTCCTCCTGGCTAGACGATTTGCGGCTATCTTCTTTGTTCACTGAATATGTGCTGAGCGAACAAAATTGTACGTCCGTATGTGAACCAAATATTGCGAATCCTGAACTGCGTTCTTCAATAATAAAATTACCTTGACACCGGGCATGTCTGTTTTGCCAAGTTTCTTCGCTAGGCATCTATTACGCCACCACCAAGTTCCAAATCATTCATATCATGTCATGTATAGATACATATATATATAGAGAGAGAGATTTCAAGCAAATTCAAATTTTGCAGGCCGATATTTTAAAGTTATTTAAAAATTAACTTCATTCTGTACTTCTATTCTTCTTCTTCCTTCTGTAACTTTAGTTCTGTATAGTACTTCTGCCTTTCAATTATCTAAAAATTCTCCCACATATAATTAAAAAAATTCCATCCTTTCAAATTTGAGATCATTCATTAACTCTCTGCTCTGGGATCCTCCTTAAATTAAGAATTACTTATTTCTCGAAAGGCCTGTTCTTTATTCTCCACTTTCTTGTTGAAGTATTTCATTAAACGTTATTTGATTTGCAAAGTTAGCTAGTATCGAGCAAAAATATTATCGCTCCGACAGTAAAAAGTATTTTCAGAGACCTTTGGTGTAATACTATCACAAAGTAAACAGCTTGTTTAGATTAATTTTTTGAAACCTAATTTTTTTCGTCAAAACCTGTCAATTTGGAAAACGAAAAATCATTCAAATATTTCTGTTTCATTATTTAAGACAATATTTTTTATATATTCCCAATAATATATGAAAATACTTTATTTTATGAAATTGTTTTAAAGTAATCGGAATAGAACATAGTTAAAACTTATTATTCTAAACAAGCGTTTTGTCATTTTAAAAGTTTTATTCTCGAAACCTGCCTTTAAATTTTAAAATACTTTAAGCATCGGAACTTTTTTTCAGTCTAATGTATATTATGCTACAGAATTTACATTTCTGAACGTAATCTACTGAAGTATATTGCATTAAAGAATGCAATAGTTTATAACTGTTTTTCCTCTTTACATGTCTATATAATAACTCTAATGAATTTTCTTTTTCCAAGTAATTTGCTTTTACTGTTTTATTGAGATCAACTTTGTTTCTGCTATGTTGCCATGGACATTCTTTAATAATCAAACTACAGGCTTATTCCTTTTACAAACGCATCGACTATACTATAATTTCGAGTCAAATTAAGTTTGAGTAAGACGTTAGTTAATTAATTTGTTGTTGAAGACTGAGTATATGAAAGCTCACTGCCTAACGGGGATATCTACGGGAAGAGCTTTTTTTCTTCATCGAGGGGAACTATGAATAGAAATTGGTTTAGTATTACACACCGCAACATTCATTACACCTACAGACATATATTACACACAGGGAAAATCTGGAAATTCATACAGCTAGCTCGTTCACCTGTTTCGAACTGTGTTCAGCGGTCTATCTACCTAACCACTGATGGGCAAATAAATTAGTGAAACCACTTCTGGAATAATCAGCATGAAAGTAATCCGGAACCTATAGGCAAATATTTGTTGTACATCTGCTATATCTGAAATTTGCTAGAAATTTTTAATAGGCTATTCTGCAATTTTTAATAGGTTATGCAAAATTTAATTATGAAAATATCTCAAATTGTTTAATAATGGTTATTATGGCAGTGATACGAAAAGATAAATTTCTTAATAATAATTACTTTACTTTCAACAATTTTCATTCTCAAATCCAAAATTTTCAATCAGTTTAAGAATAAAAACTAACGCTTCCACTCTTTATTGACAATTTCACTTATAAATTTGTATGTTAATCCTTTACATTTCCGAAATAACTGGAGATATTAGCTCGTTTTGACTTTGATACTATTCCTTTGATTCGAATTTTTGAGCAAGAGGCATTTTTTCTATAAATAGTATTTTCGTTTAATTATGGATAGACCATTTCTGTCATACGTCAGACTGACAACTAAAACTTACTTTAATGGTATTTTTTGAATCTCTGGGTTACTTGTCCTAATTACTTAACAATTTTCCAAGACGGAAATTCTAATTTCGTTATTGGGAATTATACGAAAAGCAGATAAAATTCATTCGTCAAAATGTTGAGTGGTATAGGATGAAGAACATCTTACGGAAAATGTTGAATTTTGAACTATATAAATGTAGATCTTTTCTGATAAAAATTGTAATAAATTTTAAAATACTTTTTCTGAAGTTCCAATAGATTTCCGTTTCGCTTTCTGCCTCACCATATATGATTAATACCGCCAAATGTCCTTAACACTATTTTATACTATTTATTAAAAGGCTGAGCTTAATCCAGATAAAAAATCTAAACAGATATTTTGAAACGTTGTCTAAAAATGTCCCCTAAAATGCAGAAATACGCCTTGGAAATGCGCCAGAGCAGCCAAGTTGTTTCCAGTATTAACTCAGATTTTCCAATAATCATCGTTTTTCTTTTCATTTGACTGAGAAATCGATTGATAACATTCTCAGTTTATTGACAGCTTCCTATTTATTTAGAATATCAGCTTGTAAACATTAAATTTCAAGTATCAAAATTTCCTTTCCCTTCTGAAAAAGAAAAACTATGTCTGTTCATCCTGAAATACTTATGCAATTTCATTCGAAATTTACGCCAGTCTTATATTGTCTTTTATTCAATTTTAAATCAAAAACTATTTTTTAGTCTAAAAAGGTTAAATAATGTAAACATTTGTTACGGTTGCTGATCTGGAATATTTACAGCAAGTTCATGTTTTGTAAGTTTTTTTCTGCTTCTCCTTAAGGAGTTATGGTCCCTTAAAACTAATGCAGAGATTCTCAACCCAGGGAGGGGGGATTTCATAGTTTCAGGAGGGATAATCTCAGCTTTTCATTTACTTGCTAAGTATTTTAGTTCATGAATATAAAAAACGTTTTTTTTTTTTTTCAAATTTTAACATTTATGAACATTTTCTGACCTTTTACTTGTTTAATTTATAGCACATTAAAAATAATCTGAATCTAAAGCACATTAAAAAATTATCAAAATTTAAATAAATGATCGTTTACTTCTTGGTCTCTGTTAATCATACAGCTGTGCCGAAATACGATTCCATTATAGATCGAAAGCACCTCGAAGTACAGTATCAAAGATTCTTATATCGCCCTTCCTGTTGATATTTTTTACGAGAAAACGAAGATGTTCTTTAGTTTAAAAAATTTTTAATTCTTAGATAAATCACAATATTTAATATTCCCCAAAAGGTAATTCTCAGAACTTAACACAATATTCAAATGTAACATTATCACTGTAAGTAGTCTTTTATTCAATGTATTTGATTATTGATCTAAGAGCAACACGATAAATACAGCCGATACAGGTAATAGGTAGGATTTCCACTTTGTACAAATTATTCAATGAAATCAAATCGGACATATCTCGTTTAATAATGTTCCGAGACAGAAATTAATATTCCTTTCACTGTTCGGAAATCCTGTATCATTACCGCCCGAACTCCTCTCTCTTCCCACACGCTTCCAGGGAATTAATTAGTGCGGAAGAGAAAATCCTTTCTCTCAGCTCGGAAACGTGTTTTCTTGAAACCCGGTGTACTCGTGTATGCTAATTGCACGGACTACAGCTTATCGTTCTCGTCGCTAGCAAATTCGACACGTGCTGCCTCCGAACGGATAATTCCGAGTACATAGATAGAGAGAGGTGTCGTGCTTTCGCTAAATAACGGAAGATAATTAAGTTAAACACACCGTGCGATAGAAATGGGGATAACGAAAGCGGATTCATTTCGTTTTCCGATGTTCTTAAAATCTGATTTCGTTGATATCGAATTTTTGTCAAGTTCTCCAGAGCTCGGGCTTTAGCTAGAAAAAAAATCAAGTTCAGGAAAATAAGACAGAGATAGGAGAATATTTCCGTGTGTTTAGCCGTTCAACATCTTTCCGAATTTTAAATATTTGTGTCTTAACAAGGTCCCTTCGCTATGTGTGTAATGAAAGTTTGATCGGACAACTTTATGCAAAGTAATTAAAGTTGGTTCGCGTTACCTTAAATATTACTTTCAAGATAAAATTTAGGCTTAATAATAACTTGGTTTTTAAAAGATAATGCAGGAACATTAAATAAATATTCATATTAGAAGCTCAGATTAAATTCTTTCTTCCTTTTACATTATTTAACTGCATATTGTAATCATATAATTTCTTTACGTATTAAAGTAATGTACCAAGTATATTTTTCTTCATCTTTTATCGTGGTGTTAGAATAATCTCTTAATTCTCATTTTTATTAGCTTCGTTAATGTAAGCTTCTTAAAATATGAAAGGCTACCGAATGTCCACTTATTGAATATAACTGAATGAATCTTTGTGTCATTCAGTTACTAGTGTAAATTTTCTTTCAAGTTTTACCCTGCATAGGATTCGAAAATTTTTAATTTAAGGAAAACAATATTCTCCTTTATTTTTTCTTAAGATCTAGTACTTTTATATTAAAAAGACACTCAGAGAAATGAAATTCTAAAATTAATTTACAGTTAAACCAGAACATAGTTTAGTAATTAAATTTAGATATAGAACTCTTCTGTAATTTGTGCTCAGAAATGGAACTCCTTGCATATTGTTAGAATAGCATACATAATAAAACTGAAGTAGGAACTCAGGCAGAAATTTTCGTTGGTTAAAAACCTTTATACTGAAAGTTGCATTATTTTCTAGAGAAAAAGCAGGTACACGTTTCGTAGAGTATAAAACAAGAAAAAATAATAAAATCTTATCGGTTACATTTGTTATCATTATCGCTTACTTTTGTAAGATAATGTGTCAAAAGATTAATTAATTTTATTTTTTATCGTAATTATTTTCTTCGAATAATAGTAATTCAGAAGCCGTTACTGAATTAGTTTGTGAATATTTTTAAATAGCTTACTCCTTAATGCATTTTAAAAAATCGATATTTCTATGGAAGTTATACATAACTCCCATTATTTAAATTTGTCCGGATTTCACACTAACTTTATCTTGTTAAATTAGAAATCATTGCACAAAATATCAAACTTTAAATTTCATTTTAACGATACTCAGGAAATATATTGTAAATCAGAAGCAAAGAACAAATGTGCGAAATTCAGGCACCCACCCATACGGTGTAGTGGTTAGGGGAGCAGACTGCGATGTCAAATGACCCAGGTTCGAATCCCGAAGAAGGCATGATTGTGTTTGCCCATCCTCTCATAACAGGGATAGGTGGCCCACCTATTAGTTTTCTCCATAATAAAGTACGACCGCCGCATCTGGCCTTAGTAGCGGTCAACGTCTGTGAACGGTTTGAGTTCGCCTTTGGGGAAAAAGAAAAGAAAAGTACGAAATTCAACGTGTGGAAGACACGTTTACAAATGGTCTGAAATTAACGTACTATATTTTCTTGTGTATAATCTTGTGACGCATCTTCAGGTTTTTCCTTCAATTTAAAAAACAAAATATAGAGGAAGCTGCGGATAGTCTATTTACCACCTACATTATTTATTTCGTTTTGAAAATGGAAAAGCAGCTAAAATGAAAGCAGTACTAGTCATACAACTAAGATGAAAATTGCATTATCGGTCAAAAG
Source organism: Stegodyphus mimosarum (assembly GCA_000611955.2). Classification (NCBI taxonomy): domain Eukaryota; kingdom Metazoa; phylum Arthropoda; class Arachnida; order Araneae; family Eresidae; genus Stegodyphus; species Stegodyphus mimosarum. Next base: position 98,386 of record KK112339.1, read on the forward strand.
AAACATGTTTCTGTGCTTAGCAACTCTTATTCATTACTTCTGTCGGTACCAGTAGAGTTTAGTCGCCTGAAATTTCAATATCACAAGATCTATACCGGTCTCTCACAGAATGTCATTCTCAGAACCGTCTGCAGCATGGGTGTCTAAAGTGTGGCCCAAGAGCAAATTATGAAAGTATTTTAATTTACACATTTTTATTAAAAAAATAAATGTTTGAATTTAATTCGTATATAATCGATTCATTGGCATTATTTTAAAATAAAAGCATCTTAGTAAGTCATGATGTACTAAAACCCTCCGCGTACGACTTCCGCGATTTCCACGGGGATCAAAATCCGTCTCGTAAGATGTTTTTGAAAATAGCGTGCGTAAGTTTATTTCCCTTATTTTTAATACGGATCACGCTTTTTATCCGTGTAGGGTAAGAATATTCATATTTCACGTCTCGTTTTGCACCTAGATGGCGCTACAGATTTATTTTATTATAAAATTTATTATTTATTGTTTCTTTCATTCTTGGCGAGAACTGTCTTTATCATTGGCGGGAACAGAATTTCAGGTTTAAAGTAATAAGAATAAGTAAGTACAAGTAATATTATTAACTATACAAATTAATTAGCATGCAGTTCAATGTGTACTTTTGCAATTCACAAAAGTTCACAGCTTGTAAAATATTTAAATGCATCCTAAAGCCGTTCCATGAGGTATATTTTATCCGCACATGAGAATTTACGTTTTGAATTATGTGTTTATCCGCTTGATTTTATATTTCCAAAAATAATCAACCAATAATTGTCAATGAGTTTTTGCCGTCGTTAAACTTTTAAAAATTTTAAACACGTGTACAAATTTTTGACAAATTACAAGATTTGTATGCAGTATATTGCATTGTATTTTTAGTTCCTAATTCTTGTATCAAATTAGTCATTTGGTACAAGGTATGAATAATTCATCTTCATTATTGATATTTGCTTATAAAATTAAAATATATACTTTTTTTAAGATGAGCTCCATGTCATTAAAAAAACGCGCATTACATAAAAAAAAGAAAAATTGAAGATGAAAGAAGAGTTTTTAAGGGAAACTGGACGGAGAAATACTTTTTTATTGAAGAGAATAGTAGAGCACTTTGCTTAGTTTGTAGGGACTTTGTGCCACTTTTTAAAGACTACAATTTGAAACCACATTATAGCCAAAAGGCAAAATATGATGCACATCTTGGTATTTGCCGTAAAGATAAAATAACAGAACTAAAAAAAGGGTTATCGTCTGAACAATTTTTTTTAAAAAAGACAGCTACTCAAAATAATAGCATTGCAAAAGCAAGTTACGTCATAGCAAATTTAATAGCGAAAATATTAAAACACTTTATTGATGGCGAATTTATAAAAGAATGTATGGAAAGAGTAGCAAACATAATTTGCCCTGAAAAAAAAGTTGGATTTTTCTAAAATCAGTTTATCACACCAGACTATAGCCATAAGAACTGAAGAGTTGGAGAATTCAATTGAAAAGTCTTTAAAAAGCAAATGTATCAATTTTAAATTTTATTCGTTAGCCATGGACGAAAGCATTGACGCTTCTGATACGGCACCAACTGGCAATCTTTATCGGAGGTATCAATAAACATTATAGTATCACGGAAGAAGTGGTTGCTTTAGTAACGTTTAAAGGGGACAAGTCTGTAGATTTACTCGATGCGTTAAAAACGACGATGAAATCTATGAAACATTTATCAGCTATCATAACCGATGGAGCCTCTGCCATCGTTAGTAAAAATGGGGGCAATTTCAAGATTTTCTTAAGGTAATGGGAACTGAATTTTCAGATGTTATTTATTATACAGAAGTGAGATGGCTGAGCAACGGAAAAATGCTCAAAAGATTTTACGTTTTAAGAACTGAAATAAAAATCTTTATGGAAACAAAAGGGACATCTGTGACTGAATTTGAAGACGAAGATTACGTTTTAGATTTAGCCTTTTTAGTAGACTTAACAAAACATTTGAATAATTTGAGGCTTCAAGAAAAAAATCAACTTAATTATAATATGTTCCAAACAATAACAGCGTTTGAAATAAAGTGAAAGTTTTGGTACAAATCAAATGAAAGTAAAAGATTTGACACATTTCAGTACTTTGACTGCACATAAACCTGTCAGTTGCAAAAATATGTAAAATATGCTGCATTCATTTTTGATTTAATTCAAGAGTTTGAAAGTAGATTTCAAGATTTTCAAAACAATGAAGAATATTTCAACATATTTTCTACTCCATTTTATCTGGAAATAAGTAAATTGCCTTCAAATCTTCAAATGCAATGCATTGAACTGCAAAGTGGCATTCACCTGAAGGAAAAATTTGAAAATGTTTCTTTACTGGAGTTTTACAAAGATTACCTACCCCTCGATAAGTATCCTAATTTTCACAATCATGCTTTATCAATGTCTTTATCACTGTCAATTCTCGAAAATAATTGTTCACAAATATAGGTATTTGGCAGTACCTATATTTGTGAACAATTATTTTCGAGAATGAAGCATACAAAAAAACAAAAATAGGACAAAGATTAGTGACAAACGTCTTGAAAATGCATCAAGAACTGCAACCTCGTCTATCGATATCGATGTGCTTATTCAACAAAAGCAAATTCATCCATCTCATTAATTTGAATTTTTTCCATCTTCATGAAGTCCGAACTAAATTAAACAAACTTTTACAAATTAATAATTAAACTTAATTAATTAATAATTAAACTTTTACAAATTAATAATAAATATTTACCTATACATATACAATTCAAGTTTAAAAAATTAATAATAAAAAGAAGTTAATGTATTTTAATAAAACAACACAAAGCTAATTTTTATTTCAATTTGTTAAAAAATATCGTATCTGCGGCCCCGCAAATTTTTTTTTTGCAATGCGGCCCTCAAACGGTTATGGTTTAGACACCCATGGTCTACAGCATTGGATATTCCACATTTCCAAAATCGCTGCTGTGTTGCCATATGTTTAACTGTCCTTATTTCTAATCACTCGCGTGTGTAAGCCACATCCCTAATTTCTCACTGCTTTTTTGTGAAAAAAAGTGCGGCTTATACAAGAGAGAATACGGTTTCTATTAAAAAGAAATAGAAGACCAATTCTCATGAAATACCATACGGCTAAATTGTCTGTAACAGTATTTCTTCATAACAGTTAGCCTGTCATATGATGTATCCAACAATAAAAATAAATCATTTATGCTTTAATAGTTCATCCAGTGAAAAAGTATTAATAAAATATAAAGCAGTAAAAAATTTTGCTTATAAAATACGTATTATCACGCCTAAAGACCAATTTAGTAAGAGCCTGAAATGCATTCATTCAAAGCTTCTGATTACTTGCAAGAATAACATCCACTTAGCTTTTATCCGCGTCACGCCTGCATGGCAATCGACACCATTATTCGAAAAGAGTGGGTTGGTCTTTTTTTTTTTTTTTTTTTTTTTTTTTTTTTTGCTCCTCGAAGGAAATCTGTCAATAGGAAACGCGACGTTCTGCCTTCTGATGATCTTCCTGCAGAAAAAAAGCGGAAGATAACCATTCCATTTTCTTAACGAAGGCCCTCACACTTTGGCGTGCATCGAAGCTTCCTTTTTTTCGTTTGATACCCACCGAATCATAAACCAACTTTCCTAATCATGTTAAAAGGAAGAAGTGGAGGACGTGCGGAACAAAATCTCGTTAAGTATGCTTGACTGCACAGGAAGATACAGAGTAAAGAGAAGAGGAAAATAATAAACTACTATTAAAAAACTTTACTCGTGTTATTTTAGCGGGAAGTAAATAAAGTGCAGTCCGGAAAGTTTCTCATAAATCAAAATGTTGTGCAGAAAGTGGTAGCTGTTAATTGCAGTACTGTCAATGAGCCTTTTGCAAAACTTTTAATGGAACTTTTGAGAAAAGTTTATGTATATAAAAGCTCGCTTAAGAAAAGGACTGACTGCTTTACTTAAGCCAATAAAAATATGCAGCGTGCCCATGGGCGTTCTCTACAATATTTAAAAAACGCGTTCACATTTTTCGTACTATTTCTGTGTTTGAAATATTTGATGAAAAAAACACTGTATTAGTAGTAATAAAAGTAGTAGTTTAGCAATGCATTCCTTTTAGATTTTTAATAAGCTTAATAACAGCCAATAATCTAGTAAAAGTTAAAAGCATTGAGCAAATTTTGTCCAAATATAAGGCCCATCAAAATTTCTGCTTTATGACGTATAACGTCTAATTATCTTTTTAAATATTTTATTTCGGATTTCTTTAAAATTAGAAAGATAGATAAAAATATTAAACATTTAACAGAAGAAATTGCATTTCTTAAGATATTTTTTTTAATTTATTCTGATTCTTAGATATTTTCGCTCAATATAGAATTTTTGTTTTCAGTTTTCATTGACACAGGAATTTCAAATGAGAGACACGAAAAGCTACAGACGTATACATTTTACTCTAATGAACATCGACCGACGTTTTGCTTGCACATTCTGAGATAAATGGATCAGTTTCCTGCTTATTATGAATTGGTAAAGACACAGAGCAATACACGTCAATTTGTTAACAAAGATCTTACACTAAAAATCGTTCCTTCAAACTAAAATATTTGTCACAATGTCAAGATTAAAAGTTTTTCTGAAAGCATTTCAGAACATATATAGTACTGCAGAACTTGAAAATTTTACTGAACTTAATTAGAACTCTGCGACTTTGCTAGGCAAATTACTACTCCCCAGAGAATGTGAGCTATATCAACTGGTATGAAAGACTGCGGTTAACAAGAAAAAAATATTTGAGCCTGGAGTTAACATGACAGAAATGAGTATTCCCAGAGTAAAGTAAACAACTTGATACTGCACTCAATTCAGCTTCATACTAAGATCCTTAAATTCCTACAGAAGGAGTTCTCAGTCTTAATATATAACTATCTAGAGCATTCTTTAATGTGTTGTTCATCTACTGCAGTCCCGTGACTTGCAACACAGTATTAGGTAAATAATTTCTCAGTATTCCATCTATATATTTCATTTCAGCTCTGCTATCATCTTGCCAACAATTTGCTAATTTCTATCTTTGTTTGGGTCGATTAAATAAGACTCTCTTTTGCATATTCCACTGAAAAATTCGCGGCAGTAATAAGCAAGAGTACGAGCAAAATTCATATAACCGGACTCATTAAAACTGAACTTTACAAAAATTAATTTAATGTACTTAATTTAGCATACGGCGAGCATGGGTGGCCGCTCATTGGTTTTACAAAAGTTTCTTAGGTGAGTTTTCTTCCCGCAAATATAGGGCACTATAGGTCATCAAATCACGAAACTTTTATAATGATCTAAATAATATTCTAAATAATATACAGACCTTATAGCTGTATATTTTTGCACTACGCAAATGTAAGAAAAAATAAGACTCCATTAGAACTTGCACGTGATCGTTTCTATTCAAACAATGAAATGCAAAAGGAATCCTAGACTGTGCTTATTAATGTTTATACCATAATAATGTATCAAATACAGACTTCAATAACAAATTTTTAACGATTAGTATATGAAGTCAATTATTTGGTTTTTAGAGCTTGTTCATATAAAAGCACATAAAATCATTTTCTGCGCTATCTCAATTGTTTGGTTATCATTTATTCAAGTGTATGTTGTCAGCTCTTAAGGACTGCGTCTTGCTTTTTAGAAGATGATGAGCATTGTAATCGAACTGTTGATATTTACCAAGCTGTGTCAAGCCCACCTGTGACAGATGAGAATCGCAACCGACCCTTGCACTGCTCTTACCGCATACGGGTTCGACCTGCTCGCAACGACTGGGTCGTCTTTGTTCGCTTCACACGCATGCGCGTTGGCGAACCGAGTGAAGACAGACGGCGATGCATCGGCGGATATGTCCAGATCATTGATGGCTATAGAGACTCGAACCACAGTAATAAAGAAGATCCTGGCTACTACTGCGGAGAGATCGATTCTCCAAAGACTTTTGTATCGGAGACACCGCATGTCAAAATAGTCCTGCACGTCGATAGCTATGGGCATGACACTTTTCTTCAGTTCGATGCAAATGTGGAGCAGCAACAAGAGGTAATGGATTTTCTGTATTCATGTTGCTTCCTTTTATCAGTTAGTATTTCCTCTATTCCAGATTGTGAATTGCAGAAATAAGAGTTTCTGTCAAATTCTTGATAGTATACGTACTGTATATTCACGAGCGAACTACACAGCGCTTTGTAACAGCACTTGCATGCTTATTATATTGATAGGGGTACATGACGGATACTATAATGTAATGTGAGACGGAAAAAAGGAAACATAGAGAAATTTTTCTTTTCCCACTTTACTTTGTACCAACATCAGTTGCTTGAAAATAACACAAAAGACGCGGTTTTATAACTACATAGTTTTTCAGATAAGTTAATATAAAATTTTAAACTTCAGTCTGTATCTTAAATCTGAAAGTACACTTATGGCGAAGTAGATAAGACCGCTAAATACTGTTAGTGCCATCCGAATATGAAACTCGAGAACATTTTCTTAGTTTTCAAATTCGTAATGTCGATGTGAGCCAGTTTGTTTTAGGCATCTTTCCGTTAAGCAGATAGCCATCTTGTATTTTGATATAATAAACTAAAAACAAAAAAGTAAAATTCCTAAAACTTGTCCAATGCCCATATTTTGCATCCTGAACGGAAACTTAAATTATTCTGAATAAAGTTAACAAATTATCAAGAAAAAAAATAGTTTGTGTTTATGGCAAATAATAGATAAATCAATAATAGAGAAATAAATGTCTTTCGCTTCTATGAGAGAGTAACTGCAATAAAATTTCGAACTGAAACATTTTCATACATATCATTAAAGTTCTTCTTTCATTGTACAGAACATGGTTCATGTTAGGCTATTCATTTCGGAAAAGCAATCGGGGATTAATTTATTATATAGAAAAAATAATGAGAACATCATCCTGCTATCCCGTTCTCTTGGACGGAGAATAGCTAAATAACACAATAAACAATGAACTTTTGCTTTAAGAAAGACCATTCAACTTTTAGTTTTACTGGGCATCTTTTTCATTTTTCGAAGCTGCAGAAAACAAAACGTAACAGCTGATTACAAGTTTAGGGTTTAAGAAGGAGAAAATTTTAGAATATAAAAATAATGAAGAAACCACAGATGTTCCCTCTTCCCTCAGATTTATTAAAATACCCTGAATCTTTATATCCTACAGTAAAAATTAATAGGAAAATTGGAGCTTTATCCACCGACAAGCTGAAATATTGCAATAGATTAAAGAGGAAAGTAAACTAAGAAGTGCTGATGCACAAAACATTAGGCTTGTCAACCTACATTGTTAACTGAAGACCATCTAGGATCCTTGGGAAAGGCTACAGAAGCAAAGGGAAATATTGTTTTCTAGAAATAAGATTCGAATTATGGCATGTAATCTCTTGAATAACTATAATTACCCAATAATTCAAGTTTAAGAGACAGCTTTTAACATTTTTCTTTTTGCAGTTTGACTGCAGTTTCATCTGCGATCGTTCTTAATGGCACACAAAGAAAAATTTAAATCAGACCTTCGAAATGCATCCAGTACTTCGCCAGTAAGCTCATAAAATATGAATAGTAAAATAGGTGCCTTAAAAGTATTTAAAATAATGCAACACGTAATAAAAAACTGCATATCAAAAATTTAGCAATCTTTAAATTAAGAACTCGAAATTAAAAGTGTAGCAATAAAACAATTTTAGATAAAATGGTGGCTAAATCCAGGTTTAAAATAATTAAATATAGTGGTTGAATGAATATGGAAGTAGACTAGTATCATAAAACTATTAATGGGCTCCATAATCCAAATGGCAAAGCAAGCAAAATTTATTTGATAGATAAAACTCTTTTGTCATGTGGTTTTCAGGTGCACGCTCGGTATGGCCAATATGCACAACTTTATCCTCATCGTCGTGGAACTCCTGTACCGGGATCATATTGCGAAAGAACGTTTCACGGTTGTGCTCCCACTCGCTGCTTCGTACAATCTCCAGGATTTCCAGGAATATATCCCAGGTATCTCAATTCCGCTGCATTTTCTCAATTCTTTTAGTAATTCTTCATTGTATAATATTCATTTTCAAATATATGTAAAATGCTGAGAAAAATAAAAGTTACTGATAAATTATTTACTGGTAAAATTAATTTATGTGTAAAATACCAAATTTAATTCAACCTCAGATCTTATACTAATTCAGTTAAAGGATGGCCTTTTATTTTTTCAAGGCCAAATAAAATTCAGTTTATTGCAAATTTATTTACATATTCTTAATTTTTTTTACTGTTTCAAATATTATAAAAGAAAATGCACTGCAGTATGTATTCTTTCAAAGAACTTTTAAACTGATCTAAATGAATATGTACTAGATGCAGGTGGGCCTATTATTTTGGGTAAATATCAGTATGTAACCTGTAAACACTAATGGACAGATAGTTATGTGTTATACATATGCTTATTGCTGTTTACACTTTGTATGATTACTAAGTCATAACAGCAAACTTTTTCTAAAATTAAATTGCCGAAAGGAATGGCTTTATTTCGATTCACTTTCCACTAAGTGAATTTGTTTTATGGTAAGCAAAGTAACTGCAGTCAATTATTTTCTGCCAGCATTTTGTAGCTATAGTTTTATTCGTTTGTGCCGAAAATAAAATATCGGATGAAAAGTATAATATTTTGGTCAACAAGCTCATTATCCGAATTTAATTGTTATCCAGATAGCCTGAGGTTGCAGGTATTTCAGTTCTGCTATATATTTAAATGTCAATTGGTTGTCCTTTGGCTACACTGTTTGGAGTTCATAATTCAATTAATAGTACAGATTATTTCATTTTTATATTGCTATACTGAAAAAGTAAAAGATGAAATCGGATAAAATGAAAAAAACATAAAGCAATTTCCATTTCCTTTAAAATACTTTACTCTTTTGAAACCTAATGCATCGGCAATAACAACAGCATATTTTGATGTTTGTTAACTTTATGCACTGCATACAGAAAGTTAGTGCTTTGCTTTCTAATTCCAAAACGAATTCTTGAAAGCGAGATTTGATTGGGCAGCTTTATCAATCAAAAATCAACAAGTTTCATTTTAATTAAGTTACGATGAAGACTGAAAAAAACTGTCTTAAGAAGTACGTTTAGTATGTAGTAAAATAACCAATAGAACGTTAAGCAAATTAGTAAATCTAGTGAAATGAGAAAAATTTAAGTATCAAATATTCAGTAACAAATAATTGAAAAAGTTCGCTGACACTAAAATTGTTTGTTAAGAGTTGTCCCATCGGGAGGGAGCAGCAAAGGTCTAACAATTAACTATTACTCTCCCATTTCTGATTGTGTGATTGTACAGCTTACATCATATGTGAATTTACGGCAAAAGTGAAAATATCACTTAATATATCAATATAAATTTAGAAGCTCTTCCCGCTTTCTCTATGTCACTTGTAAAAAAAGTAAAATATGAAACAAAATGCACGAATGTGGAGGGACATTGTAGCTTAATAAAATTGTAGACGAATTTTTAAATATGAAAACTCGTAAATGGCGATCAATTTTCTCACTAGTCCAAGAAAAACCCTAAATATGCAAATAAAACTGCAAAACAACGCACGAGGCAATTCTGTTTTAGCATAGTCAATAATATCAGATTTTAGTGCTACGTCAATAAATAAATAAATAATTTAAAATTAATAATAATAATATTTAAAATTAAGAAATACTCAAAGTATCTCCGGGCAAAATAAGCATAACAATATTTAAGAGCGAATGAAATTAAACGCGCAATAAAAATAGTGGGACATTTTAAAACTATTTTTCAACAACATGAAAATGTTAAAGAATCAGGAATGAATATTTAATATATATATGTGCGTATAACTGAACAATGAAAGTTGCATATGAAGAGCATTTTCAAGTGCATCATTGCCGTTCGTAGCTGATGATTCGATATAGCTATGTATTGCATGTCCATATGATTTTATAACTATTATTACACTGTTGCATAACATTCTGATTAGAGTGAAATCAGTAGATATGATAGATATGTATATTAATATATTTTAGTTAAAGATCAGTTAGCGCGCAACCGCCTTTTCATAAGACTCAAATCCATTAGAAACAGGAAATCTTTAATTTTTGCCAGTTTAAGTGCTCACATACAAATGGAATAAATAAAATAAATAGTGGGCATCACCGTGGGAAAAAAATTGTATCCGCGATTTACACGTAAATACGGAACGTAGAACTATCAAGGAAAGCTATACAATTTTCCATGAAAGACACATTCAAAATAGCTCGATTAAACCTTGCATTCATATCTGAAGATGATAAATTCGCATTGAATTTACGTTAATTTATTATTCATAGTTAGAAATAAACGTCAAGCTTAAACTCAGTAGATCTAGCCATCCTCTCAATTAGCATGAATCTATCTCTATTCTCCGTGATTCCAAGCAGTTGCGCAGATAGTAATTACACTCTCAGCATATGTTTGTTACTTCAAACATTTTATTAAATGTATGCATGGTAATATTATTAACGGCTGAAATATATACGGTTTACTCAACTGTGATGAACTGCACTAAAAAATGTAATAAATGCACACAGACGTGAAACGGAGTCCTAAGTTCTTGCAGTAAACGTTGTTACTGCTGGATAACAAACGCTTTTGACTTATATTGATAAAATCCATAACAATGAAGTGCGGTTTTTCACTCGATAAAAGACTAGATCTTAAATCTTGATGAAGTCTTTAGCATTAAATTACTTGGACCTCTTCAGTCTAACCGTTTTAGAGCAGTTTTAAACTATTTACACTCATGTCCATAAATTAAGGATAATTCGGAGTCACGCGGAAATCGAACTCTGAAATAAATATATCACCTGTAAAATCACTACACACATCTTCAAGAATCATTTGCAAATTTCAGGAAGTAACCAGATGACACCGATGGTACGTCACAATGACGAGAGTGTAAGAGAGTGATATACTTGTATAAGGAATACAGGCAAAGAAGTAAAATTGTTCGCAGGCGCTTTATAAGCATTTCAGTGCAATAACCGAATAGTTATGACACAAAGGACGCATTTGGATGATTTTTTACCTGGTAGAATTATCGGCAGTCTGGAATGTGGGCGTACATAACTGGAAGTATCAGACGAACTTGGAATTGCCCAGAGTGTCATCTCCAGGCTTTGACAACAATTCCAAGATGATGGTAATGTGAGTAGACGTTACAGCACAGGTCACCCCAGGGTTACAACGCCGAATGAGGACCGGCATTTGGCAGTTACTGCCAAAAGAAACAGGCGGAGAACAACCTCAGATCTGTCTCGTCAGCTCTCTTCAGCCACTGGTACGACAATTTCAAGGCAGACCGTGTACAGACGCTTAGGGCAGATTGGTCTATATGCTCGTAGACCTGTCAGATGCGTTCCACTTACTGCAACTCACTGTCGCCTGCGGTTGTTGTGTAGCGAATTTTGTGTTTTTAATTTAAGTGTTTTTAATCATTTAAGTAATCAATTATTTAAGTATTTTATTTGTATTTGTATTTGATTTTTTTTAATTTGAAATTGTGAAGAGCGTAATGAATATATATATATTTGAAAGCGTGTATTTAAAAGCTTTAATCAATTATTTTCCCTTCAGCGGTTCAACTTTCTAACGCAGAAAGGGGAGCGTCTTTTAACGGATGTAACATCTGTCAGAATAGCCTTTTAAGATGACAGTTGCAGCTTGGGGCAGTATATCGTTGTTCCCTTGTCTTTGTTACCAAGCTGTAAAAGTGGCTATAGTAATTGGCCTCCCGCTGTTCACTTACGTTTCAGCCTTGTGAATGTTGCTTTGCTTATACCTTCGGAAGAAAGGGAAAGGTTGTAAATTGGATCTTGAAGGGGCAGTTTTTTTGTTGTTTCTTAGATTTTTCGCTCATTAGCAAGGGGGATCGAATTTTTAGTTTCCAGTTGTCGCAGGTAGACTGTAGACAATGACTTAATTTTGATTCGTTTGGGGGTTTGAACTTGTCCTGTTAAATTATATTGAAAAGTCTCGGATTGGCAAGAATTTAATTTTACGTGTAACTTTTGGACCTATAATTGTGAGTGGGAGGAGAAACTACCAACTACGTTTGTGTGTTACGTAGTTGGTCTGTTCAGTCACTCCATTTGTTTGAGCCGGGAGGCTTTTTCCTCGGTTGTTGCCCGAGTTTTGAAGTCAGTTTTATCGGAGTTTTTTTAGAGAGAGTTTTTGAGTTTGAATACAGAGAAAAGAATTAGCAGAGAGGACCTTTGGCCCTGCGGCCAAGCTTACCCTGGCTTGGGTGGCTTGCGCTTGCGTTCTGAGGACGGACTCGGCTTTTAGCTGAAGAGATTAGAGATGATGCGGCTGTGTTCGCCGAAATTTAGGAGATAAGTTTTGATACAGAGAAAAGAATTAGCAGAGAGGGCCTTTCGCCCTGCGGCTGTACCCCGGCGGGTGGCTCGCGGGCATGATAGACCTATTCAAGTCGAAGATGTGAATAATGGAGAATTTTTCCTGAAATATTTGCGAGAAGGGGAACTCAGAGCGAACACTTTCGAATTCGAAGCGGTTTTTCCCGTAAACGGAAGTGAAATGGCTCGTACCAAACAGAAGCATTCCATTCCTGAGAAGAAAAAAAAATTCAGCATTCTGTCTTCGCTCGAAAATTCCCGTTGTCGCTGACAGCCGAAGCACCTGAGTGTCATCTTGTTTATTACCTTTGTTTCTCCTTCAACTTTAATACTTCAGAATATTTTATTGCCGATCTTCTTCATTGGGGTTCTACAAGAGGTCATTTTTCTTGAACTTAGAATTTTCCGAAAACTGATGCGAGAAGTAGAACTCATCTGCAGCCTATAGCTTCCTATGATGACGTCGCCTATAGCCTATGATGATGAAATTCCGGTAGTTTACTGTGAGTTACTTAATATTTTTATTTGTAAGATTATAGTATTTTTTAAGTAGTGTAATTTAAACTAATCTTGCTTAATTTGGGGAGAAAGAGAAAATTTATTTGAAAAAAAAAAGAAAAGGATTGTTTGTGTCTTAGAAGAATTTAAAATTATTGTCAAAAATATGAAATTTATGTTAAGGGTAATTTCTATTTTGCCTTGTGTGAGATTCAATTTAAATGATTCATTTAATGTTCCAGTCATTCCAAGTAATCGTTGTTATGTTAAAATTCAAAAATCTTGATAAATGACTCTTGGAGAAATTTAATGTAGTATATTAATTGCATTCGTATGTAAGGGTAGTCTGGCCAGCTCTCCCATAAATTTATCCTAGATACTAATAAATAAGTTTGATTTTATGTTATTACTTGCATTTGTTTTTTTTTGTGTGTGTGTTACGTAGTTGGTCTGTTCAGTCACTCCATTTGTTTCAGCCGGGAGACTTTTAAGAAAACATGGAGATTTTATCGGGGTTATTGATAAATGTTTATACATTTTAGGGTACTCACAAAGCGCCCTGTTTTTTAGCAAATATGTACTAACAACATTTTTATTGAATATTTAATGTTTGTTTTAGGTGCCATGCAAGTTAGAACTAGGGCTTGATTTTCATAGTGGAACTGATTGATTGGTGTCTGAATATTTCTTCTCTGGTGCTTATGAGGTTTTGCCATTTAATGAATATGAACTTGTTGTTCTTGAGTTTATTTTAAAATGAGTGAATTATACAAATGCTTGGTTGAGATATAGTATTCAGTTTTACCGAGTACCACAGAAGATTTATTCCAGCTTCCTTTGCAGGTTAAGTTTTATTAAGAAGAATTTGCTTTGCCTTGCTATGTGTGAATTAATTGATTTAAGAAGCAGTAGTAATTTGAAATTATTTTGGGGTCAGATCAATCAGTTATTTCCTTCCTCCCTTTCTAACTAATTCATAGTAGCAAGTATTTAGTTTAGTTTGTCACGGCACTAAGAGAGGTTGAGTAAGCGTTTAAATTTTAAAAAGTTAAACCCGCAAGTTTTAATTTCTATTTAACGCGGTTATCCTGGAGTAGAGAGCATGCATTGTGGACACCGCAACAGTGGACTTGTGTGATGTTTTCCAACGAGTCCAGGTTTAGCTTGCAGTCTGATTCTCGCCGGACTTTCATATGGAGAGCTCCAGATACCCGTTACCACCAAGAAAACATCATTGAACGACACCATTAACGGTGGTGCAAGAGTGCTCGTTTGGGGTGGAATTATTGTGGGTTTCAGAACTGACCTGCATGTTCAAATTGGAACCATGGCAAGCCAAATCTATCGGGACGTCATTCTGGAACAACACGTACGTTTGTTTCGGGGCGCCATGGGCGCACAATTTGTGTTTATGGATGACAACGCCCGTCCTCACCGTGCAAACATCGTAAGCGAATGCCTTCGATCGGAGGATATCACCCATATGGACTGGCCAGCATTCTCACCGGACTTGAATCCAGTAGAGCACGTGTGGGACATGCTTGGCCGACGAGTTGCAGCCCATCAACCTCCTCCTACATGTCTACCGGAACTTCGGAGAGCATTGCGTTTTGAGTGGTGTAATATCCCCCAAGATCAGATCGATAATTTGATACTCAGTATGCCTAGGCGTTGTACGGACTGTATTGCATCATCCGGGAGACATACAATGTATTACAATCACACCAACCATGTAATATTGGTTTTTTTTGTAAATAGGTTTTTTTTTGTAATTTGCTCCAGGGAGAAAAATCGCTATTTTTTTAATAATATCAAACATATAGCATCTTTTTTTGCTCTTTACCTTTTGTTTAATAAATAAGCTTTACAAATAAGTCAAATTGGTTTTGCTTCTAACTCTTCCTTTGCCTGATTTTGCATTATCCTTAATTTATGGACATGAGTGTATTTCAAACCTCATGCTTTCTTTGGCTTTAGCTCTCAAATGGACCCAAATTCGAAAGGACAATCACATACTTCTAACGGCTGAAATATATACGGTTTACTAAACTGTCATAAACTGCACTAAAAAATGTAACAAGTGCACACAGACGTGAAAGGGAGTCCTAAGTTCTTACAATAAACGTGATTACTGCCGGATAACAAAAGCTTTTGACTTTCATTACCGATGATACTAAATTATTATTTTCGCAGTTTGGAGTCATTATATTAACATCTAAGCACTTATTAAATAGAAATAAACTTAAAACAATTTTTGAAAATCAATTAAAACACAAGATTTTGGGTCAGATTTATGTTTACTTTGATCTGTGGTGAATATTGTTAGTTTACAGAAAGAGTCATCGATGAATAATAATTTGTCATGACTAATTGGGAAAATATAATTTCTTCTGCAAAATAATTATATTAAAACAATCTAAAGCTTTCTATTCAAAAGTATTAGCTTCACAACCAAACCACTAACGTTTTGCCATTTAATGTAATTTTTAATCTGTTATTTTAAGGCATTTCATATCGATTGCGCAGTCCTTGCGCGTGTGATTCCGACAAAAATAGACTTCCAAGTCTTTTTTTTACTCCCGAATACGCATTTGGGGAATACATTAGGTTAGTTTTAGATTTACTTCACAATTTCTCTGAATCTGATTATCTTGATATGCTAAAATGAAGCAATTTTATGAGATGTTACCAAATTACAAAGGGATTAGGGTTAATAGCTAAGAAATCACTTTTTTGTTCTTTTGACATTTAAGTACTATTACGTGACTTACACTACTTTAAATTTATTGCAACAAAGCACAGCAGAGCGTATTGATGCGATAGAGTCCAGAGTGCACTCCACCTTCAGTAGACCATTTTTAATACATTTCATCCTAAAGCTTTCTCGTTAAATCCTTTTTAGGAAATAATTCTTTTTAACTAAACTTGTTATTAACTTTAAACCTAATTATAGCAAAATGAAACATTATCTTTCAATGCAAAAATAAATGAAGAAATCTTTACCAAATCTTGATTAAATAAAATAAAACGTTACAATTCATACTTTCTTGGAGTTAAATGTAATAAAAAATGCGGCTTATTTCGAAGTTATGTACGAGTATGCATTTTAAAAATCATTACTAATAGCTCTTCAGTAACAGCAAATGTTATCCCATAACAATGTTTCTTCTTTAACATTTTTCTGAATCGTTTTAAAAATTAACTATGATTTCCCGATATTTACATTTAAGATTAGGAACTGCTTAAGAAGTCTTCAGTTAACAAATTTTTTCACATAAAGCATCCGTTTTTACACACGATTACAAAGAAATTGAGAGGTTTTCTACCTGTCTTCGTAGAAGGAAGTAAAAAAAGAATTTTTTTTACTTCACGTGAAGGAAGCATTGTAATCGCAAAAAATTTCGGATATCGCATTTCAGCGGAAATATCCATTTTGATCGCTCTTGATTCTATTTGAACAACGTTTTTGCGGTGCATCTGTACCTACGAATAGAATAAAGGACTTTTTTCCTGAAACGGACTGTGAAATGGATTCAGAAGACTTTTTTTTGACGTCTGTATATACGTGCGTATGTATGTATATATGTAGATATTCTGCATAACTCAAAAACGAGTATCAGCCGCACCAAAAGTATACAAATATATGTATGCATATATATACTCACTTTGTCACCCGGATCGGTGAGCTACGTTTTTTATTCGTACATGTTACTAAATTGTGCATTTTTCGTTTCGAAAGTGATTGAATTATATTGCTCTTCACCAACTTCAGTGTCTTTTTGCCTAGCCAAAAGTTTTCTGCACCAAAAAATCTATCTTTCTGCTAATTTTAATTGTAAAATTTGTTTTTTTAACGGTTTTAACTCTATTTGGTGTTTTAAGATTTCCTGTATTTTACAATTTTTAATGAAGATGTTAGTTTTTCCTTGCCCCGAAGTGAGAACTGAATTGGTTGCATGATAAATATATCTTTAACGAAATTAGAGGAAATAAGCGTTTCCTATTAGCAGCAAATATTATCGCCAGTCTGTGTGAGACAAAGGAGAATGTTTACGAGTAGTGCATGCGCATCAGCTAAGCGACGCTGAATCGTCTGTAAAAAACTGTTTCTTTTTTATTTTTTTTATTTCTTTTATACATTGTTTTAGATTTATTATAGTATTTGAATAGAAAACGGGGAAACAATTAGGTAATTCTTCAGGTGACATAATTTTTGTGCATTCTGGGTTATAAAATGAATGAGATGTAACGCTGTTAAATGAACCTCTAAGAAGCATATCTCTAATGAAGAAGTATGTCTCTAATGAAATTCGTTGAAATAAGTTAAAATGAAATGCAGCAAAAAATCTGCATAATTAAATAGGCCGTACAAACAAGTATGGGGTATTCACATCAGAGTTTTCTTGTTAGGGATTCCAATATAGATTCCATTATAGATTGTGGAAAAGCATTCGAAAGCCATCTGCCTAAGAGAAGGGATGCCTTTGTGGAGGACTGTCTAAAGAAAACTGCGTCGTATACACCTTACACATGGAGAAAACCACGATACCGCCCATTCAGGTAGTCCGTTCACCGGGATTAGAACTCCGGAAAAAACTACCAGTATTTAGTAGTTACACCGCTCGGTCGCTGGTGGGCCATTAAATATTATGTGTTTCACAATTTAATCAATTATCACGCGTCGTCTAAATGAGGAAAATTGAGTTGTCAAATGCTTCCCAATAAACATTACATATTTATATGCATATGCTTGTGTGAGGTAGTTTTTGCAGAAGATGAACACCAATTTACATTTGAGTCATGGCGAAAAGACTCTTGCTTAGATGATGACTGGTGTGTAAATCATAACTGGCTTGATGGTTAAAACATCATTTTTTTATTTAGAAATTTTTTTATTTTTATTTTTTGTTTAAAACTGGTACAACACTACGGATGATAAACGCGCCCCGCAATTTCGATATGCGCAGTTTACATTTCAGATAATAAAGAAAGAAGACAAAGCGAGAGGTGTGGTTCGCTGAAGCAGCAGCAGGCAAGAAAAAGCAATGCGTACTCATTTCGGTTCTACTTAGAGCCGAAAAGTCTTTGTGTTAATGCTGAGCAGCGAATGGGCTAAAAAAGTGGCAATGCAGAGAAACTGAGAGGGGAAAAGTGACGTAACACGCGGCAGAGTGACGCAGAATTATGCAAAGCGTACCTTTGAAGCGGGATATTTTAATTAAAATTTATGAATTTGAATATCTATTGCCAATTGATTACAGTTACGTTTAATAATTTCATTTCATATTTTATATGTTACATATAGTAATAAATACTGTTGCGAATTTTGTAAATATTCTTACGAAACGTCTAGTTGCGGTAAGATAGCTTCCCCTCAAAGTGAGTTTAGGGTTGCCAGAAAGTGGAAAGAAAATGCAGAGTTGCCAGATTTGGCGCGAAATCGCCCATTTGGTGAAGAAATTGGCGATATGCCATAGAGGGAGCGAGAACATTCTGGAAAGAATTCTTACCGGTTTTCCCGAGAATGCTCTTGAAGGCAGGTCAAAAGATCATATACCACACTTGTACGCGGAGTAGTAGAGTACCTTGAGTATGTTGAGTTCAGTAGCACTGTCTTGAGTTCAGAGATTAGCTCGAGACCGATCGACCGAGATGGGAGCTGTACTTTAGCGCTTTTTCTTAAAGCTGTCTTCACCGTTATAGCCTGAAAGCCTGAAGGCTCTGTTGCCAATTTTTTCAACGTGTTTGTCGTAGTTTTTCGACATCTGTAACGTATTTTTGGAACTGTTCTGGGTAATACTGACGAATTAATTATGCTTTGACTCTTCATGAAGTGTTGTCATCAATCACTCTAATCCACGACCCGTAGAACGCAACAATATATAATTAATTTTAGTGAAGTTATGATTAAAACTCTGATATTTTTGTACAATTGTGAGGTTTATCCATTTATTTTTAACAAATGGTTCATTTCAAGTTAGTGCTTTCCTATTACTCTCTTTTCATCTAAGCTTTTCATGCCACAATGTAAATGAGATAGCGAGAGTTTATCAGATTAAGGTAGAATGAAGTGCTATTTAAGCAAGAGTTTCGGAAGTTAGTTTTAGAGCTTGTCTGCCTATTCCAAGCCACGTTGTGATGTGATTATTAGCGACTTACGTTAATGACGTTGAATGTTCTAACTATTAAGATTTGTCTCGCCGGTTTACTACAAACCAGAGCTCTTCCTGTGCATTAAAGTATTCAGTGAAACGTTAGGCTAATCTACCCCACCTTGAAATTATTAGTTGTTACGTTATTCTGTTAAGTCAGAAGTGATTGGCTTCTTGCAACCCAAGTTGGATCATTTGTTAATTTTATGTTTGAATAAAAGGGTCTTATACACCCTTCTTCTGATTTCTGTTTTGTTTCATAAGACTAGAAGATAATTTTTTAATAGTCTTTGTTAAAGTCAACACTGTATATTTCCAAAGAAACATAGATTTTACATAACGTAATGTGGAATTCTTGAAAGAGACAATGTTCTGCCGGAAAAATAAATTACAGGGGGCAAGTATGTTTAACATTGAGTAAACAGCTATCTCGTTAAATAGGAGAGAAATCGTCAAACTTAGGGGCCATTTAGCAATTTCGAGAAATGAAAGGTACTAGAGATTTCTCAGCGGCCAGAGGAAATCTATATAAGACCGGACAGAGCATCGGTTTTCAATTTTTTGTTTTGTTTTGTTTTGTTTAGAGTTGACGTCAGAGTAGTGAGAAATCTCCATGCGGACTTCGCTCCTTAGATGCTTTTGCATTACGTTGTGTTTCATGTTCTTAGTACTTAGTAATTACAAATTATGCTCTGTCAGACTGAAAGCTGTAGGAGTACTTTCGTGAAAAGTTCTGGAACTGTAAAGACTTTCTTTTGGTAAAATAAATTTTATCAAGCTATCAACATATCTGTGTTCATTCAATCCATTACGAACCCCTATGCAAGTAACAATTTTTAGTGTTAGAAGTGAGGTTCAATACCGGTGACAAGAGAGATGGAGGAGAAACAGAGACAGCTGATGGCGGCCATTGCTGCGTTCAAAAAAGAGAAGAAAGCGAGCTAAGACTCCGTTGAAGAAGAGATGATTGCAGACCAAGAGGAGATTAAAGCAGACCCAGAAAAGATTAAAGCAGGGCAAGAACAGATGAAAGTGGGCCAAAAATCAGATAGAAGGGGCTGTTAAATCAGTTGGAGAAACAATTAAAGCAGATCGAGAGGAAATGGAAAGAGAAATTACTGCCATAATAAAAAACCCAAATTTGAAGCTAGGGTAGGCAAATACACTGGTGAAATAAATTAAGAGAATTTGCATATTTTATCGCATTGCATGAAAAGAACTGAACTGAAGGAAAAACCACTGCTTCTATATGAAAATGCAAATTTTGTACGTAAGCGCGCATATGTGTGTAGGCGAAGCCAGCAGAAAAACAGGCTTTACAAGCGCGTGTAGGGTAAGACGAATTGCGTTCGCTAGCACACCTCGGCGAATTTCTTGGTGTTATCTTGCAGCAATCGGTTAAATTCACATCGGAACACTAAAAATGAGTAATCACCAACGTTTAGATGATGGAATGAGGTGGCGAATTGCGGGGAGGCTAGAGGCAGGCCAATCGCAAGTCCAGATATGCAGAGAGTTTAATTTAAAGCCCAGGGTCGTGTGTAACCTATGGAAACAGTACCAGTATACTGAATACATCGAGAGAAAGTCGCTCAAGAGCCACGACGGCCAGAGAAGATCGCTATTTGTCCATTTTAGCGAGGCGTAACACAGGGGCTACAGCTTCTCAGCTCTCTCGGGACCTGTATGCAGCCACAGGAACCCGTGTAACAAGGGTGACTGTTTCCAAAAGACTGAATGAGAGAGGGTTGTTTTCCAGAAGACCGGCCGTTTGCGTCTATCTCACGTCTACGGACAGGAAAGTCCGATTAGCATGGTAGCATAGTGATTGGAGTACGGAGCAATGGGCGACCGTTCTGTTCTCTAACGACTCCCGTTTTAGCCTAAATACCTATTCTCGCAGTACTTTCATATGGAGAGAGGTACGGACTCGCTACCTACCCTCGTATATGAAAGAGATATATATGAGATCAAATATGAAAATTCTCTTAATTTATTTCACCAGTTATATAGACGGTTGAAAACAAAGTTCGTGAAACTGAAGAAAGGGTTTCTGCTGTCGAACAAAAAATTGAAACAAGAGTTTCTATTGCCGACCGGTCACTTGGAGAAAGAGATACTGCTGTCAAACAACAAATCGATTACAGAGTTTCTGCAGTTGCTAAAAGAAATTTATAACGATTACAGAAAGAGATTCTGACGGTTTTAAATTTTTTTCCATGCCTTTTCAACCCTCTGTCTAAAACTAACTACTTATAATGAACAGACCTCCTGGCCAAGTGTATAAAAGTCAATTCTGTATAGTGGCGGATGCAAATGGATGGGATTCCCAAGCTAAGGCCTGCCTTTTCGCCGCCTCTCTGACAGCAGCACAGCTGATATCCTTCAATTAATTCTGCTCGAAAACTAGAGGCTACACTTCGAAGCACTATCCGGCACATTGGACCTGCGTTTTAGCAAGAAGTGTTTAAAAACTATAGCAGCCTTCAGTTAAAATCTCACCAACAGAAGCCCACGTAAACCCTCCAGGAATTCTTCACTAATGTTGAAAGGATATTTTATCTGACCTTTCTGAACTGCCCATTAGAAACAAGAGGAATCTTGTCTGTACGTTCCTTCCTTGATAGCATTACGGATCCTGAGATACAGAAAGCCCTATGAATGACGGATGTCAAGGATTTAAAAAGCGTTTTATTGTACGCCAGGAAATTTGAGACATCCCAGTAAGCAATTCCTAGAGACCGCCGCCGAGTCAGAGCTGCGCAAGCCTACAAGCGATTGAATCAAGTCAGTGCTCGTCTAGACGATTTAGCCAGGCATGCCAATGCTTTGAGACTTAATAGGTCACAAGAAATCGACCATAAAGTGCCAGAACTGCAGCGCTGAAGGCCAAGTAGAAAGAAATTGCAGCCACCGAAAGTAAGACCGCTTCTCAGCAAAGATTGAAAAAAAAAACTAAAATTACTTCCTGCCAAATGAAAATTACTCAGACAGGAAGTAAAGTGATGCCCGGACATATCATCTCTGCCGAAGGTGTGGGCACCGATCCAGAAAGTTATCGGGAGTTAAAGATTGAGACGGCCCGGAAAATATCCATCATCTGGGAAGTTTCCTGGAACTTTTAACCTAGTATAGGAGATCTAATAAGGATTTTTCTTCCGTCTCAAGACACCTTCACAAACTGGCAGAGAGCAAATTAAAATTCTTGTGGACTAAAGAATGTGAGAATGCATTTAACAAACTGTAGCTGGCTTTAACATCTGCGAGAACCCTGACGTATACCAGGTAGATAAACCATTTATTCTCGACACGGACGCGAGCAATGAGAGTGTCGGTGCTGTTTTCGCCCAAAACTTAAACGGTCAAGAACGTGTTGTGGCACACTGGAGCTAGTGTCTATCTAAAGCGGGGAAGAATTACTGGGTCACCAGAAAAGAGTTGATCACCATAGTTAAAGCAATAGACCATTTCCACCATGACCTGTACAGCAGAAATTCCCTGCTCCGTACAGTCCATCGTTGACCTGACTATTAAATTCAAGAATTCTGAAGACCAAATAGCCAGATGGAAACAGAAACCCTAGGAATATGACATAACTGTCCATTATACGAAATTATCGTCGTACGAGAGTGTGCCCTCTCCAGAACACCCTATCCAGAAAGCTGCCGATATTGTTCCAGGGTCGAAGCAAAATACGAGCTGGTTAATCCCGGCATACGTCAAGTTACGTATTCAACATCGTCTACCCAGACCCATGGAGTGACAATGAAGTCCGAAAACACCAGTGAGAAGACAGCAACATTAAACCCATAACTGAATGGAATCTTCAAATAGGAACCGTACTTTGTAGTCCACTTCGATGTACAGTGCTAAGACAAAACACTATTGGCCTCTCTGCGACTCACGCCATATTCGAAACGGCGTCTTTTACTTTAAGTTCAAATAGGGTGATGGAAAAGCATTTCGATTTTTTTATTAAACTAACACTTATAAAAAAGGGGTGTTGTAGCGCCTTTTATTTCTTAAAGAATTTTTACATCAATACCGATGAAGCTTGTGAAATATATCTTTGAAGACAGAAAACAGGAGCAGGAAATTAGCAGGTTGCAACATCGAAACAAAAAAGTGAAAAGTGACATATTCAGAAGAAAACGCGGAAGAAGGATTTAAAAAGTTTCGGTTACTTACAGAAATCTTTAATGTTACTGTAAAAAATATCTGCGCTGCAGTGTTGTGTAAGGTAGCATGATGTGGATTAATTTCAAAATGACGCAGTTTATACTGATACATTATAAGCAGTTACTATCTTTAGAATGAAATGGAATGTACCCTGCTTAAAGTGAAGAATAAAGAGGTCTATTGTCAATTAAAACTGGAAATTTTCTTAGAAGTTCTTAAATTAATAGACTTATATATACACACGCACTAAACTGCCAACAAAAAGCGTATGCCATACTTAACCGTTTGATATACTTACCCGTTTGGTATACTTAACCGTTTGATAGCCACCAACGAGTTGATTCCAATTACTCACCGCAGTGCTCGCAAACGACCTCAGCTTGCATTACAGATTTAAGACTGATAGATACCATGCATATTTGGGAAGAAAGAATTGCTCAATCTCGCAATCGCCGAAGGGTTACTAGGTTCTTAATGGTATCGTGTAATTGCAAAAATGTTATAGGGAGATCTTCCGTAAGCAATGAATATCACACATGTGTAACGAACAACAATTTAGTTCAATTCGAGTGTGTAGGGTTTCTGTGTTTCTCTACATGATGCTTTCTACAACTGCGAAATCTCATTTAAGTATTCATCACAAGACTCCAAGAACTCGGAAACGTTTTTGCCAACCATAATTTGTCGTTTTTAGACTGGTGTACACTGCACAAAAAAAGGGGGAAGGGACAGTTCTATATCTCCCGTTCAACTGGGCCGATTTACAAAATTCAAATTGCCTTTTTCATGTCACGAAAGTGCAATTTAGGATATGTATTAGATTTATATATAGCATTGTTCTAATATAGGTATTTTGACACAAAATCGGACTTTTTCTGTAATGACATGTCAATTTTTTTTCCATATTTCGATTCTACAACTCAAATTATCTCAAACCGCCAAATTTTGTAAAACTCGCAGGAATAGTTTCAAAACAATTAGCTCTCAAGATTTTAGACGCTCAATGTTAATTGAATTTGATATATATTTATTAATATCTCTTTCTTTTATTAAACTTACTTGATTCCTTCTTTCACATTTCGAAATTTAGGTTCATTTCAAATAAAACTCGTCCGTTTTTCATGATTTATTTTTTAAATTTATATTTTAAAATAATTTTTACAAATTCTTCGAAAAAAATTTGAATTATAACCTATAAAACTTTCACCATCATGTTAAAGTACATATATTTCTAAGCACACCTGCAAATAATTAGAGTTTTTTATTCAAAATTTCCTAAGATATACGTGAATTTATATATTTGCGCGCTTTGAAATTTAGCATATTTCTTAAAACCGATAACATAAATGTGGTTTACGCACTTTGTTAAAATTATTTGAAAGTATGAATGATAATTATTTTCCTCTCATCTGTAATTAAAAAAAGAAAAGGAAAATAAGTTGCTATAAATTAAGAAGTTCGCCAAGTAAATTATTCTTGGCGAAAGCTGAAAAAATATGCCAAGATAAATTTTTGAATTTCTATGTAAATTTCGCTCCAAATTTTACAAAATTTGATATTTAAGCGTAATTTGAGGCGTAGAATCGAAATATGGAAAAACTTTGGCATGTCATTTCAGGAAAAAGTCCGATTTTGTGTCATAATACCTATGTTAGAATGTTGGTATATATAAATCTTTTTCTTTTTTTTAAAGTCCAAAGGGGGCTTTGCTCCTAAAAGACTATTGATTTCGTTTTGCGATTTTGCGTCTTTAACATTAAATGTCAGTTCACTTTTTAAACTGTTGCTACCAAATTTTGCAGCCCTGTATTATATTTAAAGAAATTAAATAATGAAGAATGTGTATAAATGTAGGTATATTTCTCACATTGTGATAAAACGACGGTACCTAGAGCCATCGAAGTTTGAATGACGTAATCCTGCTGCGAATATGGGCATCTGGAAGCCCAAATTTGAAATTTGGAATTTGTTTTGTTTTCGATTTCATATTTTGTAAAACTTTAACGAATTTTTGATTAACAAACTCAAGGATTTCAAAGTGAGCAATGGCAAAGTTGTACAGAAAAAAACATTTTTATCTCCAGCACGTGGGACTGTGTATAGGAAATTCTATAGAAATGCTTAGTTTAAAATTATTTTGCGATATCGTTCTTTAACTGAATTTTATGGTTTAAGTGCGAAGAACATATTTAATAAATAATGGTAACACACAAAATATTAAAAAAACGCCCCTTTCGACGTAATTTAAAATCTGAAACATTTCAGATTTTCTTTTACTTTTTTTTCGCAATGTGCCTAGGCATCATCCCATTAACACGCCTGAAACATATATATATCCCACTCGTTCATGGCATTAAATAAAGCTCAAAGAAATGTAGTGTACAGCGTTCATGTCAAATGAGCTACTTAATACGGAGCATGAAATGGGAGACCCGTCGATTTGTTTTTCTGTTCCTTGTTGGTCATAAGGTTGACTAAATGACTACACTACATAATCAGATGGTTTCTACAGCTGACAGGAAATAACCAAGAATGAAACTTATTGCAGAAGAAACAAATCACATATCATTAAAAAGTTACCCTAGCCTGAAATTCCTACTGTTGACAATTGAGATTTATGAATTAATGGAGTGTTTATATCTAGCGACTAGTCTGCCCAGACTGTTCGTTCCTAATCGTCAAATGCCTGTTGCTCTAATTGAAAAGCTCAAGAGAGTTGTACAGCTATGTGTCTTGTGTTCATCATGGGTACTGATGATGAGTATCGATCCTAAAAGAACACATAATGAAAACGGCATTCAAGGGTTATCATGCTGGCGTTTATATCCGTCCTCAGTATTGAATTTCGACTTTGCTGAGGTAATACTACACTCCAGTTACGTCAGAATGTTCTTGCCATATTATGCTGGTCATATTCATCCGTGCATTTTACAACAACTTTGCTGTAAAAAGTTCAAAATTGCTGTAAAAAATGCGAAGTACACTCTTGGAATGGCCATACTTTAAAATCCAAATAGGGTGCCTGCTTCGGGAGTGCTATGATACATTTCAAAAGCATTAATAATTAGATTTCATTAAAAGATCTTTAACAATCATAAAATCCTAGCATTCTGAGGAGAGAATAGCTCTAGAATCTTCTGCAGATGTCCATTTTATAAATAAGCTGACAGACGTAGTCAGTACTAGGATCGTACCAGCATTTTCGTATTTCAGAGAAATAATACTCGTATATTAAACATGTGCATATATTACATATAGACATCATCCATATATAGCCTAAGTACATGCTATACGTATCGTATAATACATATGTACAAGACATTCGAAAAAGTCCCATTGTGGCCTTTATTTTCTTAAATATTGATCCCTGATAATAAAGTTCGTCACCCTCATTTTCGAATATTCACTATGCTCGTACGTAAATTATGTCATGTTCTTAAATTGATCCTTGAAAGCATGGATAAAATTGACATCATTCCACTATCCAATGAAGTAGCTCATTCCATTTTATAAATCATGTATTAGAAATATTACTTTTTTAAAATGAAAGTAAATTAAAAGCAGAAGCCAAAAAACTGCGTATTTAGAATATTACTTTACGAGTATATTATCAGCATATATTGTGTATTATTATAAACGGGTTAATGAAGTCTTGGTTGAATTATTAAGGATTATTAGTAACATAAGATACTTATAGTCGGAGAAATTAATTTTACCTCAGTGGAAGATGTGAGATCAGTTTACATTTCATGACAGTTACCAAATGAAAATATGTGATTAATTTGGTATAGAATGGCAAATACACTTGTATGATACGAGCCTATATGGGATACTATATTGTTGTATATATCTGTATATATACCGTGTTTGTAAATACGTCATTGTGGCATCCCGCAACAACATTAATGTAATGATGTACTCAATAATATCTTTTCAGAAATCTCCGCTGCCGTTATACTTTGGTGGTGAGCCGAAGTGTCGTAGCACTGGATATGAATGCATTTGATGTGGACGGCTTGAGATGCGATAACCTCCTGCTTTGCTTTCCCAGACCAGTTACGCGAGATCCAGCCGACTGTCCATTCGATTATGTAAAGATCTACGATGGTGCTACAGAAGACAGCCCTCTTATTGTCACATTATGTGGTCAGAAAGCTTTCTTTATCGATTCTTTTATATCTAATGCTGTGCTGTAAATTTATAACATTGAATTAATTTTGGCATAAAAATTAAAAGCAAAGGGCTTAGAATTGTTCTTTTTAAAATGCAAAGGGGTTTATTATGTGCATGTAGGTAATACATTAAGTCAAAAAAATGATCATAAATTAATTTTATGTTGGATCTGGATTATTTAAATTTCAGAATGTCTATATCTAGAAGAGAGAGATATTTTCATATTTTGCGTTTTTAATAAGAATATGATAATCAATATTGAAATATACTCTGCAACTGTTCTTAGCAATGACTTTCCTTAACATAGAACTTCAGATTTTAACTTGACATAAGATTTTTTTTTCTTGGGGGAGAAGTGCAATGAAAAGATAACAAGAACTTTTCAAGTGAAGAATTGCTTTTTTCTCAAATTGTATAAATTTATTTTATGTTGTGAAACACATTTAAAGTATCTGTAATGCTTTAATTTGTACGTAAATTTGTGAGAATATGAATGCACAGAAGTCCCCTACAAATCAAATTAATGAAATGATCTTCCGTTTTTCACTTCTTGTTTATGACAAAACTGTTTTCATACTCTTCATCAGAATATGTTATACATAGCGATTGAACTAGCAAGTTTATCGCCGCATGACATTTCGCGAATACTTTCGTGAATTTTTAGAGGATTTATTTAAATTTCACAAAAATCCAGTTTTTCCCCACAACGTAAAATATTCCCCCTATACTTCCTAATCTATATTATACGCTTTAGACTTTTATCTGTTTAATTTATTTTAATTACTCAAATATAAAAAAATCACATGGAAAAAACTACAAAGTAATCCTAAACTAAAATCTAAATCAAAAATTTAAATAACCATTTTAGATTCCAAATTAATTTCTAGGTCTAGTGAAAGTTTGCTAACTTTTGTAATATAAAAGGGTAATTTTGATAGGTAACATTGCTTAATTCTAGTACTCTCAAACAATAGTTACCATTCCTTAATTTCAGTATCCAGAAACAATGTCATGAAAAACGGCCATCATAAATTTAGGAATGTATTTTTTTCTTCCTTTTTTGTCCTTAAATTTAAGAAAGCGTTTCCAAGTGGCATACACCCCATCGAAAAGAGTAACTATGCATGCACAATATATATATTAAATGCTTTCCAAAAAATATAATGTAATGGTTATTTGAGTTATATAACAGTTATTTTTATTACTACATTTCCTTTAATAAACATGTTTTTTGAAATTTTTCTTTGATTTTCTTTTTTTTATTTTATTTTTGAAAATATTAATCCTTCGCCTCAAAATTTTTAACATGAATCCTAGGTCTGGAAATTTTTGAAAAATATCACAACTTCCTTCGCATTCATTCATAGAATTTTCTTTTAAGATTTAATTTTTTTTTAAAGATTTAGATATAATTATTCTCTTTTTAGATTAAAATTTCTCCGTACGACTTATTTTTATAGTTACCTCTTTTCATCATATTGTTTGAAGTTAGGCTGGTTCAGAGATCATGCTTATTTTTTTTTATAAATGCAAAAGGACGTATTTCTTTCGTCCTTTATTTATAACAAAGCCAACTTTTAGAAAGTGGGAGATACTTACACAAAATTTTTAAAGCAACTAATCTTGTCGAAATAGGAAGACTATAGCATATAATATTAAAAAAATTGTTTCGAGATGCAAAATTTATGTATATCAAGAAATGTATTTAAATTTTAAGCCTTATTTTTATTCAATCAATATATGAAGCGTTAAGGGTTAGAACACGTCAAATCACTCACTGATTTCTTTTCCAGGTCGCGGCCGTCTAAAATCACAGATCGTGGCATCTGGGTCCGAGATGCTTGTCGAGTTTGTGACATCCACTGCTGGCCCTCTTCTTAACACAGGATTCCACTTCAAAGCTGAAAGTGTCCACGCAGAAACGGAGACAGAATATGAATTCTTACATCTAGATAGCAATGGTACCTGCGCCATAGATCGACACCTTCGGTCGGGAGATATTGTTACCTTTGGACACTTACGCTCTTGGTATCCCGTCAATACAACATGTACTTACAGGTGATTGCCGATTAAAACCCTCTGATTATATGTATTTCTACATATTAGTATACCCTTACTAAGTCGTGATGCGTCCATTATTTTCGCAGCCTCAAAATGTTGACATATACTTCCAATTACAATAACATTTCAAATGAAGCAAATACTCCTACCTTGGCATTTTAAATTTAAAAAGTCAGTTCTGCAAAAATTACAAAATTTAACTTTTTATAGATCCCGTCGCCGTAGTTTTGTTCAATAAGAGTTTATTCTTATTCCGAAAAGTAAAACGCAAAGTGTTTGACTTCCATACGACAAAAATTGGCAGAAGTGTTTAAAGTTCCAAACTATGCTTTCTGAAAATTTAAAAGTTGTACACAAACTAAAGAGCGAAATATATGAATTTTATGTAACTAAAAATGAAATAACAGTTAAGAAAAACATTTGTGATATTAACAGAGTAAATTACATGCATTTATATGCAGATTGTTGAAAAGGTGTGGATCAATACGGATTTTTCAAAAATCAGATCTCATTTACTTTTTAGATAATGTGTGGAAAATTGTGGCAGGCTT
Source organism: Stegodyphus mimosarum (assembly GCA_000611955.2). Taxonomy (NCBI): domain Eukaryota; kingdom Metazoa; phylum Arthropoda; class Arachnida; order Araneae; family Eresidae; genus Stegodyphus; species Stegodyphus mimosarum. The sequence goes on from KK112339.1 coordinate 128,525, forward strand.
TAAAAGTAGGTCCATAGTCAATTCGTAGCATTATTTGACCAAATTAAAAATCATAAATATTTCTAGTCTAATTACTTTCTTTTTTGTATGACGATTAGATAATCAAATTAAAATAATAAAACTTTATGTGAATATTATCGACGTATTTTTAACATTTGAAAACATGTAAACTGCTTATATGAAAATTTTGTTTCGGCGAGAAAATGTAACAAAACTGTAAATTAAATAATGTTACACACTAGTAAATCACAAAAGAACATCACTGAATGGCAATAAACGGGAAAAAATCAACCTTTAACTATCCCAACTAATTTTCTAAGCCACCGCTAAAGGAAGGCTATAAGCCTAATTTTTAGGCACTGGAAAATCTGCATAAATCCTTTACATTAAAATCAAATATCTTAGTCAAATTTATCGTACATAATATTTTGTACTTTATTTTTTAGAACGAATTAGAATAAACATAAACTTTTACTAAACATACCTACAGAGATTACCGGAAAGGCAGTAAAAAATGTATATTCGTAATTTTTAAAAAATTAATTATTTTAATTTAAGGCTCCAAAATATGAATTACATCATTTGAAACATTTTTGTATTTTGCGTATGCGTCTACGACCAATGTATTGTCAAAACGTAAAGGATGTATCAGAGCTTTTATGAACACAATGTGTATGAATACCAAATGCATTTGCACTGCTGTCAGAAAAACCTTAAAATCTGCGATGAAGAATAAAACTCAAGGTGAATAAGGGGAAAATAATGTCTCAATAAAGGAAGAGAAAAGTTGAATTAATTCAGTCAGTTTAAAGGCACAGATGTAAATTATTAAGCAACTCAACTGTACAAGGATAAGAAACAACATTTATTTATGTTATTGAAATCAAATCATGTGTTCAAATGGATTTCTTCTCGAGTTTGTCCAGATTCTTAAAGTTTATCTAAAGGAAACAACAAATAAAATTTATAAATATTAAACATATATCTTCAGTGAATTCAGTTCAAAGCTCTTCTTTGCTGAAATTCTGAAATGAATGCCGCTTTATTTAGTTGCAATCTGGCGTTAATTCAGTTCTTTAATTATTTTCCGTGTTCAGCAATATTGTTTAGAAGATTCGATTAAATCTTAATAACTGGCGTTATGAAGCGTTTAATTATGTAAACATGTAATGTAGTTTGAATAACAGGCATTCAATAAATTAGTCTTTTTCCTTTCACAAAAGGTACGTAATAAATTCACGTAGTTCCTTTCCTAACTTACTGTTCCAATCCATTTACTCCATCTTATTTTCATGATTTTGTGGGTTTTATGTTAAATAATCACTTATCTTATTATTTTGTCTGTACACCTATTTTCGTCAGCTCTTACCAGGATGCAGATTAGTTAATGCATTTAACTGCAGTGTCCTTGACTTCGATATAAAAACTTTGGCAGCTATCACTGACCGTCACTGTATTACTTCTTCCTGCAAATAACTTATTTACTTTGATTTTAGTTTTGTTAATTGTAACGGATTCGCTACAGATTGAGAGCGAGCTAATGCTTTTACTTTGAATTTAATGTTTAAATTTTACGTGAGCATCTGTTTTTATTTTTCCGCAAGGTGTCGAGATTTGATTTTCTGTTACTAAATAGGCTCTGTAACTGTCAGCTGACGATTATGTAAAAAGGCTTGCCTTAAACCTTCTTTTGAGTAAATATTACTCTATAAAGAGTTAAAACAGGACGGCAAGGCATCTGATTCTTTTTACATGCCAGGAGTTGACATTTATAACATTGAGAAAGCTTACAACTTCAGCATATGTTTAATCACAAGTCTAATTAAATAATAAATTCATTTAATTAAAAACTCTTCGTTATTAACCGTTTCTTATTTAATTCTTTTCTGCATAGTTATAGTTACAATATGAGTATTTTACTCTATTTAGATGGAGCAAGCAAAACAATTTGTCGCTTATCAGAGCTGTCAAAACTAAGAAGTTATGTGCATGAAATTAAAATAATAATTCTTTATGAAATGATGTTTCCTGAAAAATTTTTGCTGCTTGCAACTAAATTTGTGCGAGCAATCTGTAATAATTTTACCAAAAAATTCATATATTTCAAGAAATTAAAATTTCATACATTATTCTACTGTGTTTATTTGTCAAGTAATTTGGCACTGCTATGATTTGTATGTTTTAGATTCACTGCATCTGAAGACGAAATTTTGAAACTGACTTTTGAAATGTGCGAAGAGTCTCTCAAATTGTATGACAGTTCTTCTGCAGACCCTTCAAAAATAATATCAAAATTATGCGATATCAACAAACCAAGAACAGAACATCCAAGATCCATATACGAGACTTCGGGACCAGGACTATTTGTGGAATTTAACAGCAGAATTGGGTAATTTGTTTCCTCTCTAAAGTCTCCTCTCCCCTCACCATTTTCGGACGAAACCTCGCCGCTTTAGTAAGATTTAAATGCATGAAATCAGAAACTGATATCCTTCACGACTGTAAACTTTTCTTTTAACACTGGCACATATTCCTCTAAAAATGTATTATTGCTTATACTATTAAATTTTAATAAATTCTAATGAATTAATTTTGCACATGAAATGATAACGTAAAATGTGATGGATATATTATAAAATTATCAATGAAAAAGTATTAAATAAAAATTTTAAAAGCAACAAAATGTATAAAGTGATACATCGATGGAAAATTTAAAATGTTGATGCTGTATTTATAATAACTATCTCAAGAATAGATAGCCGGCAGATAATAGAGGCTAAAATATACATTTCTGACAGCAGGATTAGTATAAGCTTTGGACCCTTTACTTAAAACTGGAAATCAACGAAATTTAAAAATGTGGAGATTGTATTTACAAAAAAAAAATTAAACAACAGGAATATAATTCCAAGAAGAAATAGTCGACAGACAAGAAAAGCTTAAGTATTATTAAAGCTTATTGACATCAATATTACTCTAGACTTAAAGCTGCTGACATAAAATCGGAAATTTAAAATAAATTAATTAAAAGTATTATGTTAATCAAAGAAAATGTAAATACTGAACTTGAAGAGAAGAGTGTAAATTGTATTATATATTGATAATATTGCCCACTACAGATTCGTTGCGATTTCTTGAATAACTGCGCAGACAGACAGAAAGAAACTAGTAGTTAATTGAAATAAATATCAGCACAACTCTGAATTCACGATTCACACAGCAAATTTTTTTAACCAAGCTAATGCCATTATCAGACTTGGCCGCGTACATAATTTAGAGACTTTACCATGAAATCCGTTTCTTTCAGCACTAATTTGAGCGGGAAATGTTAACCCGAAACGTTTTGGAAACAACTGCCTTCAGCGATCTATTTCGCATACGTAACGATGCTGGAAAGAAAATTTACGCTGGCAACTCTGTCTCGGGTAGGAGAGGAACCAATCAGAGGAAGTGTTGCTTCTGTATAGTATACTTTTAGGATGTCTTCCTTTGTATTTCTGAAAAGATTGCGTCCCTCTGCAGATTTTCTTATCGCCTTTCGTGTATATAGGTCTTGACAAGAGTTTACGTCTCCTGAATAACTCACTCATTGGTTCTCGAATTGGCACGTATATATACAGATTTATATGCTCGTATATGCATTCAAGACATTTATGAGATTCTAGAATTCTAATTGTTGAGCTCCTTATTTTCACCTGTCGGGACATATCTCGTCCAGATAAAAAGACAGAGAACAACAGCACATCCTGCTGATGAATAATCAAGTTGGCATTATGAAAAATTGGTTTTGGCTTCGGATATTTGCAATAATTATATTATTAGTGCATTTTCACTCATAATTAATATATAACTTTTAGAAATGTTTATAGTAATTCTTTATAGAAGTAGAACTCATAAAATGTTACGAAAATAGTATGCTTTCGAAAAGGAACAGAAAAAAAATGTCTATTCAAATTCAAAATACCAAATTTTTCTTCTACTAAAAGTTCAAAGTTATCGATTTCTGTTAAGCTATTGTATTTATCCACTTTTGTTTTCTTTATAAATTCCATGCAAAAATGTCTTTTTCTAAAATTGTAGAGATTACTTTAAGTTTCTAACAGTTATTTTAAGTTTAAACATGCCTTACTGTCTATTCTCGTTTCCTATCCAGTTTTACTATTCCCTACCATAATGAGTTTTTAGTATCGCCTTTTATGCAAAGGAGTTAGAAGGAGTATTTAAGGAAAGTTCAACTTACTTCGAAAGAGAGTGCTCAGAAGTCCTTAATGGCACGTGGTTGCCCTCTGGCTACTTCGTTCTTAAATCTGCTGCACTCGGCCGTATTGTACGTGCCTGTTGATAATCGCCGGCTAGGTTAATTTAAGGGCCAACTACGTTAGGTATTTATGTCTAGCTTGAGCTAAATCTATTTAGTTTAGTATTAGATTAGTTTCTTATTTTCTTATCCTGGTTTAAAAACCCAAATGGAGGCTTTCCTGTAAGCCCAAAAAAAAGTCATCTGTTATTATTTCTTTGAGCTAATAAAAGGGTATTTACCCTTCTCGAGACTCTGTAATAACTATTTGAACTCAGTGATAATTCGCTATGTAATTCACTAGGTTCCTCTACATTATATCATAAACAAAGTACTGAGGAACAAAGTCATTACTAAAAACTATCAAACGAGATATATTTGTGTAAATCTTTCCAAAAACCATTTTCCAAGCAGAAAAACATGTTTTAAATATATTGACGCTCGCCAGTAAGTTTTCTTTCTGATTATTAGGCATCTTAGATCATCTTCAACGTCGAAATAAAAAAGAGCAGTGGAAATAAAAAGAAATAAATGAGAACTATGAATCGAATAAACCATTTAACTTGATTCATAAGATTTGATGTCTAATACCAGAACAGATTTTTAGTTCTTCTACTTACCAGATTATTTCTGATTATGAGTGAAGAATTAAGAAACATAGGAATCCTATGAGCCATACTTTTGACTTCATTTGTTTTTAGATAGTCTTGTTAGAAATCTTATTGATAGTTTTTAAATCATTTTGTTAAACACCGAAAAGAATTCAAAAATTTGCATTTTATACGAGATTGAAGCACACAAAAATATTACGCATCTATGAACAATTTTATCTTGTAACCTTTAGTGTTCTGGTTTGTCGATCATGCTCAAAGCTCAATTGCGCATAGTTCTGTAGTCCGTTTCTAAAATTTTGTTAATTTTATTAGTCCTAGAACAAAATCGTAAGCTGTTAAATCTCTTGAATATATTGGAAATGATGTGACACCATATGGTTAAATAAGTCAATTTAAAAAAAAAGTCTGTCAGATTTTACATGGATTTTTGCTTACTGTCATCTATAACAAGCTTTTCTGAAGTATTACACTCATTAATACCACAGTTCTGCATTACGGCAGCAAATGACTAATCCTTCTCTTCAGGTATGTGGAATAGAAATGAGCATTTCACCTTTTATATTCCTCTACATTTCTCATAGAAATGTATATTGGCCCCTCCTGTTAATTTTATTTCCTGCTGGGTAGGTTTTCCTGCCGTACCTCATATCATTGTATTAAAAGTAATAATCTGATGTTATATTTCAGCAGTACTTTTTTGTTTAATGTACATTTCGCTGTTATAATCTATATCATTCCAGTGACACTTGCTTTCATTACTTAACATTATTAGGTCCTTAGAAGGTTCTTCCTTGAGTTACGCATTTGAAGTCAGGCCCGTAAATGTAATCACTCGCCGGAATAGTTTGAATGGCGGTACTTGCAGTAGAACCTTCACTCCAGAAGGTGGCATGGCTGGATTGTTATCTGGACATCCTCTAGGGGAAGCGAATATCACCACTCTGACATGCAATTACACTTTCGATGCCTCCCGGCTACCTCAAGGAAGAGTGCAACTTGCTCTCTTCACCTCGCTCAAACTTGCCCAGGAATGCTCAGACTGCCGTCAAGAGCCACTGTACGCTCAAGTCCAACTTGGCTTTGGAGATAAAATATGCTTCTGCAAAGTGAGTTCAATATTCGTTCAAATATATTAAGAACTATTCATAAGTTCATTAAGCAAAATACTTTAATTTGAATTTAAATTTTAAAAATTTTTAGAGAAGTCTGTTATAAATTAACTGCTGCAATGTAAGATAACTTTATTCTCATTTTGAGTATATTTCAAGTAATATTATAATTCTACGTCAATACAGTAATCTAAAATTAACGCTAAGTTTTTAAAATTCCTCATATCTAAAAATCACTCTGCTAAGATATCTGAAACGATCTTAACTAGTGAAGAATATCGTATCATTAACTTAATTCTGCTTTACTGGGATTCATGTTTGAACTTTACATTTACGGAAACCACCTATTTACATGAGCGAATCTGTTTTCATAAAATTCTTACCTTATTTTGAGAGGTCAATTGGAAGGATAGGATGAATATATATCTAAAATGGATCATTATATGTCTAAAAAATACAGGAATCATTATGCATCTAAGAAAACTACTGCATCTACGTGTTTCGAAAATCCTAAGGAATGATTAAGGTAGTCATCAACAATCACGTAAATAAAGATTATTTTTTAAAAACCATGCTTTATTTTTATTATTAGCTTCTAAACTCCTGAAAATTAACACAACGCACAATCATTGAAATACATGGATAACGTAATTTATTGTATGAAGAATTTACCATTAATGTTATATGTTTCTCGTTAAACAATACTAATCACTTTCAGAGAAATCAGAATAGCAAACTATGTAATATGTATAAGCATATTAAGAATGCAATGCACTTTCACTTAATGTCATGAGGTTACATTACTTATACATTTGATCTGTTCACAACTTTTTTTTTTATTTTTGCATGAACTATAACCAAATTTCTATATCTTGTAGACCACATTTAAAATAACTACTTTTAAGAGTTCAAAAGACCAAAATTATTAACGTACTTTTTAAAAAAATTAAATTTTAATGAATTTTCAAGAAATTGTAAAATTTCTACTTCTCCTTCATTTTTCAAGATTTTTTAACAAAATTAATATACAAAATCTTAAATAATATTTAAGATTTTTGAACAAAATTAATATACAAAATCTTAAATAATATTTAAATAAAAGTATGCATTACAATTTTAGATAAAGATTTTATTTTCTCTAAAAAAAATAAATATGAAATTTACACCAGAATTTTTTTTAAAATGTAATTTTTAACTTAAAGAAATTTTTATAAAATTTTCATAAAGAAAATTAAAAAAATAAATGCATACTTTTATTTAATACATCTTTATATTGCTAGAAAAAAATAATTTTAGCTTTTAACTATTATAGTGAAAAAGCCTTAGGATTTTAAATGTTTTCAAAATCTGAAAAAAAAGTTCTGAGCTAATCACATTAAAGCACGTTGATCAGAATTTACTTGTATCAAACGAATATTCATTAGAATTTTCAACTTCTCAAACGAATTTCCATTAGAATTTCTACAGGCATTGAATTTCCCTTAGTTGTTGTTAATATATGCTTTTCGTTTCATGCACCGCTTAAAGATTTTCAATTAGAAGAAGACCTAACAGCTTAAAGAAAGTCCTAATTATCTGTAAAGTATATTTTCATTATTATTCAAATATTTTAAAGTAAGTAATTTTTTTTTCAGAAATATAATTCTTATACCAAATACTCAGAAGTATTTACACTAGGTTGGTAAGCAAAAATCACTAAGAGACTCATCAAAATATGTTTATGAAAACTCCATCACATGGATTTCAAATATCTTAACAACACAGCGTAGGAATTACAGATACCTTAGTAACACAGCAATACTTTTGGACTTTAAATATGAACGTTCCATACAATTTATAAGGTATTTTCTCGCACGCCTTCGTGGTGTAACGGTAGCACACTCGGCGTGTGTTCGAAAGGTTCAGATTAGAGTCCAGGCAAGGGCATTGCTTATTTTTCACATCTCCTGATTTAAAAAAAAATCTCTGTACAGTCGTGCCCGAACTAAAAAGGGGGACGGATGATTCTTCACCACGGGATTTGGCGATTGGGTCCTCTAATCTCCAGTCGCCGTTTAAAAGAGGGGAGTACATAAGGTATTTTCTTACTCCTTTCCGCTTGCCTTCGTAGTGTAATGGTAGCACACTCGGTGCGTATTCCAGAGGTCCAGGTTCAAGCCCCGGGGGGGGCATTGCTCATTTTTCACATCTCCTGCTTCAAAAATGACCTAATGACTCTAAAATTTAACCTACAGTTAATTAAAAAAACAAGTTTAAATATTTTAAAGAACGATCATTTCTTTTCTGTGTAATTTTTAAGGAACAGTTTCAAACGAAGGAAAAATAAATTTTTTAGTTTTTTCTCTTGTAAACTTGTTGAAATGGATTATTTTATTGCTTCACATACAATTCTCTGACCATCAGTTTTATGAATTGAAGAGAATTACGGAAACCTAATTTAATTTTCTTAAACAAATAAAAAACACATTTATTTCTGTTTATTAAGGCGAATTCTGTATTATCAAAGCTCGATGTAAATATGTAAGTGTAATTTCATTTCTCATTTATGTTTACGTAAAACTTTAGTTAAATTTATTAACCAATCAAAAATAATCTAAGTTGGCATAATTTTTTGTAAGAGTAGAAAAGACTGCGATATTTAAAATTACAACTGATTTCATTATTGCGTTAAAAATATTTGTGAAACATTTCTTCGATTTAAATGTAATAATTTGTACATGTATACATGCATTTTAGGAAAAAAGATTAGTTTTCGAAGATAAAAAATATTGCAAATGCATAATACTGTGATTAAATAAACATATAGTAACATTGTTTTCTATGAAAATATTAGGCTCAATAAATATAAAAATACACTTTTAGACGCTAGGTAAATTATCTAAATTTACAAAGCACTAATTAATTTGAAAAATAACAGTATTAATTTATAAAGCTGAAAATTCCTAGATTGTGATTTTTTAAATTAAATAATCTACCATAATAAGCGGCCCACCAGCGGCCGAGCGGTAAAGAGGCTGAACATTGGTAGTTCGGTCCGAGGTTCGAATCCCGCGAACGGGCTGGCTGCATGGGCGTTTTCGTGGTTTTCCCCATGTGTAACGTGTATAAGAGCCAGTTTTCCTTAGAAAGTCCTCCACGAAGGCATCTCTCCCTTTAGGCAGATAGCCCTCGTGTGCTTTGCCGTAATTGAATAACCTAACCTACCATAATAAGCATTTTAGAAATATATTATATGAATTTAATTTTAAGTGCAGTGAGTTATAAGTACTTGACAGTTTTCTAAGATTTTCAATTTTCTCCAGGTATCAACTCACCGTTCTCACACCTTGACATCTTTGGGACCAGTGATGCACTTTTCCCTCCACGCCGACGCATCGTGGGACAAGAAACTTCCTCAAAAGCATGTCGTAAATGGAAGTTACATATTCTACACAGAGTCCAGATGTGGTCCAGAGCGTCTAGAGCTTGATTTGCAAGGTCTTTTAACTTTTCCACCCTTAGTTTCGGGCCCGGGAACTTGTCCAGAAGGTCAGTGTCCAGATACTCCCATTTCTTGTCAATGGAAAATTCCCGTATTTCACAGAATGGATTTGCTACTGAAGATTGATGGGTTGCCTGAACAAGCCAATTGTAGTACGGATCATGCTATAGTTAACAATATCGTTTTGTGTCCATCGTCAGAAGAACAAGAACTCCTTTTCCATAAAGAAGATATATTCGAGTCGGATGTTACAGTTAGTCTTCGCTTGTCTGAGAAATCCTACAATTTTACTGTTCGATGGACGCAATTAAGAATGTTGCCTTCTCGAACGAGTTCAGACACATTAGTGTCATTAGGAAAAGATTGCGATTTCCTGTGTACCAGCTCCATGGCTTGTCTGACTAGAGAGCTTGTCTGTAATGGAGTCGGAAACTGTCCAGGTCCAGCCACTACAGCTGATGAGGATGTTAACTTATGTGTCCTTCCAAGAGACAGCTTTAAATTGTACTGGTGGATCATCGGATTCGGTCTGGGTATATGCGTCTGCCTGACGCTATGTTTAGCATTTACCATCTGCCGAAAATGTCAAGTTAGGCGCCACAGAATTTGAAAACACAATTAAATATTTTATTGTTGTACATAATGGTTCATTTTATTTCTTATTTGCACGAATAACCATAAAGAAGTGTATCACTTGTTGAAAACATGTGTAAATTTCCTGTTTGGGTAATTTTTGAGAGCAAAGAAATTCGATAAATTTTTACTTCAGATTTTTTTCTCTTTTTGCTAAATTATGTAGTTTTTGTTTCGTAGAACATGAACTAAACTTCCAAAATTAACCGAAAATAGCTTTATAACTTTTATAAAATAATTTGCTTGTTAAAAATCTCATTCTTCTCTTATAAAATACATTTTAATGGAAGTTTAGGATCGTTACTTAATTCTATAAAGAATTACGCAAAATTCTTTAATTTGTATCATGCATTTATTTTGTGATATTATAGATCCACATAATATCTAATTAAAAGAAAAAACGTAACACTGCAAAAGATTACAAGGAAGAAAATTTAGTAAAACATGCTATATTGAAAAAGTCTGACATAGATATCACATGACTTCCTTGTATGGCCTATTAAATTATACATATTTTTTACTGCATTTTATTTAAACTTATTTCCCTGAATTTCATTGGAGATATATTTCTCATTCAATTAATTCAGTTCTCACTTCGCGGCAACGCAGAAATACATAAAAACTCAAAACATCTTCATTAAAAATTGTAAAATACAGGAAAACATACAACACCAAATAGAGCTAAAACAGTTAAACAAACAATTTTTACAATTAAAACTAGAGTTTCTATGCAAAAACAAGCAATTCAGTCAGCGGACAAAAAGACAGAATTTTCGGTGCCTGCAAGTTTACTTTTGATCCCACTCCATAAAACGACACTGAATGCGCAGAAACTGACTTAATTCACTATTCTACTGAGTTTCAAATGTAAACAAATAGCGATTCGTCAAGCTTAACTCGCTACTTTTAAATTGTTGAAAATTCTACAACTATTGCATGCAGATTAACTAAAGACATGAAAACCACATAATTCAACCACTTTTAAAGCAAAAAATGCGACATTTTTCAACATATAAGAATAAAAAGCTCTTTGAGCCAAGCTCCTTGAGCCAGGTAACAGAGTGAGAATATATGTATATATATAATAATAATAATGTTTTGTTAATAGTTTTGATACTTACACTTGATTTATTTATGTTCTCAGAATTAAAATGATATTGTAGATTAGTTCGCAGCAATATAAATTATTTATAATTTCTTTTAAACCTATTTCTTTATTTAATTTTTTACTTTAATTTGCTTTTTACGAATAGAAATTTTGCATATATATTTATATATGACTGGTGCAGCCGATTGCAACGAAAACGAGAGGTGCACGTCTACATATTATAGCAGCTCCATATACAAAATTTCACGTTCTGAGACTACTCGTTTTTGAGTTGTGCGGGGTGCATACATACGTACGCACGTACGTACAGACGTGACGAAAAAAATCTCTTCTGAATCCATTTCACAATCTGTTTTGGGAAGAAGAGCCCTTTATTCTGTCCGTACGTACAGATGTAACGCAAAAAGATCGTTCAAACAGAATCGAGGCGGTCGAAATGGATATTTTCGCTGAAATATGATACGCGAAGTTTTCCTCTATTGCAATACCTGCTTTACTTCGTATCAGGAAGTAAAAAGGGGAAACGTAAAGTTGATCTCAAGCATTCTATTTTCCCGTTTTGTTGAACATTTTTCCGCTTCCTGACAGAAGTGGCCTCTCAGAAGGCAAATCCTCTGATACATATAAAAAATTTACTGAAGAACTTAAAAATCAACCAAAAAAGAAACAATCGATTTTCAAACACGAAGAATATATGAAATAAAAATGATAAATTTCCTTGGAATCCGGGCATTCATTTCTACACTTATAAGTGCCGAGACCTTGCGAAAGATACTCAAGAGCAGTCCGTGAGCAAAAATAAATAAAATAATAATAAATGAAACAATAAATAATCAGTTAGGTAAATGAATTATTGATATAGTAATTAATAATATTTAGATACACAGAACAGTGAAACTGAAAGTAATTAATAACGCATAGATATATAAAAATTAATTAAAATGAATAAATTAATAAATAAATAAATTAAAATGAATGCACCACATAAATTAAATGAAAATAACAGAAGAGGGAATGAGTAAATTAATAAAAGCCAGGTATGATAAAGAATATATTTAGTACAATACTGTTCATGTTCAGAAGAAATTGTTCGTTTATTTTGACTTTTAAACAATTAAAAACCTTTTTAGCCGATAAATATAGTTCATACATATTCCTCTTCCTGAAATGATCGTATAACGAGTGTCATTTCAATCAATACTCAACTAACAATTTCACCTGGCAGAAAATACGAAGATTGTATCCATTATCAATATTCATCCATTATCCATTATCAGTATCAATTTTGCTTCTAATGGAAATGCTGCATAAATGGTATAAGATATTTCTGTTGGTAAATGCAACTCAGTTTCGTAAAAATGTCACCTCATATCAAAATGCTTCTCTCGAAAACTGAGTAGCGCTATACCAAGGCTGAAGTTAAGAATAGCTGGTATCTTCGGAGATCACTATTATGCTGTATCCAGAAAGTAGTGAAAATTTCATAAACGTTTTTGAATTATGCATTCATTACTTCCATGAACAACCGAAAAGAAATTTTGAAAATTTTAAGATATTTATTAAATTGTAATTTTTTTGCCAGTTCAAAAGTCTAAAATTAACCTAAGATCTTCTGTTGCTCTCTTAAAATGATCAAAACAGAACACGCGACATTTACACTTGCTAATAAAACCAGAGAGTATTTTTGTTAAACAATGCTGTTCAAAACAGTTGAATAAAAATGCTATTCAACAATTAAAAGATCCTCCGAATTAGGAAATTAGACAAGAGTCTTGTTACGCTTCGTATTTTTGTGTCGAATTATATCTTCTTGATAATTTTATACCTTCCTAATAGATATTTGCCAACATGACAAATATTACAATGTTGCACGCATATTTTACCCTATTTTCATTCTAATTTTTGTTTATCTGCTTGCCTTTATGAATATTTCTAAACACGTATTTTTAAACTTTTCTAATACTGTGAGCTATTTCCCTCCCCCCGAAAAAAAAGAAAATATTTTAAAATATTTTTCAATAAATACTTTTGAGCTACTTAGAATAGGAAGAGTGAAAAGAAGTAGATAGAGTAAAAAGAGATAGGAAGGAGAAAATATGCTTATTTCATGTGTTGCACGGGTTTTTGATGGAGCAATCGAAATCATTGAAAACTGTTTAATGTTTTACACGCAGGACCTAATTTCTGCCTAAGCCTACGAGGCCAAAAACTTTAGAGAACTGAAAATAATCTCAAATTTTCATTATAACTCTGTTTTTCTTCATAAGGAATGCAGGTGCAGACGGTTTAAGAACACTCTGCTTACTGTAAATGACAGTTTAATCGGGTTTCATTTGCAACTGGTAAATCTGTTGTTATTTATATAAAAAGATAATTAAACAGATTAAAAAAATGTTTAATTATTATTAAACAAACATGATTCTTAATTAGCTTCTTTCAAAATAGGAGCTGTCAAATATGTAACAACAAAGCAAACATGAAAGAGGGGAAAATGGACTGCTGAAATGAAGAAAAACCTCAACTATTTTCATTACATGAGCTGTTCTTTGGCTCGATAAAACTATGAACAATTCTCTTAAAGTATACATTAGGTTTAATACTGCATTAGATATTGATACTCCGTAGGAACGTAAAATGAAATCAGCTGGAATCCTAGGATATCATATAAAATAAACTGACACTTCACTGCATGAAAGTATTACATAAAACATTTTTGGAATTATATTTTCTTTGATTATTTGGCATTATGTTCTTATCGTGATAAATGTAGTGAGCCGACAGTTGCATCAGTTAGACCTCATTTATGATCTCCGAAAAGTTAAAAAGCTTTGTTAGAATATAGAATACACTCAACGTTCAAGAACGTATTAAAAATAATGAAAAACGTGTTAGTATGAAAACATAAATTAAACATCAAAATTTAAAACTGAATCTGAAATTCGATGAAGACAAGAAACTCTACAATTTCAATAAGAATATTATGATGAATCACTACAAAATAAAAATAACATATTTTATATCCTTTTATAGATTCGTTAACGTGTTGAAATGGTTAAAAATCTTTGGAAATTTAGTTTTTTACATAATCTACCAGAAATAAGTAATGAATTTTTAAGAAAAATCTTAACGCTTTCAAACATCTGTTGAACAACGGTAACAGAAAAAATCATATGGCATATTCTCGTGTGCTGAAATCTATGACGGTCAAACAGATAGGTACAGCAAGGAGCAATTAAAACTTTAAATTCCTAAGATATTATCCAGATACTTGTATCTAATAATTTAATGTTTATAATATATCTAATCTGTTTAAGGCATTTTTCATTTTATGTGCTAAAGCAGTGAATAATCACTTTGGAAAAAATATTCGTAGCGAAAATTTAACTTATACATATCGTCATGTTATAAAAAATAGCTTCTGAATTTTGTCTGACTTGCAAATACGAATTCTAATATACGCTTTCTGAGACTTGAAAAATAAATAAAAAACTCTTAAAAATATAAACAATAGATTATACATATGGGGAGATGATCAGTGCATAAAAGTATATATGTATATTATTAACAACAATTTAATAAGCTGTATAAAATTGAGGACTTTCTGTGAGATAATCTAGCGCAAATGCAGCTGAGATTGATTACTTTAATTTTTCAAAAATGAATTATTATGCATCTCGAAAATAGTAATTTGTTCGTGTAAAGGATAATAAAAATATTAAGCAGCCAAAATAAGTAAATAAATAAATAAATAAATAATGAAACAAAAATCTGAAAGCTTTCAAATTTTACATTATGCTTAAAGGGGCGCTTTTTTAACGTTTTCTTTGTTACCTTTATTTATTAAATAGCATGTTCTTCGCACTTAAACCATAAAATTCAATTCGATAGTAATATCGCAAAATAATTTTAAATTGAGCATATCTTTAGAATTTCCGATTCGCAGTCTCGCGCACTGGACTTAAAAATATTTTTTTATTCCAAAGGGGCTTTGTCTCTGAAGAACTATTGTTTTCGTTTTGCGATTTTGCGTCCGTTCACTCTGAATGCCACTTTTCAAATTGTTGCCACTAAATATTATCGCCCTGTATTATACTTAAAGAAATTAAATAATGAAGAATCTGCATAAATGTATGTGTGTTTCTTGCATTGTGATAAAACAAGAGTACCTAGAGCCATCCAATTCTGAATGGCGTAATCCTATTGGGAATATGGGCATCTGGAAGCTGAAATTTGGAATTTGTTTTATGATCTATTTCATATTTTGTAAAATTTTAACGAATTCTTGATTAACAAGTTCAAATATTTCCAAAGCGAGCAATACATTTTTATCTCTAGCGCGTGAGTCTGTGCATCGGAAATTCTAAAGATATGCTCAAGTTAAAATTATTTTGCGATATTTCTCTTGAACTGAATTTTATGCTTTAAGTGAAGAACATGATATTTAATAAATAAAGATAACACACAAAATGTTAAGAAAACGGCTCTTTGGACGTAATCCTCCATTCGAATAAGGGCATCTGGAAGCCCAAATTTGGAATTTGTTTTATTATCTGTTTCGTATTTTGTCAAAAATTAAAGCATTTTTGATTAGCAAACTCAGCAATTTCAAAGCCTGCAATAGCAACATTATACGTGAAAAATATATATATATATTTCTAGCACGTGAGACTGTGTATAGGAAATTCTAACGATATGCTCCTGTTAATACTGCTGTCGAATTGAATTTTATGGTTTAAGTATGAAGACGATGATATTTAATAAGGTGACACACAAAATGTTAAAAAAACGCTCCTTTGGGCGTAATATAAAATCTGAAGGCTTTCAGATGTTTTTATTTTTTAAATATTTAATATTATTAAAGAGTTAATAAGCATTGACTATCTGAGTGCATTCATACAACATGCTTTTGTTTCTCTTCGCCTCCTAAAATAGGAAAATTTATGACGTAACATCAAAATTCACATTTACAATTTGCTTAAGAATTTAACAACAACGTTCTAAACTTAGGGCAAAATTAAAGAACGGTAAATTAAATAGTAGTATGAAAATAATAAAAATTATTTAGAAATGCAATTTTGAGATTTGCTTCAGGGGTTAAAGTCTATCGTCAATGATCTGTTTAAAACTACTCTGTCTTAGTTATGCAGTAATTAGAAAGAAAATTTAACAAGCAAAATGCTCCCAACTCGATTTCGTGGTACCTTAAGAAAAATTTAATCTATAAAATTCCACGCCGAAAATTCGCAGTAGTTCAAAATTTTTTGGCTGTGTATTACAAAAGAAAATCCTGTTTGTTTCATACAATAGAGACTTCAGTCTGCTGAATCTTAATTTTTAATCCCCCCATAAAAAGATAGGGGTATGTGAAGAGCATTACGTTGCCCAATAGTTCTGTCGCTTCTGTCGCTGGAATATCGATTTTCCAGTAAGAGCTCTCTGATCTGCCGACAGTTCGCGAACATCAAAAATGGCGACTGCGCCCGTAGCTCCACAGTGCTTTCTGCGACTCTGATTATTTCAGCACGCACGATTATCCTCTGAAGCAAAAAAGTTTAAGGATTATGGCAGGTAAGCTTATAAATACTGTAGTATCTTTCATTTTCTGCAAACGATGTTGTACTGAATATTGGCATATGAAACGGTTTTAAAACGTTACTGATCTTTCTCGTCTAAAAAATCCTTCTGATATATATACATATGATAAGAGGTTTTTAAAAAATAATATGCATTTTTTTGTATTTAGGTTAGCATTTTTCAGCATATAAATTAAGTTGGCATTAATTTTTTTACCTGCCTTAACTCGTAAAATATGTATGTAAACACTGAACGTATCCACATTTTAAAATTTTATTTTGATCATTATAAAATCTCTTAAAAATTGTAAGTTTCATACGCTGGCATGCTTGGTTGAAATAAGAAAATGTCGAATTTAATAACTATTTCCCTCAAGTGTACATTTATATTCATGTAGTAAAAAGATATTTTTAAAGATTTCTTGATCTTTCCGTTGTTTTTATTTTCGTTATGGAGCAAAAGAAAATACACCTGACTTGAGTCTTTATTACTCCGGTTATTCTCTTTAGTATGTCTTCTCTAAGCTATTGCATGAAAACATAGTAATGACGGGAAGGGAGAAGAATAATACTTTTTCTCACAAATGATCCCAGTAAAAAATAATTTATCACTTTCTTTTCTTAATACAATTAAAAAATTCATTTTCACTTTCAATTTGTCCTTAATTTTATTTAATACTCTTAAAACCTGAGTTCGCATTAATATCATTCAAAGAGGAAAAATTTGTAACTCTGTATCAAACTTCAATAGAAAACTATTACATTTTTTTTCTTACCAGGAAAAGCATGAGAAGGGATCCTTTTATTTCCCTACTGATAGAGAAACTCAACAACTTGAAAAGGGATCGAGAAGTAAGGGAGAAATTGGCAGATTCTCTCCGAGAATTTAGTGTAAGAATGGCATTGTGTTTATACTTTTATTTAAATTATTTAGATATTATTTGCTCGCTTGTTACAAAAATGTTTTATGTTGCTGCTGCAGTTAAATGCCTAGGCGAAATTCTTCCATCAAAATGCAGAAAATTGATTTTTTATTTAAAACCTAATACTACGTTAAGTTCAAGTTTTGTACAACCTTTCTTTAGAAAATATGCTTCTTTCTATATTAGATAATGAAGTAAACGTTTCTGTATTAAGTACGAATAATACACAGTATTATAAAAGTGATTCCACTGATGTCTAGTAAATACTGCGAATGAAAGCCTGAACTTTGATAAAGAATATAACATACACTAACTAAGGCAGTTTCAGGTACTAGACTTAGAATATTCAAAAGTATCTGATAAAGAAATACATCTTTAAATATTTTTCAAAAAAATAAAGTTTCAAAGGCTTTTGTAACACTCTTTTGAACATAAATTTCATTGCGAAAACAAAATTTGACGCATGTTCTCCTGTCAGGTACATTTGTTATTTAGTGTTAGCCCGAATGTTATTACTCTTGAAACAGAATTTTCCGTCGTCCACCATAAAGGGCAAACCACTTTTCAAATTGCTGCCACAAATATAGTCGCCCTGTATTATCGTTACAGAAATTAAATAATCAAGAATCTGCATATATGTATGTATGTATGTTCCTCACATTGTGAAAAAAACTATAGTATCTAAAGAGCCGTTAAATTTTGTATAACTTTGTCCTTCACCCGAACATGTGCACCTGGAAGCCCGAATTTTGAATTTCTAATTTTCTATTTCATATTTTCTAAAAATTAAGTGAATTTTTTATTAACAAAACTCAATTATTTGAAAGCAAGAAGTAGCAACACTGTAGGGGATAAAATATTTTTATTTCCAGCGTGCTAGATTATTCGTCGGAAATTCTAAAGATGTGCCGTTGATTTTGCTGCTGAATTAAAGTTTATGTCACTTAAATGCAAAGTACGTGATACCTAATAAATGAAGTTAACACACAAAACGTTAATAATAAAGACACAAAAAAAGTTTTGTAAGCCATTGTACTAAGAAAACTGAACCTTGATATGATGAACTGAGAAAAGACTGAAAAAAATAGAAAAACGTGTGCCAAAGCTAAAAACTGCGTCGGGAATTCTAAACATATGCTGTTAGCCTGCTTTTAAAACTTTTGTAATTTTGCTGTTGAATCGTATACGGTGTAAAAGCAAAAGAAAAAAAAAAGGTGCTTAGTAATAACGCTTAGTAATAACAACAGCAGACTGGTAGACCACGAGCCCAGCGAGAGCGTAGAAAACCTTAAAAAATCCTTTTGGGGGCTCGTTAAAATCTGAACGTTTTTAGAATTTTAGTCGAAAGGAGCTTTGTCCCTGAAGGGCTATTGTTTTCGTTTTGCGATTTTGCGTCGGTTCACTCTGAATGCCCGTTTCACTTTTCAAATTGTTGCCACTAAATATTATCGCTCTGTATTATATTTAAAGAAATTAAATAATGAAGAATCTTCATAAATGTATATATGTTTCTTGCATTGTAATAAAACTTCGGTACCTAGAGCCATTCAATTTTGAATGACGTAATCCTATTGCGAATATGGGCATCTGGAAGCACAAATTTGAAATTTGGAATTTGTTTTATGATCGATTTCATATTTTGTAAAATTTTAACGAATTTTTGATTAACAAACTCAAATATTTCCAAAGCGAGCAATGGCAACGTCGCACAGAAAAAAATTTTTTTATCTCCAGCGCGTGAGACTATGTATCGGAAATTCTAAAGATATGCTCAATTTAAAATTATTTTGCGATATTTATCTTGAACTGAATTTTATGGTTTAAGTGCGAAGAACATGATATTTAAAAAATAAAGGTAACACACAAAATGGTAAAAAAAACGCCCCTTTGGACGTAATTTAAAATCTGAAATCTTTCAGATTTTTTTAGCTAATTAATACTTTTTATTTATTTATTTATTTTACAAACAATGAAAAGAAACGAAACACTCTATTGCTGCAGGTGCCAATTAAAGTCATAAAAGCTTCTGAAATAGTTTAAAAAGTAGTTTCTGAAAATAGTTTTAAATCAATTTGTTGCTCAAATGTATTTAAAATTAATTATTTTCAAAACATTTAAATCACGGTAATGTAATTACATAGAAATTTGCTTCTAGTAGTCTTATTATTATAAATCCAAATTAAAAATATAATAATTATAGAATAGAATATAATAATGATTAATATAAATCCAAATTAAGAGAATACTTCGGAATGTTAGCAGCAAACTTATCTTAACAGAAGATTGTAATTTAAACCACTCCTGGCGGAATGGACCAGGAAACGCACATCCAATTTCTTTCTTTATACTAAGAATTTAAAATGCAATGCTTTCGAACTAATTTGACATCAGATATGAAGGTAACGTTTCTCAAGCTTTCGCTCATGTGTAACCTGTACTAATAATCAAATCAAATTTGCGTAAGGTAGTTCTAATTCTGGCATTAAGTTTTCTTCATGAACGTGAGTGTCAATTCGAAAACGGGAAAACACTTTAAGTAAAAATCTAAATATAATTTATTGTGAAGTCCTTGTAAAATTAAATCTCCCTAAGAGCTCAATGTACATACTAAAATTTGCATGTTATTTCAGTTGTTGCTGTATATTTGCATCCAAAACAAAATATATATAATCAAAATTTGCATACAAGATGAATTGTTATTTAACGAAACATTTCATTTCATTCACAAGTGTTTATTATTTTCAAGTGCGGTTTAGTTTCAATTTTGTAAATACTTTATTTTCTTTAAGTAAATATTCAAAGACTAATAATCAAAACTCGTATTTACCTTACCATGCTAACCCAAATTAAGTCGTATATTGTCTTATTCAAAGATATTGTAAAGTTTGCCTTAGTTTAGCTTCCATTGAGCTGTCACCTTTAGCTTGCTCAGAAGAATTATTACGACACAAAGTAATTAAATCAAAGATAAAACTCAACCAAAAATTTATTTGCTACGTCTTATAGACTACAAATATAAATTTGATTGTAAAATTTACTGTCTAAAATACTGCAATGTAAATAATTGAAAAAACTCTTAAAAACTTTTATTTCAGATGAAAAGTTCAGGTTCAGGAATTAGACACAAATTCCTCTTCTTTAGAAACAAAAATAATTTGCTGCTGCAGAAAAGTACCTACGTCTAAGCTTCCTCGAAATCGATAAGGTGTTATTCAAAATTTATGGCAAATTAATTAAGTTTTTTGCCTAATTTAAAATTTAGTTCGTTTAAAATTTTGGAATATTTTTAATTTCAAATAGTATTAGACAAGATGAGTTCAAATATTTAACGAACCAGACAGTTACGGATATTTAATACAAGTCTATAGCCTTAAATAATTTTCTTTGATAAAAGTTAAGAAAAAGTACCGAAATTACAGTAGTGTGTAATTTTAGAGTAAACGTTTACGAATTTTTAAGAATAATTAATAACAAATAGTGGCAAGCTGATCTCCCTCCCTTCAATTTTTGCGGTAGTTTGAACTCTAGTTTTAAGATTCTCTTTATGGCAATAATATTGCCACTGAATATCACGAAACTTAATTAAAACAGAGGGTTTTCTATTATCAAGTTAACTGCATATGGTAGCTAAAAAAAATGTGCAGTTCTGTTTTTCATCAATTTAGTCCTGATCGTTTTAATCCATATCATATCTTCTCTATTTTTAACGTCAACGTAATTCCCATTAATTCTGCTCTCAATTTGTTTTTATCTCATTTTATCGTTATTTTTTAATACTGTTAGTATATAAAAAAATCATTTCTTTCCTCCATATTCGATTATTCTGCGCAAACAGTTTTACTTAGCTCTTCCATTCTTCTTTATCTTTTTTTGGAAAGAAATTTTGAAAAAGTTTCACAATGTCCTTTTTCCTATCTCACTTCTCTTCCGAATTATCTTCAATTATCTTTCTAGTTTCCTCTTAAATTTTTCTTTTACTTTCTCTCAATTTTCGAGTTAAGAGGAAACTGCGTTTTACGTTACGTTAAGCTTTATATACTTAAGAGATTATTTTCTCCCTTCCATTAGTAAAATTTTGAATGTGTCGGTTCTTAAAGAAACATTTTTTAACTGGAAGGACATCTGTTTATTTCTATTTAAGTTTTCTTCTGGTCAGAGAGTTTTAGTTATTTCTACGCCTAGAAATAGAAAGCTGAAAAAAATTTCAAATTAAATCACAACTCAGTACATAAGCAACTAACAAAATTATGCAATCTCAAAACTTCTGATTGCAAAAGTTGAAACAAATTTTGAAGTTTTATCAATAAAGTTTCAAAATTTTCGAAGAATTTATCAATGAACACTGAAATAATTTCAAACTAAGTAGTTATGATAGGCGTATAGTTTTAAGAATTAGTCCCTCCAGAAATTAAAAATAAAGAACAAAACATCTGATATTAAAAACCAGCTAATCAAAGTGGAAAATCTAAATGGTATGTAGAGACGTTAGGTTATTTCGAAGCAGGAGACATGAAAAACGAGCAACGCCTTCGCCGGGAATCGAACCACGGACCTCTCGGTTACGCGTCGAGCATGCAGACCACTACACCACGAAGGCATGCGAAGAAGGCGGGAGAAATACCTTATATACTCCCCCTTTTAAAGGGCGACTGGGGTTTTGGGGACCCAATCGCCAAATCGCGGTGGTGGAGAATCATCATCCACCACCTTTATAGTTCGGGCGCCGGTGTAGAGACATTAGGTTATTTAGTAGCAGGAGACATGAAAAATGAGCAACGCCTTCGCCGGGAATCGAACCACGGACCTCTCAGTTACGCTTCGAGCATGCAGACCAGTACACAACGAAGGCATGCGAAGAAGGTGGGAGAAATACCTTATAGGTATACTGTAGTATTTCATCGGATATTAATATCATTTGAAGACGTTGTGCACTATTTAATAAATAATTAATTATTCAATACACATTCCTTATTTACACTTCTTTCTGTGAAAATTACAGCATTATGAAGATATCATGCGAATAAACTGAAATTTTCATGAAATGCAAATCATTAGAATTTTGAAGTGATAGCGTATGAGGGGGCTGCGTAGCTCAATATGAACAGTCGTGTTAGTAGAGTACAGACTTTATTTTATGCTAACCAATTATTTTTAGTTTTACTTTTCTTTCCCTCCTGATTTCAGTTTTCTGCCGGAATGGAAATTTGTAATAGCGTAGATGCTAATCTAAATGTGTTTCAGAAGCAGTTATTTTTAAGCTGCGTTTCAAGAGTTCGAAAGGAGTAGTAGCGGACTTATATCCGAGTTTATGCTGCGTGTTTGAATTTAGCTCTCTAGTATGTGTTAGACATCTTTTAGTTTATGCTGATATTTTGCTAGGCTCGGCTTTGATGTGTGCAGCCGATTTAGCGTTTGGTTAAGCTAAGGAGCCAGTCTTTATCCCTTTAAATCTATTAGCGATTTGTTACATTCTTATTTTCTGCTATAATTAAGAAAGCTACAAATAGTGGTGAATTGTGAGCACCACGTGGATGTATCTGTCATTTTAGTTAGCTGTGCAATTTAGTTAATATAAATTTAAAACCTTCTTCTGCAGTATTTATTCTTCATGACATAGTGAGAATTCGTTACTTCGTCTTCTACCTAGTCTATATTGTATGTTACCTAAAAGAACACGGAGACTCTACGATAGAATGAGCAGAAGGCTGTAGCAGAGCATTAAAAATAGTGTTCCGTTATCTGTCAGCCATAAACGTTTAATAAGAAGCCACTACGCTTTTTCGACTACAAAGTGCTAAATATTAAGCTACGCCATTTGAACGAGACGGGCGAATGATCTGCTGCGAAAAGGATTTTTCTGTCATAAAAATGCAGCTCGTATAAGGCATAATGCCGATCAGTTATGCGAGTGTGAAAGTAGTGGGCTCAAAAATATCGCAAACTTGATATTGAGGCACGAAATGCTAGGTTAGCACAGGATAATAGACACCTGATCCGCGTGACAGTAACGGACCGCAAAATTTCATCTCGACGTGTGGCACAGCCATAGGGGTACTATTTTTAGTTGTAACAGTTCCCCGGCATCTGTTGCGCCATGGATTGCGTGCGTACATTCTTTCGATCAAAATTATCCTGACCGAAGCCATCGACACCTGCACCTACAATGAGCTCATCAACTGGCATGCCGAACAAATCTTTTTTTCTGAAGAATCTAAGCTTTAATTTGGAGTACAGCGATGTCGAGTATGCTTTGACAGTACAGAGATGGATGCCACCTGCCTAAGAGTTGGGAGGCCTTCATGAAGGATTTTCTAAGGTAAACTAAAGCACTTTCTAAGAAAAACTTCCTTCCGCTCCCTTGGAATCGAACCCAGGTCTAAACTACCAGTGTTCAGCAATTTTATGCTTGGCCGCTCGTAGACCCTCCAAATTAGCTGAACCTTATAAAATTACTGCTGAAATCTAATCATCAAGCGAATTAAAATTAAAGGAAAATCTTTATCAAAAACAAGTTAATTTTAATCTCAAAATACTATGTTGATTTTAATGTTAAAAAAACTAATGGCAATGGCTTGAAACAATACATTTTAGCAAAAATAACAGTGACTGATTAATTATAGGACAAACCCCATTTACAGCTCCAAGTTCTCGTGCAAGTGCTTAATTTCGATAATATCAATACCTAAAATATAACACTACAGGTATATTTAACCCAAAGATTTTCATACCAAGCAGTTTTGAAGAATTTTAATTTTTTCCACTCCTTTTATTTCTGAAATATGAATACCCCAAATCTACCCATTTTTTCATTTCACTAATTCTTCATTTTAACTATTTTCAAGAGTTTTAGCTACCCATTTCTTTCTTTAACTTATCACTCGAGTAGAAATTGTTTTCCTGAGATGAATAATTCTACCTAAGCCTCTATTTTGCATCTTTTCCATTAAACAATTTTTGTATCTATCCATGAACCATACCCTAAAAGAGAAGCAGACAGGATTAAATAAATTTTATTTGTTCTTTTCCTAAATCTTTCACTCTTTTATCGATTCTTATAAAGTATTATTAAGTAAATAATCTTCGTATTATACCTTTCAGAGTTTCGCAAAATATTTATCTTTAAACTTCGTCATTACTTTTAATATTTTAATATTCACAGTGCCGAACATATTACCTCGATGTAAGATTTCACTTCTTTGGTTCCAAATAAAATTTTTCATACTAATTTATCGAGGTCAAAACATATCGTTACAGAAATTATATTTTCTATTTTTACCGTTTTAGGAGATTGTAAAAATTCTGTAATTAAACATTTTAATGGCCTCTAAAATTCAAAGCAACTTTTTTCTAAAATGATACACATTAATGCAAAACTTAGTTAGAAAATCGGACATTTGACATAGTTACCTATTGTACATATGTCACATGACATACACATAAAGAAATTGTGAGAAAGTTTAAAACTTCAACATACTGTAAAATTACGAATATCCGAATTTAAGATCACGCCCGATCTACAAAATGAAACGTTAAAGTAATTACATTGTACTCTTTCTGTTGGCATCTTTCAGATATGCAATGCAAGAGGGAGAATGTTAATTTTCTTTCACCATATATTACTCCTACAAAGATTACACAATTAAAAAATAAACTGTATTTTCCTTAAATAAAATTCAAAACACATGCAGTTTCAATAAAATTAGACAGTAAAATAACTATTTTATCTGCCTAAATATTTAAATATTTCCAATTCCGTTAAAATTTTAAAAAATAAAAATCAATTATTCTTCAATTCTTCAAGTAAGGTTTTTTTTTTTTTTTTTTTTTTTTTTTTTTTTTTGCTTAGGAGAGAAGAAGCCATTTTTCGCCTGAATGGAACTTCACCTTGCAAATAAAGAACAGTACGTTTATAAAATATGTATTTCGATGATTTTGATAATTGTTCTTAAACAATGATCCACGGATTTCTGGGCCGTAAGTTAATAATCAGGAGTAATCAAATGATTTTTTTAAACTAAGTTTTGATTCACTAATTTAATTACGAAAAACGTAATGAATATACAACGCAAATTAACTTCCATATAAATATAACATGCAAGTAAACGTAAAAAACATACCATGCAAGTTATTATTATTATTTACGTGTTCCTACGTGCTATTATTATTCCGTGTTATGCACTACACGGAAGGGAGGGATGTCTTCGTGGAGGACTTTCTAACGGAAACTGGCTCGTGTTAACACGTTACGCATGGGGAAAACCACAAAACGCCCATGCAGCTAGCCCGTTCGCGGGATTTGAACCTTGGACCGAACTAGCAGTGTTCAGGGACCTTAACGCTCGACCACTGGTAGGCCTACCATGCAACTTAACGTGTTAATTATTACGTAATAAATTTACCGTGTCAATTAACAGTTATGATTCCAGAGAATCTGCATTATTAAAAGTTGCGTTTTTTTTGCAAGGAGCCACAGCTGACTCAACCACTTTTTGAAACATTTTCTCGAAAGCTCATATTGTGGCCATTTAAGTCAACCACTTAAGGTCTAAGCGTTTTGTCACAAATTACATTTGTTCTTTACTGTTTGTCTCTATATTTGCTCTCTACAATCCAAGGAATGTTTTCATATGATACATACCAAATCAAGAAATTAATAAGCCTAATTTTATGTATTTCTAAATTCTGAAATTCTTTTGAATAGAAATAACAATTTATTTATAAACTTCGTGAAAAATAAAACATATGTGAATACTTTTGTATTAATACTGAATAACAATATATAAATTTTAAAATGTACTTGATGTAACTAAAACATTGAATAATATGTTTTAGAATCAAAGGGAATTCTAATTTTTATTTGGAATTTAGGAATACTCTGCAAAAGTATTAGCTAAAAAAAAGCCATCAAAAGCAAATTCTAAGACTGGAATTACAACAACAGAAGTTAGAACTGTTCACTGGGGAGACCAAAAGTTTGAAAACAATAGGCAAATTAATCGAAAAATAGTGAGTCAGAAAAAAAGTCTTGAAACAAAAAGGTAAGCTGAAATTTCTTTTAATAAATCACGCTATATTTTCACATAAAACATATTTATTTTGTAACCAGATCCCATCTGTACTTTTTATATCTTGAAATTACTTCTTTGTGAAATTTTCCTTAAATGTTTTGATAAAATGTTTTCATTTGTGCATTTAATACACCAACTTTTCATTACCTGGTTCCGAAATGGTATCGACAACAATAGTCATGCAATGTGACAATTGACACTACAGTTAAATGTAAACTAATTAAACGTTTACTTTTAGCAAAACGTATATCTGTTACACTGTGTAATTCGAATGCTGATTTTCCTTTAAACAAACTGTATTATGAAATACATTCGTATGAAATCAGTGCATTAGTTCATACTTTGGTTTTATAACAACCTGTATCCTTACAGGTTTTGGCCTACCAATAAAAAATTTAAGGTAAAATTACTTTATGAATTTCCAGCAATTCTGGAATAGATCTGCTGTCCATATTTTGACACCTGAAACTGGTCACTGACGATGAGTAACTTGGCATGATTAGGAACCAACATTTCAGATTTAACCAAGCATTTCCAGGAGTTTTAAGATCGAGACTCATGTCAAATTCTTCAACGCAGATCTCATGAAAACATTATTGTGCATGCTTGGGTGAAAGAATTATGATCACAGTGAGAAATGAAAATATTTTGACAAACGTTTTCGTTCCGTACAGAAGGCTGGCTTTCTTATTCATTTCACATAAACATTTCTGCCAGCTTTTAGTAGATCCGATTTAATCGTTTTTAAAATATAATTAAGAAAATACAATTTATTCATGACATTCTAAGGAGCTCTGAAATTTCAGGGCTAAACTTGTAACGCTCAGAGAGTTAATTCACACAGAACTGAGTTATGAAGTTCAGTCTCTAACTGTAACAGATAGCTTTAAAAAAATGCCCTGAGCACGAGTCACCATTGAAATTAAGTAGGAACTAAGCTCAAGGTAGCAAACTAAAATTCTTATCAGAACAACTAAACTAAACTAAACTAAATTGTATGTGACTACAACAAACTAAAATTTTTGTTCCCAAGTTTTACTTCATCCAATAAATATCTGAATTTGGCCCCGATAACCCAAAATGGAAAGTTGCTGATATTAAACAGGAAGGTATCGTTATTTCATTATTCCAAAGTGAACTAGTATATACACCATGTCCACAACAGTCCTTATGCGGCATTTATTTTTGCAACCGTTGGTTGTAGTCTCGTATTTCCACTTACAAAAACGTTTCTTATGACGCAGAATTTATATTTTGTTATTTATTAAATTTTTAAAAAATACGAAATTTAACTTTTTACAAGTTCACGCTGTTCCTTATGCTATGTTTCCCTGAAAATAAGACCCATTCTTATATTTACTTTTTGTCCAGAAGTATTAAGGCTTATTTTCAGAGATATCTTATTTTTTCATGAATAACAATTAAAAGTGATCGGTTTAAAACAACATTCATTTATTCAATTATTCAAGAATCGAGAGTTTCATTTAATCATATACAAAAATGTACATTTATTCAAGTATAATCATGTCCTTTTGTTCTAACAAACCATCATAAACCTCAAACTCCGTCTTCTTCGATTTTCTTAGAGAAATTTCACATCGCAGAAAGAAGACAGCTGATCAATAGTTTGAGGTTTTGAATTCTTCTGGAGATGTATCAAACCGTGATGCCATTGTAAAGATTTGAATATCAACCATGCAAGCTACCCAAACTTTTGTTCAGCTACCAAAATGTTTGCTCTACTGTCAGCAATCCCTTTACAGACGATGCCTTCCAACTTAAGAAATACGAATAGTCGACCTAATCCACTTAGCATTTTCCTCATCCACCTGCTGACTGAACTTACTATAACTCTCTGACTGCCTTTTTTTGGAAATTAGCATCTCTTTGCAGAAAGCTATGATTCTTGCCCCGTGTGTCCTCCACGATTCTCTTATTCCTTGATGTATTTAATGAAATAGCCTTTTAAAAAAACTCTCAGCTTGTTTAGGGATGAAAATATCATTCTATTTAAATCTACTATTATTAAATCAAGAATTAACTGAAGACTTATGTCTTCAACCTAAACTGTTAAGAATAATGGATCACACAAAAGAAAAATTTCACGTACAAAATTCAGAAAACGTTCTTTTATTTCGCCCGAATGTATTAAACAAGTCTGTTACATCATACAACGCAAGTTTGTTTAATTTGTATTTCCCGGCTGGATGAGAATCTTAAGAAGGTTTTGTTTTTGGAATATGGCCTTGTTTTTTTACGAGCAACATGAAAAATGACAAAAGGGCTTGTTTTCCGATTATGTGTTATTTAGAAGGAAACATGGTATTCAGGAAAGTTTTGTACTCATAAAAAATAAAACGTCAAGCGTTTGATTCCTGTATGACAAAAATTCAGCGAGATATTTAAAGTTCAGTAATTTTCTCGTTATTTTCTGCTTACTTTGGCAGATTGGTTAAAGAAATAAATTAGAATAATTCGAGGTTGATTTGTGCGTTTAAAGTAATGCAGGGATCTTCTTTTGTGAGTAACTAGAAAGTAACATTCTTTAACTTTTTTTTTTTACGTTTATCATGCCGAAAGCATTTTTATACAAGGATATAAGTCCTCAATTTCTAAAATAAGTTATTATTCTTCTCAGCCGCTTCAATTACTTGATAACCTAATAACCACATAAAAAATTCATTAAACTAGAAATCTATTTCACGCTTAATTTGTGTAAATAATATTATGTGTTGTCATATGAACCAATACTGTGATTTCCAATGTTTTCTGTAACATGAATTCGGTTAAGTTTGTGTAAATGCGATCTTCTTTTTAGGGGAAAAAATTATTCATCAATACTTTTTACAAAAATCTGCGTAGCAGTTCTTGCCATTTAATCAACTAGCAATAGAAGCATTTTTCTCGAAACTTTTATTTTATATACAGATGTAAACACTTCTTTTTTTCAGTTGTGCGCGGCCCTTGAATATGATGACACAATTTGAAATAAAATATTTCAGTCAAATTTTGTTGTACAGGAATAAAAACGTTTAAATATTATTTTTCATGAAGAGTATGAAATTGTCCTATATATGACAATAGGAATCGGGTACTGTATAAAATGTTAGCTTCCCAAATTTTTACAAAATTTATTTATTTTTTTAATTTAAAAATGCCAAATATGAACATTTGCGTATATCTACGACCAACAGTGTGAAAATGACATAACAGTTTTTATGAATGTAGTGTATAATCAACATATTATACTATAAATCGCAAAAATCAGTTGTTTTCTCGAAGTGTGTTGTTTCAGATGGCTCAGACCAGTTAATAATGTGCAGGAACAGCACGTGATTGTGAACTGTGACGTGAAAAAACAAATATTCATATATAAATATACATAAATATTCTACATTTTCGTCTGTCTTGTGTGATTAGACAGTGAACTGTAGCGTGTTCTGCAGTGTGTGAATAAAGCAAAAGTAGTATGAAGTTTGAATTTAACAAGAATTCCCGTCTCCTGGGAAAAGGTGACCAAAATGAGTTATTACTAAGGAATCCATACGGCCAAGCAAAGGATTTTGAATGACCTTCTAATCATTGTAATTCATTGTTACTTTGCTCTACTTTTATGGGAACGTTCAAAACGCCATACTCAACAAACCAAACAGAATTATTACTCCGGATCACGACAACATGAGATCGCATATGATAGACAAAACTGTGGCAGTTATTGACCAAGTGTATTATAAGATATGGTCATACTCGCCTTCTGACTTGGATCCGAATCATTTTCATCTTTTTGGTCTTCTGAAAGAGCTTTTGAAATGTTTCACATGGATGACGAAATGATTCATATAGTTTCCCAGTGGTCCTGAAGTTAGTCACGAAATTACACAAGAAATTACGCATGGTATAATGTTGGCGATCTACTCCCCAAGGAAAACACACAAATCTCTGAAAATTCTCTACCTAAGAAATTGCTATTTCGTGATACTGCTAATAATAATTTTAAAAAAAAAGCTTACACTTATCTGATTTTCTTTCAAACAATTCTTCAGACGCTTACTGAATCTGAAAACTACTTTACATTATTTTAGATGTGCAGCTGAAATTTAACATTCGTTCGGAAAAGGAAGGGGATGATTTGATCTGGTATAGGCTTTTACGTATTTTCTACTCACTGAAATTGCTTGAGACAAGTAGCCAGTCATTGACTTGATGAAATTTTAATTAATGTCTCAAGAAATAATATCAATAAAATACTTTTGATTATATAAACATTTATTAATTTATATTTTAAATTTTTTTATTTCAAACTGCTTGTAATCTGTTTATGAGGTACAAGTCTGTCATAGTGCTTTACTTTAATTTTTGAATTAAAGTAAGAATCCTTGTATGCACACCAACACGTCCTTTATTTTCTTGATGACATGGAAGAGCCCCCCCCCCCCCCCAATACCCCCCACACACACACACCAAAAAAATTTTTTTGCAGATTGGACGAGATTACTGAACGACACTTAAGATTTCAAAATAAGACATAATCCCCTTCCTTAAACTTCCTTAGCGTCGACTTGGCAGTCCTTACCCTTTCAGTTGCTGTGTTGATTTTTTCTCTGGCGAACCAATCAACGTCTTTTAAGCGCATATGAATGTCTTCCAGGTACTGCTCAAGCGCAGAGGGCATGTTTAGCCGTTGTCCAAAAAGCGGTCACACAGCAGGCGAAAATACGACCAAAAATCCTTTGCGATGCAGAAAATCCCGTGCTTAAATGAATATACATAACGTTTTTGATGTAATATTGTTTCAGATAATACTGGCATTTTAGTAGGGAAATAATTTTTTAATTTTATGCAAGGTTATATAAAAAAAACCTCAATATTTGATACTTACATTATTCATGAAAAATTTATGAAACTAAAACGAAAAAGCCAAATCAGCTTAATTTAATACAGGAATAGGAACTGGGAAAATGCTGAGAGAAATAATAAGTCGCAATTATAATACGATCTATTTCCGCTTCTTAGTCGCACATATAAGATGAAGTTACTCTTACAAATTAAGCCGATTCCGCTTGTTAATTCTTGCCTTGTTTCGGGTTACGATACTTCATTATTAATGCTGAATAATTAAAAAACACATTTATAAAATATTTTTCCGCTGATCTATTATATCACTTAAAATTTAAGCCACAATAAGATTTTAAAATTAGAATATTAAAGAAAATGTTAAAAAATAGCTTTAAATTCAAGCCGCATCCTAATTTTCGTTTTAAGAATATAAAAAAAGTGCGTTTTAAATTCGAAGTTAACATGAATTTTGTTAACTGTAAGTATCTTTAATTGGGTATATAAGTCTATTTTAGTATCTTTAAACAATACTAAAGAATCTTTTAGCATTTTTAACCAATACTAAATGTAACTTTTAGTGTTTTTAAACAATGCTGAATAAATTATTTCTAAATTAATTCTTATTCAGTTAAATAATTACAGACCGCATTTTTAGTTAGTTATATAATCAATAGATACGAAGTATTGGTATAGCATATAAAGAACTAAAGTAAATACGAGGTCAGGCTTTTAATTATCTGACAAATTTATAGTCAGTTTCTAACATGGAGGTAAGAAAGGAAGGCTTGAGTGAAGCAGATGGCTCAAGTGAAGCTTCGGCTCCAGATGAGGTGTGTTTTGTTTACATTCAGAAGCTCCTTTGACATCGCTTTGATAGTGTTTCGACAGATGACAGTTCCATACAAATCGGAAAACGGCACATTTCCGCAAAAAATAAACATTAATTGTGTGATGGATAATAGCAATTTGCATAGTTTAGTGACATTTACGCAAAAATCACATCTTGGGTTTTTTTTCGATAACTAACAACAGTGATATTGATTATGAATTTGTGTTATAAAATTCTAAGCCGTTGAACTACAGAAATATAGATTTTAGCAAAAATGTTATGCTTAAAGAATGAAAAATACCTTTAAAATTGTACATGTCTTTCGATACCCTTGACACAGTATTCGCTACTTTTATGTTTGAAACTTCAAAATATTTTACATAAAATAAATTCTTTGTCATCCACATATTACTGTAACATGTACTTTTTGAAAATTTTTAGAGGAAAAGCTTTATAGTTGCTCATTTTAAACTTATCATTTTATTTTTATATAACTGAAAAATAATCACTTTGGGTTTACACTTTTTACTTACTTGGCTTAATTAAAAAAATAAAATTACCACCAAATGCTGCAATCCTCGTCAAAATTAATAAATATACACACAGATATGCCAATAAGTTAACTTTTCCTTGATTTGCAATCGCACATTTGTGTAAAATTATAAATGTGTGGAACAGAAGACGGATACATTTGCGAATTCGGCGGAAGTACCATGTGCGGTCAAGATGATGTGACCATGTGAACGTGCCACATCATCAAGCCAGCTTATTAAGAATTTGAAAATAAAGTAATCGACGAAGGTCAAAACATTTGTGTATCCTGCCAAAGGAGGTCCGACCATGAATTTACTAGAAGATTTGAATTTGATAATGAATGTATCCTAAAACGTGTTTTAAGTCAAAAGTTTGAAACTTGATGGCCAAATGTAAATATAAAACTATGCATGTTAAAGTATTTGTAATTAAACACATAGGTCAGGTTAAGTTTTTATTAAATAGAGTAAAGCATGCAAGGGCTATCTGCCTAAAGGGAGAGCTGCCATCGTGGAGGAATTTTGAAGAAAAACTGACTTTTGAGTGGGTATTAAAAATAATGCATGTAATTTTCATTAAAATTATATTTATACATATTTCTTATGTAAAAATTTCGGGTATATGCTAATTATTGTAAATTACTTTACTCGAAAAATATAGTGAATGCACAGAAATTAAAGATTTGCACGTGCGGAAAATGAAAAATATGAAATACGTATGGGTATTTTTGCATATGCTTGCAAAAGCATGTATTTGGCTTTAACAAAATACGCAAATATTTATTAAATTATTTACAAATATATTCGAAATGAAGGATTTATTCATTCATAAACTGTGAAAGTTTCTGTGAAGAAATCTAATTATTAAAATGTATCTAAATTTATAATGATTATATATATTATCTAAATGTATGATAACCTTAAAGTTGAATTCTAAACATAAATTGAAATCCTGTTGACAAATACGTTTATAAAACTATTTAAGCAAGAGTTTTTCGTATTGGAAGGCAATCTGTTAAAAGGTATTGTAAAGCGTGAGATGCGTACTTAAGGAAGTAATAAAGAAGAGTTTTAGAATATGTATTGTTGAAAATAAGGGTAAAAAAATCTGATAAGTATAATTAAAAGAATTATTCCCTTACATTTTATAATAACCCAGTCACAAGTTTTAAATAATGTTTAAAAAAAAATCGTTGTTTTATTCCCTTTCAGAAATATTCGGAGAAAGTTAAGTACTATTTAACGTATTTCACTATTAAAATAAACGGCGCTCTAATTTGAAATGGACCAAACAGAGCATTAATTATAAATTGACTTCGATTTTTCGATCTAAAAGACGCCTCAGAAGCTAAAAATTCATGTGATATTTGATAAAGCATTTTAGGAAGAAACTCTATACATAGAAAAGAAATAATGCATAATTTTAATATTAATAATACACTTAATAATACATTTAATAATTAATAACTTTTATCTTAATTTTGTAATCCTTAACTGAATAAAATCGAATTACCTTAATTTTTTTTTCTAATGTAATTAACGAAAACTTCTGAAAATATTTCATTCAAATCAAACTGTTCTGTGAAAAGTATAGCATTTAATTCCGCTAAGAACGAAATGTTGTTTAAAAACGTATTCTTTTCATGTACCTAAGACTCTGAAATATTGTAGAAAAAGAAAATACAAAGGCTGTTCGCACGTTTTTTAGACGATTTTGGTAAGCGGTAATAAAAAAACGTTTGCTGCAAAAGAAGTAATTGCAATTGTAATATGTTTTTAAAAGTCAAAATTATCGTCTGGGGCTTGAAAGTTTTGTTTTTATTCAAAATGGCGAATTTAACAAAGCAGTGGTTCGAAGGCTACATTTACGCTCTTTCCGAAGAGAAATATGCATACTCCGTTATCCAAAAACGATGTGAGAGTCATGGTTTTGTGATATCTAAAGCGTCGATAGGTAATATCATCAACAAGAAATGAAAAAAACGTCAAATTGGAGCCTCAAGTGGGACAAAAATTCCAAACAAGTATCCAAGGAAAAAAAGGACATCTTCGACTATTGCAAAGGTACGTTGTTTAATGTTAAAAGAAAATCCCCCTAGTCAAAGGACAGTTGCAAAATCGTTAAAATGCTCGGTGTCCACTGTAAACAAAATGATAAACGTTGATTTAAATCTTAAGAAAACGAAAAAACGCAACGTGCATCGTCTTCTTCCAAAGCATATCGCTCGACGCAGGACACGCTGCAGAATTCTATATGAGAAACACTTATCCAAAGAAAAATGGAAAACATTTGTCACAATAGAAGAAGCATGGATGTATTTAAATGACTGTTACAAAAAAAGAGCCATTTATTATGATAAAAGGGGAGAAAAAAATTTAAGTACATGGTTCAAAGAATCGAAAGAAAGTTTTTCTAAGGGATTCATGATTGTGGCTGGTTTTTCTTATAATGGCAAGTTAAAAATAAAGAGAGTGCAAAAAAATGTCAAGATTAACTCCAAATACTATCAGGAACATAATTTATCGCCAATTTTTTTGAACGAAATACCATCGCTTTACTCACAGTGCCATCAATCTGTGAGACTTCATCAGCACAAAGCTAGCAGTCACACATCAAAATCCACTGTACATTTCCTAAAAGAAATGGAACAAAAAAACTGGTATCAAAGCCATACCCTTCACTGATATCCCTACTAAATCTCCCGATGTGTCACCTATGGATTTTTATGTTTTCTGACTTTTAAAAACTGCATTAACCAAACGTTGTCCCAAAACCCTAACAGGACTCTGGAAAGCTGTTCGGGAGGAATAGGATAGAATACCTCTTCTGACACTTCAAAAGGCATTATTATCCTGGAAATTGCGGTGTCGAAAGATAGTTTAGAATAAGGGATGTCAAATAGAACATTTAAAACACAAGAATTTTATGTAATTTAGTTTTGTGAATACAATATACATCGTCTAAAAAATGTGCGAACAGCCTCTGTTTGTACATTTAAATGTGTATTTACGACGTAACTACAAAATATTTTCATCCAAGCGTGTCAAAAGGCATTGATCTTAATGGTAAGTAACGGAATGTTTTGGTCACCACGCAGGGATCGCCGGTGCTTCAAAGCAATGTATGGGGGAAAACTGGTTAGGGCCTCTACTTGTTACTTCCTACCTCCATGGTTTGTAATGTCATTTAAAATAGTAATAAAATAGTCATCTTTTTTATGAACTCAGTGCCACATAAATTCGCTTAAATACGATTCTAAGTTGTATCGACTCCTCCGAGGTGTTTTTCATTATGTTACTTTAACAGACCTCTGAGTCTCTCGATGTTAGTAGGCTTTGAAATACTCCACTGCTCTCGTGACTGCTCCATTGCTACTTGTGACTTTGAAATACTCCACTGCTTTCTATTCTGTAGAGAGTAAATCTCAAATTTTATGCATTTTCTCACAATTCAAGATAAAAAACAGAGAAGCGGCAGTTAGTACCGTTAATTTCTTTCAGTTTTTTTCAGTTAGTGCCGTTCCTTCATTCTTTTTTACAAAAATAAAACTGGCTTATCGAAAATTAATCAAGGTTACACAAAACCAAAGCGAAGATCTTATGAGTGTGTTGACGTCACGTTTATTTATTACTAGCGTTAAATCGAACTGTTTGGCAGCAGTTTTGTTGAAACGGTCGAATGAAAAATGCATATTTTTTTACTTCACTTGTAGTTTTTTCTCCAAAGAAACAGCGTATATATCCTTTATTGTTCCTATTGACGCTGGAGCGGGGATAGTTGAATTATCCGCATAAATATGTGGCTTTCACCAGATTTATATTGTTCGAATACTCCCTCTTTTCTGTATGATCAACAGTCCCAAACCATTTCCCCTCCACCAATGTTTGTCTTTCACGGCGTCTGTACGTCGTGGTACGATCACAAGAGATTCAGCTGCCTTCTCGGAGGTCTGTTCGAGCACTGTAGGAACTCCGAAACGGTACTGTCCAAGTTCGATTTGGTCTGTGTATATTGCTATACACAGTAGTACCTCGGTATACGTCATTAATCCGTTCAAAATCCTTCGACATATACCAAATAAGCTTTTCCAGTAAGAAATAAAGAGAAAATGATTAACCGCTTTTTATTAAAGAAATCCCATTGTTATTATCGTAACACTGATTAATACTAAAATTGCAAATGCAATGGATGAAATGTGTACTGTATATAAATATGGCACTGCATATGATACTGTACCTTAATGTTTTCTGCTATCCAGATCAAAAACAATTTTTTAGCATTCTCTATCATATATATTTGGCAACCAATTTCATATCGCAACGTTAGCTGATTTAATAGTGTCTTCAGTTTTTTGCAATCGTAGATAACGTCGTTCTCGGCATACTACGGTATATAATGGCTCAACCCCGAATAAGCATGCTATTTTCATGCTTTTCAACAATCTCTTTTTCCACCTCCAGTTTCCTCTTATCCATTTTCTTCCTTGCTTTACTCTTCTCATAAACGTTCTTCAAACTCATTATAAACAAATTTAGAAAAAATTTACACACATACAAAAAAAAACACAAAACCAAGTGGAAATTTAGAGCTCGTGGGTTGTTTACTCAATCGTAGTAACAGGCATACTGACGCTCATGAGTAGTCGTAGCACTATCTCGAAACAGGTAAACAAGAGCAGTGAGCGTAGTCATGACTTCATCGAATTGAAATCGTATTCCCAGCAAATGTCGTAAACCAAACAAAAATTTTCGCTTCGAGACGGAGCATATACCAAAGTTGGATGTATTTCAAAGCGGACGTATACCAAATCGGATGCATTCCGAGCTATTGCTGATACCAAGGTACTTTTAGATACCAGCCGGCCGTTTGGTAATGCAAATCTTGTTTGGCCAGCCTTCAATCGCCCTTGGCCAGGTAACAATGGGTGGAAGTGTGTCCTTTGTGAAGTTTGATTTAAAAATTACATTCTGTCACAGTAGGTTGAAGCATGGAGGTAAGGTCAAAGTAGTACAAGAACCTTCTTTTTTTTTTTTTTTTTTTCATTTCCCCTCTGTTATTAGCGCAGGAAGACAACTACAAACTAACGTTCCGAGAAGGCTGATTTTTCCTTGTTATTTACAACGTTATTTCAGGATTGTTCCGATATGCGCCGGCGGCATGTTTCAACTCTCTATTCATCTAAAATATTCACTGACGCTCGGAATGACAGTTACAGATAAAGGATGAAAATGTCAGATGAACCAAATTAAGGACCATTTAAAACTTTTGGCCGAAATTAAGGATTTTTATGGACCAAAACTAGTTTTAAAAAAACTAAAGACATTAAGAACCGAATAAACCTTACGTAAAATACAAAAATTTATGCAGTTGTTAAATATATATATATATAACAAATAACACTTCGCGGTTATCGAAATCACATAGAAATAATCAGCCAAAAATGTATTCCTTTTTTTTTAACAGTCCTGAAATTGAAATTTTTATAAAATGACTTTTATATGATCACTAACTTTTATATATATATATGCATGTTAAATGTTTGAAGAAATGTATAAATATGATACAAATTAAATGAAAATTATGCAAATGCTTTTAGACCTCGTGCAAAACGAAACTCTAATGAAACTCAGAAGGATGATGTGACTATTATTGGTTACTGTTTTGCTGGGAACCCCGTCCCTTATCGGACAAAAGTTAGAGGAATGTACATTACTCTCGCCCATTTCAAGACCTTATTTAACAGAAAAGGAAATTTCAGGTAAGTTTTAATCCATATACCAAATAATGGTTTGTAGAAATATCTTTACCACTTAACTGACTCTGGATAATACTCCATAACTTCAGTATATTTTTGATTTTTTAAAACTTCAGTGAATTTTTAAAATGCAGACTATACACCGCGAAGATGACATCTATCCTAGGTCATGAATTGAACGTCATTTCTGCGGAAATCTGTTACACTGGCATACAAGACCTGTTGTTCAATACATATTTTTTCATTTTTAAGAGATTTTTTGAATAGCACAGTAGCTATACTACTAGAATCTCTGCACGTCTGTTTGTTTGAGGCATTATCTCCTCCGGAACGCCTAGGAGTTGAGCATCGATAAGGAACCCCCCCCCGGATTCCAAAAGTTTGTCGGAAGTAGTCAATTATCATCTTCGTATGACTTTAATTAGCCGAGATATTAATTAAAAACTCTGAAAACGCTAATTTTCGCACAGTCTCGCTCGATATAAAAATCTGCTTTATTTCGAAAATCGTTGTCATTGTTCGCTTTCATATCATAGAATTTCTTAATTAAAAATTCGTAGCTTTACCAAATATGGAATAAAAATAGTAGTTCGTAGGAAGCCATTTCGAATATTCTTATCTTCGTACGACTTTAAGCAGCTGACAAATTAATTAAAAGCTCTGAAAACAATATTTTTCGCGCTCATTTTCCCAAGTGGCAACAGTCTCGCGCCCTGGAGATGAAAATCTGTTTTCTTCGAAAAGAGTTGCCACTGCTTGCTTTCAAATAGTAGAATTTGTTAATTAAAAATTTTTAAGTTTTGCAAAATACGAAATATCCAAACATTAAACATCTTATTATTATATAAAATCATATTCTGGTTGCATGTAACGTCATTGTATGACGGAGATTTTTCGTTAATATCAGCATTTTAATACATAGCTGTTATTGTTTTTTTTTTCTTCATGTTAGGATGATTGACATGAATATGTTATTGCCACGATGATGCTTATCTTGACTTTGAGAAAAAGTTGCTACATTACATTAAATTAAAAAAATCAGTTTAAAATTTTTAAAAAATCTGAATTTCAGATTCTATATTACGCCAAAATGAGCTTTTTCTTTTCTTTTTTTTAAGTTTTGTGTATTACATTTATTTATTAAACATCATGTTCTTCGTACTTAAACCACATAAAATTCAGTTCAACAGCAGTATCACAAAATATTTTAAAACAGCATATTTTTAGAATTTCCGATAAACAGTCTCGCGCGCTGGGGATAAAAATGTTTTTCTCCGTACAGTGTTGCCACTGTTCGCTTTAAAATCGATGTTAATCAATAATTCGTTAAAGCTTTACAAAATATTATATAGATAATAAACCTAATTCGAAATTAAAAATTCGGGCTTCCAGGTGCCCATGTTAGGGTGGAGATTACGTTATTCAAAAATCGATGGCTCTAGATAGATTTTTATCACAATGCGAGAAACATACATACATTCGTGGAAAGTCTTCAATATTTAATTTCTTTAAATACAATATAGGGCGATAATATTTGTTGGCAACAATTTAAAAAGTGATACGGCGTTTATAGTAAACCGGATATGCTGTTTTGAGGGTAATAGCCCTTCTGGGCTAACGCTCCTTTGAGCTAATCATAACCTCATACGTATACGTATTAACCTAAAGTGTCAAAAGTTTTGTTTCTTGGTTTGACTACAAACATTTTTTATGAATTGGTTGTTGCTTAGAAAGCGTGAACTGAATTCATTCATATTGAAATGTTTTTATACATTTTCTTTTCAGGTGTACATAGAACTTATAAATTTTGCTTTGGCCGCAGCCCGTTAGTTACATATGAAACGCATATGACAGTGCATTATATGAATACTACATTTGATGTACAGATAAGTCAAATGTGCTTGCTACGTTTAAGTGATGACAATCGATGTGGGAAAAAGATTTTTACATTACAGATATATATGACATTATGGCAACACTGTTTTTGGTATTTCACGTGTTAAGTTGGCATATTTACGATAATGGAATGAACATTATTCATGTTAGGAGATTTAGATATCTATATGTAACAATGCATTACACCGGATGAATACTATTATATATATGCATATGTCAGGAAGATGATTCGACGGAACGAAGATTTTAATATCATAAGAGTTAGATAACTGTATAAAAAAATTAAATACATATATTACAGGAGCTGAAACCAAAATTTAGCTACTTAGGGAATGAATGCGATGAAAATTCTTCCTGATTACTGCATTTTTGCAGCGCAATATGTAGTGATAGCATGCATTAAAATACAGACTATACAAATTTTATTTTTCACATATTACATATGAAAAAAACAGCTTTTCGTGTAATATCTAGTTTTTAAACTATTTCCGCATAAGTCACTGAGCTCAAATTTTGCACTCATATTCTTTGTACACGGAAGCGATTTTTCAACATCCGATTTGAATCACTAACGAAACAGTTCTCGGCACATATCTTCGTTTAACTGACAAACAAAAATCTCAAAATTTTATTATTTGCACTCTCACATAGAGAGGAAAAGAATTTTTTTAAATGAAAGGTGCTTATGTATTGTCAGCAGTAAAGTCACTGATCACTGGAAGTTCGGTCCGAGGCTCGAATCCCGACTAACGGGGTGAATACGTGCGAGTTTTCGCGTTTTTTTTTTTTTTTCCCCTTTAAAAGGCATCCCTCCCCTTTCGTGAGCTTTGCCGTAATAAAAATTTAAAAAAAAAAATTATGATGACCATTTCCTATAGAATTCCGCACTAACGATTGACGGCTGGCGACTGTTGCCGAAATTTCCCCAACGGCCGACGGGATAATATGTATCAAATGATTTATATTTAAGTTTTAGCGTAGTTTCTAATGTTTTAGAAAATTTTCAAAAATTAATCCCTTTATTTTTCAACCATTTGAAGTCAATTATTTTTAAATTCCAAATCCAAAAATGTATCTGTTTTAAATTTTCTCAGATCATAAAGTAAATTCTTCATCCTCTTTTAAAACAAGAATGATAAGATATTAATTAGGCGATATTCGGCACTTTTTTTAATATACTGCAGTATTGTTTTGAGGAAAATTTCGTTTAGAAACATAACTTCGAAGTTAGGCTGTCATTACAAACCACATTCCTTCCCCCACCTTTTTTTTTTTTTTTTTTTGGCTTTTTATTTTTATATTTTTTAGTCACGCTCCCTTTGGGAGGAAGAATTTTTACTTGCAAGGAAATTAAGCTTACTATACAAGTCTTTTGCTATTTGAAAAATGCCGTTTCTTTTCCTTCTTTCTTTATAGACAGACTTTTCATTTACTCTTCATTTATTTTATAATTAAAAAAAACATAGTTAAGGATTGATTAGCGTTAACAATTTAATACAGAAAAATTTGTCTCGTTTTATAAGGTTTGTTTTTGTCATTTTATAAGGTTATATACATTCTGTTTTTTTCATGGGTTTTTAAAATTCAAAAATATCTCAGTTAGAAAGATCTGAATTTTCACGTGTTATAAAACAAATTCTTTATCCTCTTTTAAAACAAGAATAGTAATAATAAAAACTATTGATTAGGCAAATTTCTAGATTTTTCTCACCCTTTTTAAAATAGCCGCTTGCACGGCAATCTGATTACACTCCAGAAGTCATAATTTATTTATTTATTTAAGAATTAATTTATTTAAGAAAAATAATCATTAATAGAAAGTCAATATATCTGCATTTAAAATTAGCAAAGCAACGCCTTGTGTTTAACAAAGATTTAGCCACACACAAAGTTGCTGCTTTGTTAATTTTGTTTTACTTTTGCATGTTTTTCTTCTGCCTTGATATCTGGGTTTACTTAGCTGAATAGTCATAAAAAGGACATAAAATTCATGGAAAGCACAAAGCTGACTGCAAAAAAAAGTTCGTATAATAATAAAACATTAGCGGAAATGAAGAGAATGGGAGAACATGTCAACAAGTAATTAAGACTTAAAAAAAAAAAAAAAAGAACTGAAAAGTTTTATAATGTAAGCTTTAAATTAAAACTCATAAAATGAGATTAATGAACTAAAAGGATAAATTATCATATAAAGGTACAAGGGATTAAAAAATTGCCTTTAAAAAATCCAACTACAGTTTTATATCACAAATAATAAAAATGTGGATGCTTAAATAACGAAGCCAAATAATCGAAATATGTTGTTGAAAGTATAAGCCACTATATTTACAAATTTAACAACGGCGCCCGGCGATTTTATTATTCCTGATCTAATGTTGTAGATGCATTTTGTAAACAGAATTATTTAATCTCTGGTTTCCCATTAAACTATACGATAAATTAATTGTCTTCTTTTAGTTCATTAATTATGAGCTTTAAATAAAATTTTATAAAAACTCATTATTTTCCATACTTTCTTAACAGTACATAAACGAATCACAGAAATAAGAGTGTGGTTTCGAAAAGGTAATGCTCTTGACTTCTCAAGCTTCTGCCATTGATTATTACAGCAAAACATTGAAATTGACATAGAAACAACATAAAAACATAGAAACAACATCTATTGAATGGCAAGAAAGGCTTCATGGAGGACTTTTTTAAAGGAAATTGACTCATATCTATGTTAAACATAAGAAAAACCACAGAAACTGCCATACAGCCAGCTCGTTTGTTGGAATTTAAAAGCTTGGTCAAACTACCAGCCTTAGAGACTTTACTGCTCGGTTGGCCAAGCTTTTCTCAAAATCATGACTTTCCATTATACTAGAGGCACAGATGCCATGACAAAGCACTTCACCAGTGACCAAATGGTTAACACTGCTGAATATTGGTAGCTTAACTCGAGATCGATCCCGGGCGCGTGTGCATTTTTCACCATTTTCCTCATATGTAATGTAAACATATGTAATACATTATTTCAAAAACTCCTATCCGAAGGCATCCCATATCTTAGGCAGATACCCTTTGTCTGCTCTTCCTATTCAAATAAACTAACTTAACCAAACCATTTGAACATTTAGGGTAGCAAAAAGAGTACTTAATCATAGTAATACCTAATGTAACATTACAAACAAGATTATCAATATCTGGAACAACTTTTAATATTTATTGTAGCCCTTATATCGTGTAGAAGATCTGTAATCTGATTATCGCTAAGCAAATAACATGATAAAATACAGTGATAATAAGTATTCACAATCAGGCACGCATCATGAATTTTATCAAACATTTAATTTTAAAAAATTATATTAATGTGTAGGAGTTAACATCGCATAATATATATCAAAGTTGACTGTATTATTTGCATACTGACTTTATTGAATATTTAATATTATATAAAATAATGAAATGCATTTGGAAAAAAAAATTAAAAAATTTAGCAGTTTTAAAAACTGATGTGGAAACCTTTCTTAATTTT
This sequence comes from Stegodyphus mimosarum, assembly GCA_000611955.2. NCBI lineage: Eukaryota > Metazoa > Arthropoda > Arachnida > Araneae > Eresidae > Stegodyphus > Stegodyphus mimosarum. The sequence goes on from KK112339.1 coordinate 172,698, forward strand.
GCTTTCTTTATGAAGACCGCACAATAGTATATATCTAGATCTAATCAATTAGTGAATTATATTACAGTAAACCCTTGGCGAATGTGGATGGGGAGTACTTCATTAATAAATTGGGTGCACAGCAAAATCACCATCTGCAAAGTTAACTTCCTGTAGGAAAAATGTGTTCATTCAATTTTAAAACATATGTATAATTTAAACAAATCTAAATATTTTTGTAATTAAAAGGGCAAAGTGACGCAAATGTTAATTGAAAGTACTTTTATTACTGCTCAATAAGTAAGTGCTTGATACAATCATTTTTTAAAAAAGTTAGTAACTGCAATTGGGCTGAATATTGCTGCATTTAATACTTTCTCGTGCTTGAAATGTTTCTCAAATGTATTTTTATAATATCAAATAACTACTTTTCCTTCCTTAGGTACTTTTTTAAAAAATACAGCAATGAATTCGGAACAAAGATAGTTTTTGAAGAAGTGGCAGATGATGAAGACATATTACCACTCTGGGATGGCAAAATATTTGCAATGGTTGAAGAGATCGAAGAATACAAAATATAGGTCTTAGAAATCATAAACAACACTGTTAATAAAATTATTATTGTTAAGAATTAAGAGCACTGAAGCAGCATACATTAAAAAATTTTGTGACTCAATATTCAGGAATAAAAAGTAAATAGCAAATTTAAATAGATATTATTGACTGAATAGTTATTTTTACAGTCCTTCAATTTACTGCAACTTATCTAAAATCTACAGAAAATCTGTTAAAATTAATTACAAATTAAAAACATGAACATGCATATATAAAAGGCTTTAAATAAATTTTAATGTACAGAAAAATTCTTTTTAACTTACTAGCTTTATTTATGCTCCAAATATTTTAAAACTTTATTAATTCATTTCTGAGTAAAACTGGGGAACTCATGTAAGAAATACATATATATTATGTAAAATTATTTTCAATTATCTTAGGTATTAGCACCAGAGGCAATTTAATAGAAATCATTGGTTCCCAGACTTTCTACTGTTCTAAGGCCCTTACCTTCACCTGCTTTCTTAATAATAATAAATTTCTCAGATAGCACCTGTATACTCATGTGCCCTTGAGCAGTCTCATACAGTAAAATAATACCAAGTATCATGTCACTAGATCATTTCATAAATTTTCTATTTTATGCATGATTACATAAAATAATTCTAGTTTTATTTTTTACCTAGGGATTTGCTTATGGAAAATCCCTTTTAATCTTGTTTACTTAAAACTACCACATACTACAGTATTACCAAAAAATATCTGATCATATAAAAACTATGGATCATAATAGCAAAAATAGGCAAAGTTATAAAGAAATAAGAATAATTATTATACAAAAGAAAATATGTTTTATTTTTATTACCATCATTTGACATGAAGCAATTGTAGCTATGATTAGGGTAAATTAATATGTCGATGGGAAACTATGTGAATAGCTTGGCAACTTTCACATAGTTTTCCATTGGTTTAGATTACTTAATTTAAACAAAGCACAGGAAAGCTATCTGCATTGAAACCCTGGAAAGTAATCCAAGGCTCCTTTTTCTTTACACCTGTCTCCCAAAAGGACACTCAAATTGACAAATTTTCAGTGTTCCCATTCAACAAAAATGCTAAAATCACAAACATCTATACCCTGGATCTGAACTTGGACACAACATGTGCAGTCAGCCTCCTTTAATTACCATATCATATATGATGGAAGACTAAAGCATTTAACCACAATAATCTAAACATTTAGTTCAGAATACAATATAAGCAAGATGAGTCAAAATTTCGTGACATAACTTTTAAAACTTATTACAGGAAACTCATAATCAGATTACCAGACTGACCTAGAATTATTTTTTCCACGGCAATTAAACTTCTCAAATTCCAAGTAAAATACTAAAATGTTTAAAAGATACTCATTTCTTCAATATCAACCAAATGTTTTCAGTATGATTCTAATCTATATTGTTTAATAATCATGTAAGCTTCTGAATGCATGATGTGCATCCATGTTTGAATAAACACATTATCATTTTCTAACATGAATATTATGTCTATAAAAAAATTTCCTATCAAGAGAAGAGAAAAGTGTCTTAAAATACTAGCATACAAACAGCTGTGCATTTATTATGAATGACATTTAGTATATACATTTCATGTGAGGATAGGTTTGAGAAATTGCACCCTTGCACAAACGCAATCAGTTTCAAACGTTTCACGATTCTACACCCATCAACAGATAATCCCCACCTTTAACACATTAGAACATTTATTTGGAAATAATTTGTGCTTCTAGTCATTAACAATCCAAATTTATACAAACTTTAACATGTTTAAGGTAGCATCTTCCTGCAGCAGGTATCAGCTGAGCTTCAGCCAATCAAAACTCCATCTGAAGAAACTAAGAAAAAAGACCAAAACATTTGTTTTAAAAACCTACGAAGTTCAATTGATGCAGGAAGCAAGATTTCTCGCATATTCTGCACTGTTACCTTCCATTAAGGTTTGCTATCATTGCAAGAGATTGCCTATTCTTAAAACCATATTTAAACTTCTTTGTTTATAGTATAGTAATATTAAAATTTTAAGTAATATAAAATTATTTAAGTAATATCAAAATTTTTCTAAATATTTTTCTTTTAATTTTGAACTTTTAAATATAAATTTTATTACATGTATCAAGTTAGTAGATCAAAATTTTAAAACTTTTGTGCCTCATATAGTCAAGTGATACGAAACCCTCAAATAGTACTCATACAGAATAAATTTCACTTTTATGAAGATTAATTCATTAGATATTGTATATAAATGCACATTAAATACTTTATTGAAAACATTCATATTTTTACATGACTTAAAATATCTTACATTTAAACAGTAAATATATATACAGAACAGCAATGAACTTCTTTGATTTCTTTTAAAAAGCTCCATTTGTGCATTAAGATATGTCAAACACATTTGTCCTTCTTCTTCTTAATTTGTTGCACTAAAATTTTGTAGCGTTCTACACATTCTTCCTAAAATTGAAAAATTATACTGATTTAATTTGAAATATTTCTAAAGAAAAATTAGCACAAAAAGCACAGTTTAATACCATTATGAAAAGTAAAGCATTTCTGAAGATTATAGTCTTGCGTAAAGTAGTATAGTATTTGTAAAGACCCAAAAAGACAAAAAATTATTTTACCAGACCATAAAAAACCTACATATCTTTTCCTTCAGTAGCTCTATTAAATCAGTATTGCAAAAGATATATCTTTTGCAATCGACATTGTGCTATAATACCAAATATATGCTGTTTGATGTCCTGCAATATGTATAGTTAAGAGAAGGTATAGACTGAGAACTGATATGCTCCAAGCATTAGAATAACAATCAAAAGATATCATTGCTGAGGAAAATATTCTAAATTCATGGGTATGCAACAAAAGTACATGCCAAGTTTGTCATATTAGAAGTGATAAGATGATGTTTTACATCAAAAAATGACAAAATGGAAGACAGAACCCTGCCAGTGTGGCCATGTTATCTAACTGCCCATTAATGCCATATTATCTAACTGCCCATAATATAAAACTGGCAAATAAAAGAAACTGAATCTTAATGGATCTGATTTTCTAATTATGACAAAGGATACTACAGCTTTGAAAACGATATATTTGTAAGGACTTCTTGAGAGAAACTTGTTGATATTTACAGTTAAAACGGTGGAGGGATTTCCTGCAGTTAGTTCATTGAACTGTCGAGAATACACCATAAAATGCTCTCCCAACTATTTTATTAAATTTCACTATTACATTTGCACAACATTATTTTCAGAGAATATCTAAAGTATCAGCAGAATCATGCTAACCAATCCTAGTAAAGATTTGTCCTGAATGCTTATGGCTACTACATACTTAATAATAAAAAGCAAAAGGTTCTTTCCTTTTACAGCCAATAATATACAGGGTGATAAAAAAAAACTCTGATATGTGAAGCCCTAGTGGCTTATCCGCTAAAACAATCAAAATGAAATTTCAGATATTGTTATTTGAATGCATGCACTCAAGATTGTGGTGACCTAAAACAATAGAGCTCTAATGGTTCTAATTATAATGAAAAAATTTTTGAATGGCAATACCCACGTTTTTCCTGCACAAATTGATCCATGCACTGAAAAAATATAAATGGCATTGGAACGATACACATATGATGATTGGCAGTGTAAAAAATTTGCAAAGAAGAGCACTGTATAGGAACAATGACAATACAGACAGGAGGTGCATTGACACACTGCATAATTCATAGGGACAGACAGTAGAACCACCAAACACAGAACATCATGTGCAAAGCATTGCTTGTGGAAAATCCTAATAAACAGTGTGGGAAGATTGTTTCTTCAATCAGATGTTTTGAACGTGCTAACAAGATGACACTTACAGGGTGAACTTATAAAGCTGTTTTATCTTTTCAGGGAAAATGTTTCCGAACCAGTGAGGGTTTATCATCGAAATCATTAGCTAAGACAAAACCCATGTTCCATAAAAACTGTATGTGATTTGTTAACAAAAATTTGAAGAAATTGGATGCACATATGACAGATTGTGATCCTGACAACCATGTGTTCCTGTTGAAATTATTGCGGAAGTACATAATATGATTACAACAGGTCCATTGCATACTGCAAGAAGTGTTACCTTCAATTTCAATGCACTGAAAACCACACACCTCAAACTTCTAAGCTCTGTTCTATGGTGCTTCCTTATTGATTTCAGCATATTCAGATATTGACACCTGGAAACGAGCAACAGTGTATCAACTCTGTGAATTTTTTTCTCATCAGATATGAAGATAGCAGGTGGCTGCTGCAGATATTATGGCTAGATGAGGCACATTTCTCCTTAACTGGGAATGATAGCTCCAAGAACTGCCTTCGATGAAAATCTTCACGATGTGACACCAGCGCCTTTACACAAAGCTAAAGCGACTGTGTTGTGCAGCATCGCAAACACATTTGCTCTTGGTCCATATTCTTCAAAGAGATCACATCCTCAGGTATGAAAACATGTTCCATTACAAGGGCTCAGTATATATAACAATGTTGCAGAATTACATAATTCAGAATTCAGAATTACATAATGCAGCAACGAAATGTTATTAATGACATTGTATGCAAGGTGCTTCTCCACACATCACCACATACGTTTTGCAAGTGCTACAACAGCACTTTGGAATTTCAGTCATCTCCCATAACTTGGTAGTTTTGTGGCCACCACAAACTGATGATGATGATGCCACGATCTGCCATGACAACCTCACTCAAATCTCTAGTTATGGGGTTATTTGAATTATAAGATGCACAGTATGGGATTTTTCAGGATTGAAAGATGCCATAAAATGTGAAGTTATAGATTCCTCTTGCAGTGTCACGTGTGTCATTTTTGTCAACAATCTCTCACATGAATGCATTGTCATGTGCGAAGGTGGGCACATTAAAAATTCATAATTCCAATAAAAGTTCCCCCCTCCTCTCTTGTGTTGTCACTGGTCCTTTACTATGCTCTTTTTGCAAATGTTTTACACTGGCAATTTTTATCTTAAGTATATTGTTTCAATGGCATTTATGGCTTTTTTTAGTGTGCTAATCAATTTGTGCAGGAAAAAAGTAAGAGTTGGCATTTGAAAATTTTTCCCTGTCACCATAACCATGAGAGCTCTACTATTTTTTAAATCATCACAATCTTGAACACATACCTTCCAATAACAACATCTGAAATTTCGTTTCAAATGGTTAAGCAGACAGGCCACTAGGGGTTCATATATCAAAGAAGCTTTTTTTATGATCATCCTGTACCTATCTGCTAATGCTGGAATATTAATAATTGAATAACATTTTGACTAAAATTTGATAAATGCAATTGCTATATTCCATCTCAAAAAATGTTCCAAAAATTAAGCTCTTTTACTACAGACAAAATATGAAAGCTACGAGGAAAATCAACCAATTCTTTCAAGAAAGAAACAAGAAATGAATACATGAGAAATAACTCTCTTATCAGCATAAAGGCAATAAAGATATTTATTTCAAAGAACTTGTAGAGTCATTAGGTATTTTTTGAAAGCAGAAGAGGTGAAAAATGAGCAATGCCCTCACTGGGACCCAAACCAAGGACCTCTGAAATATGTGCCGAGCGTGCTGACCACTACACCAACCATGTAAGCATGCTAAGGCAGGAGATATACCTCATATACACCCCCTTTTAAAGGGCAACTGGGATTAGGGGACCCATTTGCCAAATCCTGAAGGTGGAGAATCATCATCCACCACCTTTTTTAGTTTGAGCATCACTGTAGAGACATTAGGATATTTTTGAAGCAAGGAACAGATGAAAAATTAGCAACGCCCTCGCCGGACTCAAACCACAGACCTCTCAAGTACACGCCGAGCGTGCTGACCACTACATCATGAAAGCATGTTAAGAAGGCCATAGAAATACCTCATAAACTTTATTATGAATTTAAAAAAAATTAATAAACTATTAAAATTACAATAACAGAAATCCTTGACATTTGCAACTGCTTTCCCTAGCAAAAATATAATGTATTCAAACAGAAATTATTGGTTATTTTTCTGATAATCAGATTTAAAAAAAAATTAATTTTAAAAAATAAAAAGTAATAGGGAAAAAGAAAAATACATCTTTCTAAGGGAAAAAATATTACTGTGTAACAGAACTATTTAACCGTAACGAATTACATTGAATGCCACCGAGTGGCGAAGACGAACAGTCTAAGACAGGGATGTCAAACTCATAGGTACACTTGAGCCAAACAAACAAGGTTTAACTTTAGGCGGGCCGCAAAAAAAAATCAATATTCATAGAAACGTAGATTTATTTTGAATAATACAATAATAAACATATATATATATATTTATATAGAAAAAAACAAGAAAAATTTAATGTTTACGTCCTGATACTTGACATCTCTTCTCTACTATTATCTTTCCTATTTCGGGAGAAATTTTGTTTGCAGTGATAACTTTCAACACTGACCCAAGGTGAGCATCATTAATACAGTTTCTAATAGGACACTTATTACCTTTCATGACTGAAAATAACTGCTCGCACCAATAAGTGCTACCAAACATGGAAATAATTTCATATGCGAATTTTCGAGTATTTTCAAACCTGGCTGGTAAATATTTGTAAAATTCAGGCACGCCCACTTCAATGAATTTTGCTTTCAAATTTGAGTTGCATTGAATCTCGATCACCTCCATTTGCATATGGCTGGGTACTGAGTCAATACTTATTGAGAAAATCGAAGAAAACAAAAAAAAAATTGTCTTCGAGGGAACTAAAATCATTAAACCTCGTTTCAAATTCAGTTGTTAAATTTGCAATTTTTTCTGCGTATTTTTGATATGAACAAGTATCATCTAAACTTGATTTGTTCATGGTGCACGTCGGGAAGTGAAATCTTCATTTTTAAGTTGTTTTTCCCAAAGAACTAGTTGACATTTGAATGCTTTAATTATGTCAAACATGTTTGCAATGATATGATCTTTTCCTTGTAACGATAAATTTAAATCGGTTATATCAACCAAGAAAGATAAATCTTGTATCCATATTGTATCGTAAAACAAACTTACGTCTTGATTTTTCGTTTTTAAAAACTGACATATTTCTTCTTTCATTCA
>KK112339.1:193312-235975 GCA_000611955.2 Stegodyphus mimosarum
TTTTAAAGAAAAAATCATCAATAATTTTTTCAAAATCTATTTGATTACTTAACTCATTTTCTACAGAGAGGATGCCCATGTTTGAAAGTTTTTCGTGGCCTAGTAAAGATCTCATAGTTCTTTATTATTTAAGTTTGCTAAAGCTTCATTCATCACTAGCTACAGTAACTGGCAACGTTAAAAAAGTTCTTAATGTTTTTTCCAAATTCGGGTAGGACTGAACTAAATTGTAATCGCGAATTATTTTTAAAAGTTGCTTTTGTGTCCAGAATTATTGAAATAGCATGGTTTTTAAAACTAGATATTTCTCACTCAATTTCTTCAGCATTCATATCATTCGGATATTTAAGTGTTATATCATTCGGATATTCGGATATTAAGTCATAAGCTGCTGCCTTTATAATTAAATCTAATGACATTAATTGTTCGCCAGTTAGAAAATGAAAATCAGAAGAGATTTCTTAGTTTTTTTTTTAACTGGATTGTTTATAGCACAAAATTATTTTAATATTCACTGCAGTATTCCGAAATTAAAAATTGTAAGTTTTAAAAATAAATTTCTGAATTTTTTGATTGACTAGCTAATTTGGCACCCCTTCTATTTGTTCACCTGAGGCAAGTGCCTCACCTGCCTCATCCTCGTCCCGGCCCTGCCCATAGGTATATTTTCATCTAAGCCTCCCCAATTAAGAAAGTAAAATAACTGAACTTATGACGCTAAGATTATGTCTAAAACCTAATGAGCAATTCTGGGGCTTACCAAATGAGGTAAATAAAGTGCTATTATAAAAGTTTCAGAGCAATTTACTTTACCCTGCATGGAAAGTGGCACGTTCTTAGAAAACTGTTCATTCTTCAACTGTTTGATCATTGTAACAACCTATAAACATTCAGAAAAAAATAATAAATACATATTTCATTGCAGATATGACAAAATATCTTTCTTTTTATTTACTGCTTTGTTAGAATAAATAAAATAATATGGTAGTTAATAAAACTGAAAATTTGCAATATATTTAAAGGAATTATTATTAATTCTAAATATACCATACTCCTTTCACTGATCTAGCACAAAAATGATGCATTTGCAATCACTTATTCAAATGACAATCTCTGAAGCTTAAAAATTACACATTAAAAGCTTTAATAATTATATAAAATTATGTAAAATGAATGGGCAAAACATAAAGCACACATAAAAAATACATTATGTACGTCTACTGTACTTGAGTACTGCAGTTATTATTGAAGTTATTATTGAAGGATATTTCAAAAGCCTGATGCAGTCTAAGTTTATCATAATGCCTCTCTGCTTTTACTGAATGAAATTCAGTGAGATCTGCATTTTACCTCTAAAGTGCTCAATGAGTTTGAATTTGGAGAGCATGGGAACCAGCAGAGTCTCTGAAAATCTGCAGTGTTCCCTACGCCAGTTCTTTGTCACCCATGCAAAACAAAATGAGTACTATCCCACAGGTGTAAATCAAGATTAAATACAAACATATTCACAAAGTAGTGGATAGAATCTACAATGAGTGCATGGCAAATTCCAAAGGATTATTTGCCCTACCATGACAGAGTCACCACCCTTACACTATGACAAAGCAATCACCAATTTGCACACCTTGCCCACAGAAAGGATACTTAACTTGAAGCACTTTCTCCATACATTAATACACAAATGCTCAAAACAAATAAAAGCATCATTTGGTCAATAAGCTTCCATATTGCTATTTGTCCATTATAAAATGATAATACTCTCTGCCTGAGGAGAACAAATTGAGGCCATGATATCAACAACAGTTCTATGTGTTGACTTGTAATACCACACTTTAAGCATAATAATGCACTGCCTAATGGCTTTAGCAGCATCAAACTGAAATATGATTTGACTGCTCATTTTCTGATGATTATTATCCTTCTCAGGCATAAAAGTATTCTTTCTTGCATCACCTATAGTTTGTTGTGGTGTGGTTTTGTTTATTTGAGAAAGGCAAAGCACTTGAGGGCTATCTGCCTCAGGGAAGGGATGTCTCCTTGGAAGACTTTCCAAGGGAAACAGGCTCAAATACACGTTACATATGAGGAAAACCAGGAAAACGCCCAGGCAACTAACCCATTCACCAGAATTTGAAAACCCAACCGAACTACTAGTGTCCAGTGACTTATCACTCAGCAGCTGGTGAACTGCATAACCTATACATGATAGCTTTTTGGGCATACCTAACTTCTGTCCTTACATGACACATTCCCTGTATTCCCTACCATCCAGTGACTTATCACTCAGCAGCTGGTGAACTGCATAACCTATACATGATAGCTTTTTGGGCATACCTAACTTCTGTCCTTACATGACACATTCCTTGTATTCCCTACCATCAATGAAAATCTAAGAACAATTCCCCCCCAAAAAAACAAGCAATTCCATCCTTTTTACCCCCATAATCTTCATGCACTCAAGAAATAATAAAGATACATATCTACTGAACACACACTAAAACACAATAGTTAACTATCCTTTCATGAATCCATTATCCAGCTATAAGAATTTTCACTGAAGATGCAGCAGAAGCCAGAATCTTAGTAAAGCTGTTAACTAATTGTTCTGTTAATGTAGATTATATTAGGAATTACTTTAAAATACAAAATTATATTAAAAAACCCTAAAATGTAAATAAATGATTGAAATACATTTGAAATAAATTACAATTTTACAAGTTTCTATTTGCTTTATCAAAGATAATTTATTATTAAAACAATTTTAATAGCAAACTCAATATACCTCAGAAACAGAACAGTCAAGATATGCAGCTACTTTCTCCCAACGTTGCAAAGTTCCATTGGGGAATTTTTTAATAGCTTTCTTGAATTCTATAATTTGATGTTCAGTTAAAGACTCTAGTGACCATTTCTTAGTTTGCTACACAGGAAGAGGGAAAAATTATTACATATATAATAATGAGAGATGACTTGTGATGAGAAAATATAACCAAATTCGCATATGTATTTACATTATGAGATTTATATGTGAGTATTTTATACATATGCCCAAAATCCAAATTTTAAAAAGCATTATGAGTATTAAAATTTTTCTCCAGGCATTACCTCTCTTTATGTGAAAACTTGCAAGATTAAAAGGAACCAATCTGATTCCATAACATTCAAATACATCAACTAATTATCAAGTTTTTTTTTCAGAATTATTCTTATAAAAAAACTTAATTAAATTGTTTCAACAAATTGCAATCAATAAATAAAATTTCATGCTTCTTTGTTTTGATACGATTTATTACTACTTATTTGTAATAATAAAAAAAAATAAATAAATTTAAATTTTCTTATCATAAATACCTATTTGAAGTTTTAAATTCTCTTTATTCACAACAAAACAAAAATATGGAAAAATTCCTGCAACTGTAAATACTAATTTTACCACAAATTATTTAGCAGAATATGTATAAATGAACTTCAAAAAATTAACTGACATCCAAAAAAATAATGTAAATTTCCTCACCTTCAGTTTTTCCTCCTTTTGTATACCATTCAGAACAGGAGCACAACCATTTGAAGAATCAGTGTAAGATGGAATGCTGCTATAATCAGGAATTTTTGGCTTAACTTGTTTTCTATACCTAATACGTGTTTCTGACAAGGGAAAAAAAATATATTTTAGTGTATCTTATATAAAAACAAACTACAACAAAAAAGTAACTTCTAGTTACTACATTATTCTATTGATACACTAAAACTGTTTTTTTTTTTTTTTTTAAATTTATGATTACCCGAGATTTAGTTTAAGAAGCTCATTAATTAGAAAATATGCAAAGATAGCCACTTACATATGAAGATATCTGATAACAGAATTAATTTTAGCTATACTTATTTATCAATTATTCAAATGAGAATTCATGCATATCATTTTAAACAATAATTTAAATGAAATTCTATGAAATATCAAATCTTATAATTTTATCTAAATCTGCATTAAAAATTAAACTGTGATTATCCAATTTTAACTCATTCATTATTCAAATAATTATTGATTCAAATCAGCTGTTAACACATTATGACAGATTCGATAGATTAGTAAAGAATTTTGAATATTTTAAAATGAGAAACTTCACTTTCGTAATATGAGAAATACAGCAACGTGTTTAACAAAATTAAATATTTTGGTCAGAATATAAATTTCGAATACATTCAATAAAAATACAGTATACAAATTTACTATTACTTTATTGGCTGCTATTATATACCTGCTTGACAATTAATTCAAATTTTAACTGTATCAGATTTTACTTCAGCTCCTAATTAGAATTTTAATGCAATAAATAGACCGAATTACCTTGTGGTTCTTCTTCAGTTTCCTCTTTTTCTTGAATTGATCTACGAAGCTTAAAATAATTTCTGCAAGTAGCTATATAAGAAGGAGAGGATTTAATTAAATGTATCATAAAATAAAATAGTCGAACAGGAAACAAGTCTTGACACCTGGAAATAAAATCAATAAAAATTAAGTAATATGAGATAGCTAAATAAATCAAACATATAATTAATTCTTTAACAGCAAAAATGACAAGTGAAATTTTTAACTTAACATTATTCACTTGCAATAAAAATGCAATTCATTTCAACAGAGATAAATCTTATTTCCTGTATGACTGCTTACAAAACCAGTAAATATAAATTTATAAAGAAATTATAGCACACTTCCTCCTTTTTTTTTTTTTTTTTTTCACAGACTTTCACTTCACAATGGTATTTTTCAAGGGAAACTGACTTTACTAAATATTATTATTTTACAAAACATGAAAAAATCAACTATTTATCATCATTATTTATTATTTCTCATGTTGAATCCCTTGCCAGTTTCTACAATTCATAAATTTATATGATATGTGCTGATTCTAAATACTGTAGAAAGTTTCTAAATACTGTAGAAAAATACCATAATATATCATTCAGAGCGACATTTCTGCATTATTCAAACAAATAAAATAACAACACAACTAAATTTACCTCCAATTCCCTTCTCTGTAAATGAAACATATTCAAATACATATAACACTGACATACCTGACAAATATTTTGTATAATTTTTTTTTACATTGCATTTTACATTTTATTTACTGACAATTTACACAAAAATATAAAATACCTGCAAAGAAATGCACTAATTGCCGCAACATAGAGAACATAAACGGGTATATTAATCATAACCACAGTAGCAACTTAAGCTCCTCTTTTTTTACATATACAGCAGCAATCTCAGCTTTACCCCTTTTTTTAATGTCCTTTTTAATGTAATATTTTAAGAATAACTTAACACTGGTTTAGTATTATTTTAATTCCAGCTGAAAAAATTCTGTCACTGTTATACACTTGTACAATATCTTTACATAATTTACAGGAATATATTAAACAATGTGTTACAACTCCCACAGTATAGAATGGAGTGCTTCCAATTTAAACTTGAGGCATCTGTACATGCCCAGAAATTTTGATAACTCTAACTTCTTTTTTGATTTATTACTATGTAGTTTCCGTTAAGTGTCTCCTGTATTGAGTCTGAGTATGTGTTAAAATGATTAATAAATGATGTGTGTAAACTTTTTAGTAGCTTTTTGGATTTAAGAAAACAGCCTTCCCAGCATCAACATCTATGTACGAGCGAGGAGACAAGGTAAGAAGATTTAGATTGTTCTACTTGTTCCAACTGTTTAATTAAAATTTAGACTGTTCGTGAAATCCTGGTTCCGAACGGTGATTTTTGATAAAAGGCAGGGACAGCTGGTTTTTAGTAAAAGGCTGTTTTTCAATGAAGAGAAATAGATAATAATGGATACATTATTAAAAGTTAAAACTCCACTCAGAACAAATTTTACCAAAGCCACTAATAGGCTAGATGAAGCTTTAAAAACTACACTGGTGTGCAAAACTTGAGCAACAATGTCAAAATTTAGCAGATAGCCATGAAATTGCAGAAAAGGAGGTCTGGAGATCAGTACAATGAACACGTAAGACAGTAGAAACGTCATGCGTATGCAAATATCAAAAAGGAAACATCAGAGGCAATGTGAGCATACACAAAACGCGTGATGTCAGCGCGCGCAACTCAACAGTAGAATAAAAGGAAGGACGGAGACGCAATTCAACATAGGCGCTGCAAGTGCCAGTGAGTCAGTTCGTGAAATATGGTTAGAAGAAATCACCTGGACGACTTCACACGTGCAAGAATGATCGGAAAGCTGGAGGTGGGGCGTACTGTCACCAGTGCAGAGTTCAGAATCAATAAAACTGACCTTTCGAGCGCTTGGAAAGCATTCCAAACCACAGGTACAGCTGTTAGAAAGGTTGATGGTGGCCGCCCGAGGACAATATCTGCAGGGGATGACCGATATATCGTTCTGCAGGTGAAAAGAGGCCGACTGCAGTCAGCAAGCGCCATTGCTCAGCAACTCTGTACAGAAACGGGGCGACAATTGTCGCGGTTTACTGTGGCCAGACGCCTTCACAAAGGGGGCCTATTCGCCCGCCATTCTGAACGCTGCCTCTCGTTGAAAGTTGGCCACCGATGCCACCATTTACAGTGCTGCAGAGAGCACAAAAACTGGACAACTGATCAATGGAGTCGTGTCCTCTTTACAGATGAGAGTCGGTTCAGTGCCAGAAGCGATTCTCAACGCGTTTTGATTTGGAGAGAGGTCGGGACTCGGTTTTATCCCAGTAACAACAAGGAAAGACACCATAACGGTAGTCCTGGAGTTCTTGTCTGGGGATGCATTATGCTGAACGGGCGAATTGAGCTCCTTGTTTTCGACAGAAGGTCTGTAACCGGGGATCGCTATTGTGAGGAGGTACTCCTTCCCCATGTGCATCTGTTCCGAGGTGCCATTGGCCCAGACTTAATTTTTATGGATGACAATGCACGGCCACATCAGACTCTTGCTGTTGAGGAGCTACTGGAAAGTGAAGATATCACTCGAATGGATTGGCCAGCGTACTCCCCAGATTTAAATCCCATCGAACATGTGTGGAATGCTTTGGGGAGACGCATTGCAGCATGCTTACATCCTCCGGAGAACACCCAACAATTCAAACAGATGCTGATTGAGGAATTCGCACTCCTACCGCAAGAAATGTTGCACCAGCTGGTTCTGAGTATGCGGAGACGGTGCGAAGCAACCATTGCAGTGAGGGGAGGGCGTATCCCATATTAAGGAACATCTGCTTGTTGCTCTTCCTCTTGGATAGACAATCATGAGTCACGATACTATGTGTTCAATAAAGTTTGTTTTTGTTTGATTCCATATCGTATTCATTGTATTCCTTTTTCAGTTCCGATGCTTTCGTCATCCTTTACGTACATAATACTCTCCTTCATTTCTGCATTTCATGTCTCTCAGTAGATTTCTCAGGGAGTTATGGCAAAAAACCCTGCTGTTGTTTAAGTTTTGCACACCAGTGTAAATCGATAGATTCAGAAAAAATTGATGTAGCTTTTTCACTATTAAGCGATAAGTTTACAAAATTAGAAGCTATTGGTAGAGATATTTTAGATCTTTTATCAAAAGGT
This sequence comes from Stegodyphus mimosarum, assembly GCA_000611955.2. Classification (NCBI taxonomy): domain Eukaryota; kingdom Metazoa; phylum Arthropoda; class Arachnida; order Araneae; family Eresidae; genus Stegodyphus; species Stegodyphus mimosarum. The sequence goes on from KK112339.1 coordinate 200,889, forward strand.
CCGAACACGAATCAAAATGTATTTGATCAAGAATATGAAAAGATAAATTCTTATTCTGACACATACATATCTTTGAAAACAAAAGTGGAATGATTTCGAAATGATCTGTGTAATAACGTATCTAGTAATGATTCTTCTGTTGAAGTAGTAAATAAACGAAGTGTTAAATTACCTAAAATCGAGTTACAAAAATATGATGGTTCAGTTAAAGGGTGGCTTGGATTTTGGAGTTTGTTTAAGAAAATTCATGACGACCCATGTTTATCGAAGGAAGACAAACTTATACAACTCATTCAAAGCACCACAGAGAAGTCATGACCACAGCTCATGACCTTGTGGAAAGTCTTCCACCTACGTCAGATAATTATCAGTTGGTGACTGAATGTATGAAGTTGCAATTTGGTTAAGACGAATTACTAATTGAAGTGTATGTACACGAACTGTTGACTTTAGTATTGAGCCATAATAAATGTAATCTAGTGAAACTTTATGATAAGATCAAAGCATTTAAGAGCTTTATCTTATGTGCTCTCTCCGATAAATATGCAGCTATGCTCTATCCTCTAGTCCAGAGTTGTTTATCAGAGGATGTTTTGAAAATATGGGAACGGCATATCAGTTCTCTTTTACTTGATGAAAAGGGGAAGTAAATAAATTAGCTGTTCTAATAGAATTTTTTAAATCGAAGTGGAAAGGGAACAAAGACTTGCGATTGCTATAAATTCCTTTGATAATGAAAGAGAACCTCTCAAAAGATCATCTAAGCAGAATCTTAACGAAAATGAATGTGATATTCCGACCGCTGCTAGTCTTTTAAATACGAATGATTATAACGAAATGAAGTGTATTTTTTGTGAAAAAAAACATGATTCTCAAGATTGCAATAAAGCAAAAAAAATTAGTCTGGATGAAAAAAAGGATATAGCTAAGAGGGATGGTTGTTGCTTTTCCTGCATTAAAAGGGGGGCATGTTTCGAAGCAGTGCCATAGTAGAATAAAATGTTTTATATGCAGTAAATTTCATTGTACTGTTATGTGTCCAAATTCTTTAGTTGAACTGAAAGCAGATGTTCAAAAATTGGCTGAAAATCTGAACTGTGCCCAGCTCAAGGATCAGGCCCTTACAAGTCAGTCTAACTCAATAGGGATACTGTTACAAACATTGCAAGTTTATCTTAGGGGTAAAAATGGTAGACACAGCGTAAGAGCCCTTTATAGTACAGGAAGTCAACATTCTTATATTAGTACAAAAGTAGTTAAGCTGCTGAACTATGAATGCTTAGGAGAGATAGCAGTAGTTTACAGTTTATTTGGTGATCTTGAATCTCAACAGAGTATCTGAATCCACAGTATTACAAGTATCTGAATCTTAACAGAAACATCGCCATTTGTATTTGAGTGTATTCGACTAGTTTAAGATGCGAATCACAGTTGTAATTTTAAAGAAAGAAACAAGAAAAAGATTTGCAGCAACATAATGAAAACTCCGCAAGGACCATTGATGACAGATCTTCACAAGAGGAAAATAACTTTGACTGATAGTACCAGTAACAGCTTACAGGAAATTGATTTTGAGATTCATCTACTTATCAGAGTGGATGTTGCTGGTAAACTTTTAAATGGGAAAGTACAAGTTTTGGCTGATGGACCTGCTGCAGTTGGTACTCATTTAGGCTGGACAGTCATGGGAAAGATTCCACAGTATTACAAGTATCTGAATCTTATTTGTCTATCATATCTCTACTCACGAACGACTTAAACCTTCCAGACATGTGGAGTTTAGAGCATATACGCATTGTAGATCCAATTGAAAACCAAATTGCTGCAGAATTGTAACAAGTTGCACTTGTAGATTTTCAGTGTAGTCTAAAAGTTAATGATGAAGGAAGGTACGAAGTAACATTATCTTGGCTCAAATTGTATCCTACACTTCTTGAGGAAGCCAAAAGAAGATTGCGCACTACAGTTAAGAGACTGAAAACAACTAACATCTTAGAAGCCTATCAAGAGGTCTTACAAATGTGGTTAAAGGATGGAATAATTGAAGAATTGAAAGAAGATGAGGTAATAACTAATGGCCATTTTTTGCCTCATCGAGCGGTAGTTAAGAATTCAGCAATAACAATAATTAGGCCTGTGTTTGATGCCTCTGCACATACTAAAAACTTGGTATCTCTGAATGAATGTTTTGCAAAACGTCCGAATCTGATGGAACTCATTCCAGCGATATTAACTTGTTTCCGCATGAAAGAATTTGCTGTTACAGCAGATATAAAATAAGCCTTCTTGCAAATTAGTATCTCTAAAAGTGATAGGAACTATCTTAAATTTCTCTGGATGGAAGATGGTGAACCAAAAAGGTTGAAAATCTACAGACACTGTCGTGTCGTCTTTGGTCACTACAGACACTGTCGTGACACTGACGTGTCGTGTCGTTTTTGTGTCTTACGTCCAGTCCCTTTTTGTTGAGTGCCACATTAAAATACCATTTAGGAAATGCTCCTCCTCAGTTTAAAGACACAGCTTTGATCTTATTAAACTCCTTCTATGTCGCTAGTTGTCTTATTAGTTTTGACAGTGTTAAGGAGTCAGAACTATATGTTGAACAGTCGAGAGAACTGTTACTCTCTAAATTTGAGTTAAGAGGCTGGCAAGACAATTACTTCATGCAAGAGACAGTCAAGTGTTTAAATGGTAATGCTAATGGACTTGAAAATCCAAACGAAGAAAATTTAGTATTGATTTTAGGATTAAATTGGGATCTGACACCTGATACATTATTTTGCAATTCCACTTACCATCAAACAGCAGATCTTCCAGTCACAAAAAGGAAGATTTTAGCCATAGCGCAACAAATATATGATCCTTTGAGAATTGTATGCCCCTTTACACTGTTGCCAAAATTGCTACTACATGAATGTAGGAAACAGAAAATAACATAGGACACAGAATTACCTGAAGCTATCATGAAGAAATTTTTAAACTCGCAAAATCCAATAACACATCTGAAAAACATCTTTGTTCCTAGTTGGATGATGAAAAGAACTTCTCCAGAGAAGCAGTGTAGTTTACACCTGTTTGCTGATGGCAGCAAGAATGCTTATGCAGCTTGTATTTTTATCAGAATAGAAACCAAAGAGTCCGTGTCTTGCAAATTCGTTAGAGCTAAAAATAGGATACTTCCACTAAAGACAATCACAATTCCTAGACTGGAACTCCTAGCATGTTTGATTGCTGCTCGGTTAGCTGCTAACGTGAAGACAGATTTAAAAAGACCAGATCTTGAAACACATTACTAGATGGATTTTAGCAATGCCTTAAGTCGGATCAAACAAGATGAGCATTGGACAACTTCTGTTGCCAAAAGGACACAGGAAATAAGAAAGCTGCCTTACCCTGATGACTGGCATCAAGTTCCGGGAAACCTTAATCCAGCAGATATTCCGTCTAGAGAAAGTTCTGTTAGATACCTTATTGAAGCAAGACGGTTACAAGGGCCAAAATGGTTAAAATCTCCAGCAGAGGAATGGCCAAAATCTCAAATCGTAGCTGACGAAGAAAGTTTAAATCAAAAGAAAAGAAAGACGACCATGATCCACTAAAAAGAAGAAGATACCTTGGTACCACAATAGGTTTTCTTCCTACTTAAAGATAGTTAAAATCTTTGCCTGGATGAAACGTTTCATAGCAAATGCAAAGAAATCTAAGTTAGAACAGTTCTATCAAGAATTGACTATCAAGGAAATAGAACAAGCTGAACTGATATTACTAAAAAGCCTACAGCAAGAAAAGCTTTTGGCTCAATAACTAATCCCGTTTTGAAATATCTATATCCTCAACTTGACGAAGATGGTTTAATCCGTGTTACTACACGTCTTATAGAACAAGATGACACTTACAGTTTCAAATGGCCAATAATATTGCCTAGCAAACATCCAGTTGTTCATTTGCTTATCTTGGAACATCACAGAAGATTAAGCCATGCTGGAGTACATACATTAATGGCTCAAATGAGAGAAAACTTCTGGATATTAAGATGTAAGAAAACTGTTCATGAAGTTTTGAGACATTGGAAGAATTGTAGAAGATTTGAAGTTTCCAACGTTGAGGTTATACCTGCCCCTTTACCAGAAAATCATGTAAAGAATGCAGCTGCATTTGAAATAACAGTAATTGATTTAGGAGGGTCATTATACTTAAGAAATGGAGAGAAAGCTTGGTTCGTCCTCTTCACATGCGCTGTGATTTGAGCGGTGCACACAGAGTTAGTACAATCACTGAGCACCGAAACCTTTTGTTTAGCATTTCGAAGATTCGTATCAAGAAGAAGACTCTTGTATGTTTATTCTGATAACTGTACAAATATTGTGGGAACCAATAATATTTTCCATCAATAGAATGGCAAAAAGTACAGGAATTGGCTTCAGTTAAGCGGATTCAGTGGATTTTCATCCCTCCTACTGCCGCCTGGAGGTCGGATGGTGGGAATGACTAATTGGAATGACTAAAAGAAGCTTAAGAAGAAATCTGGGATGAGCTCAACTACATTATGATGAACTAGCTACCATTTTTTGCGAAGCAGAATACATGATCAATAGCCGTCCCTTATCTGTCAGAGGATGTTAAAGACTTACAACATTTAACCCAATCTTTATTTTTACAAGACATACCTACTGGATCTCTACCTGAATTAGATGTTTTCAATTCAAGTCATTTAATAAAACATTTTCGTTATAGTCAGAAACTTAAACAAAACCTGATGAAAAGATTTCGGATAGAATACCAGGGTCAATTGAAAACTTACCCCAAGTGCAAACACACAACCACTCTTAAGCCCCATTCACATGCAACGCTCCTTCGCACAGCTACCGTTAGCAAGAGGAGAAAAAGGAGACAGGAAGGAGTTTTATTTTTAGGACCCGTTCAGAAGACCATAGTCTTCCTTCCCTTTACGCCACTGTGCGAATTGTTTGATTTCTAATACTGTTTACACATTTTTAACGTTGTTTGTGTTGTTAATTTCGTAATCGGTACTTCCGCAATTGGTACAGGAACGTTCGTAATGGTTCCTGAAAACTTCGTTCATTATAATTTGTATTATTATAATTATTATTATTTTATAGGCTTTTATTTAGCTCACTCTTGGTGCTTGTCGCTATGATTAAAAAATGGTCATCGATTTTTAAACTGTTTCCCGATAAGAATCGAATTCAAACTTTGCACATATACTGCTTTTGGATGTGGAGTCACGATTTTCACTTTTAGAGGGTTAGATTTTTTTTTTCAAGTTTTTTTTCTTTAAAGTTGAAACGATTTTTTGGAAATATTTGCGTTAAATAAACAAAGAATCTCAGAACATTACTCTTTGTACCATAAGGCACAGTGGGAAAAAAATTGAGTAAAAATTTTACCTTTTTTTTTGGTTGTTTTTTGTTTTGTTTTGGGAGAATTTTTGAAAATTGCTCGTATTTTTAGACTTTTTGACACCTTTTAATTTTTAAATTTCATATCTAAAAATATATTGGTTACAAACTTCCGAAATTTTTACAGGTTATAAAACAAACTTTTCGTATTTATAAAAATTATAAATAAAATTAAATGGATGATTTTTTACTTTTTTAAAAGATATGCAATGAAGCAGAACGGGAAATACTGGTTTTTCTTGGGAATAATTACGAAACATCAGTTTCAAAGTAATAATTTCATTACACCACACTATTTTCATGATATTATTTACACTATATAATTTGTTATTGTTGCGAGGTGTTAGTTCAGCATGAGATCGGAGGTATTTCTGAGTTAGCTTTCTCTTAAGATGCGCTTTGCACTACCCTGTGTTTAACGTTCTTAGTAATTGAAGCGTAACTACTGAGTACCTTTGTGACATTCTAAACACTTGTACGAGTATTTCTGTAGAAAATTCCAGAACTTTGAAGTGTTTAGGTTGATAAAATAAATTTAATGAAACTATTATCGGACCTGTGTGCAATGACAATAATTTACGAACTATTATCAATCTATTACAAACCTGTATGCATGCAACAATATTATAATTAATTCATGTATTAAAATTGTTTTGAACAAGTTTCACAAAACAAAAGCAGATAAAGAAAAATTCTACTTACGTTTTATGATTTTTTTTTTTGCAATCTTTCTGGCCAAATAAGGTTTTAAATAAAGGCTTGTAATTTATATTTATATTAACCAAATGTATGAATAGCACTAAACTTTATTTATATATATTTATGTACGGAAATTCAGTAATAAAATTTTTAGGAAGTTTGAAATGATTTAATGACTATTTTGACAGTTTGTATTCTTTAAACTGCATTTTCTCAGTTTTAATTTTTTATAAATCCTTTTACTTTAAGTCCTAAAATATATACAGGTATGGACTAAATTATTTGATATTCTTACTGCTTATTTAAAATTATATGCTCTACAGAAACAAGGATGGGCTTTGCAAAATACTGAAAAGAAAAGTTATTTGAAATGAAAATGTGACGGAGATTATATTTGTTTTAAAGATTTTACATGGAAATGTGTTTTTACTTTTTTTCTCAGAAACTAATGCATTAATTGCAAAATCAATCCTTGAAGTTGTTAATAATAAATAAAATTAAAAAAATCTCGGGGGAACACTGAAAATTGTAGGAGAAGAAAGACATTTTAATTGTTAAATTTTTATTAAAAATTTATTAAATTAATTAAAAAAACTATTTCTTTGTTAAAAATTATAATAATTTTGTCGTACAAAAAACATTTAATAATATTCATAAAAAGTAGATGAAAATTCCTTAATAAAAAAATAATAAAAAAAAAATCATTCAAAAGGTACCGAGTCCCTTGTTGCGTTGAACCGATGTGCACGTCTGAGCGCCTTAACTTTAGTTTTAATTTCAATGATATTTCTGAAATATCCAGCATCAGATAATGTTGTCTGTACTTGTTTATAAATATTCGTATCTTGTACAGTTCCATCTATTTTTGGGGAGATGCTATCACACGTAGACATCTATCAACGCGACTGTTTCGCTGACAGTCCAGCGAGCAGTCAATTGCACGTCAGCCATGCTGCTTACTAAAATTAAGTGAATCGTGCAATCTCGCAGTGCAGTATCGGAAATCTCCCCATTTGCCCTGCCCCAGAGAGGTAGGGGCATTCTAGTAAATTCTACCTCCAATCCTGAGAAGCAGTTAATGCTTGTTCACCATGTGAATGGGACACGTTCGAAGAACCGGTTTTCTTTGCCGGTCGAATCTGCTCTTGTGAACGGGGCTTCAGAGTACATCAAGTTGTTCTTATTGGAAGTCATAACAGCAAACGAACAGACTAGCCTATGGGCAGAATACTTGCACTTTATCCCGGACAAGACAAAAATACACGTTGCTCGGATTAAAATGATGAATGGGGAACTATTTATACCCTACCAAAGACTTTATCCTCTTGAAGTTGAAGAGTCTGGGACATTCCGTGGTAAAAACTAGATATGGAAGTATAGTAAAACCAACTCAGAGACTGAATTTGTAACTTACTGAGACTTTGGTTTCATTCCTACACCAGAATGCAAGGTGGGAGGAAATGTTACAACCTCCATAGTATAGAATGGAGTGCTTCCAATTTAAACTTGAGGCATCTGCGCATGCCCAGAAATTTTGATGACTCTAACTTCTTTTTTGATTTATTACTATGTAGTTCCGTTAAGTGTCTCCTATATTGAGTCTGAGTGCGTGTTAAAATGATTAATAAATGATGTGTAGTATATTATAAATGATGATTTAGTAGCTTTTTGGATTTAAGAAAACAGCCTTCCAGCGTCAACATCTATGTACAAGTGAGGAGACAAGGTAAGAAGATTTAGATTGTTCTACTTGTTCCAACTGTTTAATTAGAATTTAGATTACTCGTGAAACAATGGTAAATGATTTGCATAGAATTATATATTTAACTAAGTTTAAATTAAAACTGTCAAAAAGTCACAAGAATTTTTTACTCATTATGAAATATATATAATGATGATATTAAGACATATTGTTACATAGTACACTATTAATATAATATCAATAAATCTTAGAGACCTGGGCTTTTGTAATGTAGACATGACTTCTGAAACAGTTGCATCTTCTTCAATTTTTGCATTTTTCCCTTTCCTTTGATGTTTGGCTTTCTTTCTGATTCTAGATAGAACAACCTCTTCCTGCAACAAAGATGTAAAAAAAAAAAAAAACTAGTTTAAAAAAAGGAATACAGCCAAAAATTATAGAGCACAAATTTAGATAAAAACATCTTATTTAACAATTGTATAGAAAAAAAAGAAACTTACAATTTCATATTTTTTCTCCCAGTAAGCTGACCATGCAAAAAGGTACTGCGCTAAAGTAGCTAAACAAAATAAAAATATTGTAAGTTCTATCAATCCCATATTTCGAACTCGTCTGTAATAATAAATTGGAACTCGCCAGTCTGGTAATCCAGTCTTGAGAATAAGGTCATACCTAAATTTGTAAAATATTCCTTAATCAAATATTTTCTTATAAATTTAACAGCAGTATTTTAGAATTTTAGGACTAAGAAAACAATGAAAGAAGTAGCATACATACTGCATGAAATTACAAGTTTCAATAATAAAAATAATACATATATATCCTTTCTAAAATGAATGAAGGATTGTTCAAATACAGATCAGAAGTAACGAATTTGAATGTTAATCAAAATAAAATCTTGTTATAAGCAAAATTTTTGGTATATGTTTTTCACGGAATCCATGAAACCCACTCCCATTTCATGTCATATTGGTGCATTTTCACTTATTTCTTTCTCCATGCCTTTGGCTCTACTACATGTTTTTTGCACCAGCAAAATCGGTTTTATTTTTTCAAGCTTTCTTCCATTTCTAATCAGTTTCTATAAGTAATTTTTCCTTCAATTTTGTTTGTTTCATATCTGAAGCTCCTTTCTCTCCCATCTCTCAAAAAATGGAAGAAATATGAAATAAAAACAAAACTAGCAAAGTAGAAACTATATTTATTGCATCTTAAGTTATTAAAATATGTAAAAAACTAAAATAAAAATAATAGCAGCAATTATTAAATACTACACTGAAAAAGAATCACATAAAATTAAATAAGAAGCATATTAGCATAACAGAAAATCTTCTGCCTTTGGAACACACATGATAGAACCATTGACAGAACTTACAAGAATTGTATTAAGAGTTGCATTTGTTTCACCATGCTGTATTTCTCTACAAACTCTCATTAAACTGGATATGACAGCCAATGTCCAGAACAACAAAATTATAAGAATGATTTCCTGTGAAACATTCAGATCTAACACTGTTCAGATATAAAACACTACTCCTCTTAAAATCTCTCACAGAAAACTGCCTCCCTTTTATGTGAATAGCTAAACACCTGAATAATGCTTCAAAATAATATTTAAATAATATACCTAGATAATATATAACTTATCCGTTTGAATTTAACAGAAACATAATGTATTTATTTCATTTTATGTCAAGTATGGTACTTACACTGGAAGGTTTATCCTAAGTTTATATGTTACTTTAAGTTTGTCACACTTTCCTGTCTCTCCTAATTTCAGCTTACAATTTCCTACCAGAATGTATTTTCAGAAATGTGTTTACTAGAAATGAGTAAGAGTAGTATTTAAGTCAATGTTTCACTGACTTCGTGAGACAGCCAGAGTTTCTGACTAGCGCATGTTTGCCTTCGGGCTACGTCTCTCTCTAAGCTAGGCCGTACTTCAGGTCCTTGATAGCTTCGTCTACTTAATTGAGATTTAGGGGCCAACTACTTAGAATCCCGAGAGCGTCAGCTATATCTTTTTAGCTAAGCATTAGTTAAGCTTTAATTCTTATTACTTTAAGTTCAAGTCCAAGTAGAAGCTTTGCTATATGCTCAGAGATAGGAGCTGACTGTGTTAAATCTTATTTTGAGAAATAAAGGGTAATTAACCCTTCTTCAGTCTTACATCCCTGTTCATACACTTAAGTGATTATTCACTTATCGGTGTAAGAGGTTCCCCACATTTAACTGTTAAATAAAAGAGTAGAACCCCAAGCCACTATTACACATTTCTCACAAAAACATCTTCAGCTTATCATGCACATAAATGTATCTTAAAGCATTTTCCTTTTTCTTGTAAAAAACTTAACAACATAATTTTATTAGCCACATACTCTTTTATTCAGGCTAATATAGTATTTTACTTCTAGTACTGAGGGTAACAAAATTAAGCATCTAATAATATACTGATTATGAAATAGAAGCTCTTAAATTTAATGTTATGTAGGGTGTATTAAAGGTGTGGATTAATATGGAGATATGAGATTTATTCATTCTAAAAAATGTCCACCAAAATGTTAATGAATAATTAATAATTGTGAAAAATTAAGGTATTTCAGATAATACATGTAAAATAAGTGAATTAAATGATTAACTAACTATGGATTAACTGATTAACTACAGCCTGCAGATGAAGCTTGAATATTAAGGCAGATATGGAATACATTCTGTCTAAAGACAGCATATGCTACACATAGGTTCTCCAAAAATGAATAAAGGGATTTTATGAAACATTTGTAAAATGAAAATATTTTTAAGTTGATTACCCAAAACATGATAAATGAGATTAATAAACTTCAACATGTGCCCCAGTGACTGCATAACAAGTGTCATAGTGATACCCAATTTTCAATCCACACTTTTGCAAAAACATCTGATGTTATGTGACTCTCTTTCTCTCTCTGAAGTGTGAATATAATCTATTCATTCACTATAATACTCATTTCTGACACAGCCCCAGAAGAAGAACTGGGATTAAATTGGGAACTGGGAACTTAAAAATTCTTGCAGGTCACAGGATAGGTCTGGTTCTACCAATCCAACATTCTAGAAATTAGTGACTCAACTTGTTTCATACATGATTTGCAAAGTGATACAGCACTCCATATTATTCAATGAAAGTCTTAGCATCTACCATTTTGATCTACTTCATTTGAGGAAACAAAAAGATCTAGACCATGTTCCCTTATACAATTAAGTGGATTGTATAAGTATTACTGTATAAGTTCCCTTATACAGTAAGTGTACTGTTTAATTATACTAATTAATTAATAATTCTTATTAAAGCAAAGAAAAGAAAAAAAAATCGTGTCACTCATCAGGCTGCATCAGATGCTGAACTTTAATTCTTAAATGTGTTCATATGTCAAATACAGATTTTAATCCCAAGTTCGGCAATAGTGTTGAGCTTGGTACAGCTGCCAAATAGCACAGCAGCATGATTTATACAGAATACAATAAAAACGTATGCACATGATCTTCTTGAGTGACCAAATCAAATAAAAGCACTTTTAACCCATTTAGCATACTACAAATTCTGAGATTTGGAAATATTAGGATTTCAGCAATGCCGGATTTTATATCAATAACTCAGGTCTAGTAAGATGAGATGTAGAAATTATAAAATTAAAACTATGAAATACTCCTAAAGTAATGAACCATTATTATGACCTGAAGGGATCTGAATGTACAAAAATAGTTAAATTGTAACACATAATTTGTATTAAATATTTCTTTTATAAGTTATTGAAGGAGCTTTAATTTTTGGATTAATATACTTTCTCTTTAATTTCTTAGACAGACATAATTTTTTGTTTAATTCCGAAGTTCTATTGAGGAAGTTCTGCAATTACCGTGCTCAGAATTCTCACTAAATAATCAGTTACAAGCTTTTCATTCTCAAAAACCATTATGTCACTTACTCATAATAGGTGGCAATATTTTTTTTTTTTTTTGGATTTAAAATCACACTACTGATTTTTCCATCTGTTAACTGATTTATGACAGGGATGTTGCCATTTCAATAAAGACTTTAGTTAAGTAATCTTCATTTAGGATGTAACATATATACATCTTAACATATACTATTAATTGGAATATTTTTACTCCTTTTCTATTAAAACCACATTATTTGCAATTTTTTGTTTTCACTTATTTTCTAGACACTACGCATTACCAGTTCAGTTTGGCTTCCTTCCTGATGCAGTCATGTTTTACCTCTAATCATAGTAATTTGGGGGGGGGGGAATAAAATGAATTTTTGCAATTTGGGATTTGCTATGAGGTAAATAAGTGGTTGTCTATTATCTTTAAGAAAGGGGTATTCTTCACAAAGAAGAGTATGTTTTAGTAATCCCCTAATGAAATTAAATGCGACTCAAAGCAAAAATAGTGATATTTTCTAGTTTTAAAACCATGCTACAGATTTCATCATTTTGTTAACTGAATCATGATCAAAATGGAGTCTTCAGGAAAATTTCCTCCCTTAAAAGTGATATCTGAAAACTTTAAATTAGCTGCCATCACTTTCATGGAATTGGGTAATTGGCAATAAATTATGCCACATATTTTTAAAAATACCTGCACACAGATCCTCTAATGATCTTGTAATGCTCCATACTAAAAATTTGATAATAAAATATTTCAAGAATTCTTAAAGAGTTTTATTGCTGCATCAATTTTAAAATGTTACTATTTTATATCTGCATTTAAGCATGCATTAAGTCCTGATAGCCACTGTTTGAATAATGATATACATTATCATTTTATAAACATTAATTTCTAAACAATTGAAATGTTAACTCAGTTTAAGTTCAATGAAATCTTCCTTCCTTCTTTTTGCCACATCAACAAAAGAAAGTATTTGCAACATTCCACTTTAAACAAACATGGGTCTTCAGGCTTCACTTATCATGCACAAGGTTAAATAAGACAGAAAAATGCTGTCCATCTCACACCTACTTAAGAATTAAAAATGAAAATATAGCACATTAACTATCAGCTGTTTTAAAGACGACAAAATATGTAGGATGATTCGATACTGTCACAGATGATGATGCTTCTCAGCAAAATAAATCTCAGCTAATTGAGAGGAAAAAAAATCGAAAGTGTGAGGAAAACAAAACATCTAAAAAATATTTATGGGAAATCCAGATAACAGATCATTCCAGTTACTGAAGCTTAGATTTCAGACTTCATATTGTATTTCAGACACCTCATGAAAATCCACCATTCATTCTCAGACCCTTGCATATCAAGAATGATATTATAAATTGAGTGAGTTACTATTTTGCTGAGCATAGCTGAAAGTCAAGACAGCATTTATAAGTAAAAAAATAATACTGCAATCAAGTTTAATACTGTTTTGTTGGGACTTTTCTATCCCACAATGTCATTTGGTGAGACCGTAACAATTAAAAATTACTAAGTTCAAAGTTATTTAACTAGCAAGTAAGCATTTCTTTGTGATCATAAAATAAAGAAGTATTGTGCTGAGTATTACCTCTTATTTCCGGGATCATGCATCAGTGAATAATCAGTTATGTGAAGGATAAATTACTCAAAGGATAACATATTATAAATTCAAGCTAAATCATTTTATTTATCGCCAAGTTATGGTTTAAGTTCACATTCCAGTTTTAATGTATAATTCGTTGTTTCTACTACATTTACTATCTATTGACTTTAAACATTAGGCAACTAAATATAACAGCAGACATCCTGAGTTCCTATTTAACATGAAAACTATTAGGATACTGGAAACAGGTATAGTACGCAACTTTTACCTGCCATTGGGTTTAGCATTAGTTTAACAACAGGATACCATAAAATTCTATCCAACATTTCACTCTAATCTAGTTTTAAGTTCTAGGTTAATCAATTTAGTAACCCATAAAAGTACACATATTAGAAAAAGATAGTTTTACACAAAAATGCAACATTTCTTAATGAAACAAATACATAAATATAAGAAAAACTTATCTAAATGTTCGGTGGACATCATTTGTACCTCTAATCAACTCAGTCGGTTGAAAAGTCAGGAGCCGGTAGTTCAACTAACCACTCCGCGAGAACCTGGAGTCTCCGAAACAACCAAGAGAAACACTGGAAAATGGAGCCATCGGAACTCCAACTTAAGGTATATGGAAATGACACAAAATCCTTTCAGGAACAATCGAAACAATCATGTTGACACCCTTCTGGAGAGGCACACGCATAACGCAGGTATGAAGAAAAAGATGATCAATTAGTCTGGTAAAAATATTGCTATATTTACTCATTGATGTTGAAGGAGAATACACCAAAAACATCGCTACTAAGATATTGGCAATATCAGGACGATGCTTGAAGACAACGACTGCGAGCCTCACATACACATTCAGACATTACGATGACCTGTGAGTAGAATTGCATCTTTTCACAGCTCCCTGAGTTTCCGGTAACATAGTAATATTTATTTCAAACTACTAACAGCTTTCAACAAAATAGTAGCGGAAAGGCATGTTACTTACGGGAATAGTTGTCCCTCTATCTTACCAACTCCAGAAAAGAAGCTACCTCCCCTCACCTTCGCCGCAGTCTTTTTCCTCCAACATGCAGGAGAAACGTTTTTTAGTAGCAAAGTAGCAACAGAAAAACAACTAACTTTCTTTCAAAATCATGTCTTCCTTCAGTAATCAGCTAATTAATTTCTGACCGACAGGGAGCATAACTGCCCTCCGTCTTTACAGCAACAGAAAACTACATCATCCCTAGGAGACTCAGCAACAACTATCTTGTACTCAAAATTCTCTTTCCCATCACAAAAAGACACAGACTACCACGAAACTAGATTTTCACCCCCCATTAGAGACCAATTTCCACTTTTTTCATCCAAATGACAAAAACGTGCTAACTGCGCACGTGCAACTATTCAAAAATCCAAAGCCAAACCAGACACTTAAGTCGCCAAAACACTGACCTTTCCATGTAGGTGAAACGTTAACCCCTCTAAATTCCTCATATATGCAGTATATTCAAGCAACAGAGCAATGCAACATTCTTTCTAGAACGTTCTATGGAAATGTGTCTGACCCTGAAAGATGACATAGCGAAATTCACCCCTCTCCTGAAGTCTTTCACAAGGAAATGAAGCTTTCTTGGTAAAATAAAATAAAGTAAAAATATCATTGAAGCATTGGCTTTTTTTCCGAAAAATAGAAATATTAAAAAATAAAAACATTAAATCACTAATTCATGGAATTAAATAAAAATATTCTAATTTTTCCTAAAGAGTAGTAACTTATCTTTAATTAGTTTCTCAAATGAGAATTCGAACAATTAGCAACATAACAATACTATCTTTATCTGATACTAATGTCAGGAGATGAGAAATATAGTAAATGACATTTAGCTCTTCATAATATATCAGCATTACCACTTTAAGCCATTCATAAAATGATCGGCATTTAACTGAAAAATCATTTTTTAATTCTAAATCAATTTATGGAAATTTTCAAACATATTAATCAATATATATACATATTATTCAGCTTCCCTAATGTATATAACTTCTAACAAATGAAAGAGAAAAGATAAATTAAATAAAAAACTCTTAAGAGATTTTTCATGAATTAAGAAGAAAAGAAAAAAAACTCACGTTTTCCTTCTTTCTTCATTTCGTAACACATCAGCAACTGCAGCAATCTGTGAAATAAATTTTTGAGAACTAAAACAAAAATCCAAAACAAAATACATATGCTTTGTTATAAACAGCAATCTGCACATATTTATTATTGTTATTTCATTGGAATACAGTTTCATTTCAATACTCTATTAATTTTTAAAAAGGGGTTTAAAAAAGAAGAGTATGAAGATTCTAAAGTGAGACAAATTTTGACATTACTAAATAGACTGGAATGAACATAAAAATGTATGTCATGGCTATCGACTTAACAAGTACGACAATACAAATTATTGTTTCCAACTTTGTTCTTAGCCCAAACATGCCAAATAAAA
Organism: Stegodyphus mimosarum; assembly: GCA_000611955.2. NCBI lineage: Eukaryota > Metazoa > Arthropoda > Arachnida > Araneae > Eresidae > Stegodyphus > Stegodyphus mimosarum. The sequence goes on from KK112339.1 coordinate 216,753, forward strand.
AATTAATTCTTGAGCAAACAATGAAGTATCATTTTGGGGCATTTAATAGTTATATATAACAAAGCAACTGTAAAGTAATATATATATATATATATATATATAAATCCGTGAATAAATGCTACCAGAAAGTCTGTGAAATAAAAAAAATATATCAAGTTTTTACTTTTCACTTTCAGGCAGAAAGTGGTGCACGCATTTTTCTAAATTGATGTACCTTGTTAACTTGCTTATTTCTGTAAAGGAGTTTTAGCATTTCAGTTATTGTGTTTCAAAATTTCCACATGCTTGAAATTTTATTTACATGCACATTCATGGCATTTTATGCATGTAAATAAAATAAAATTTATAAATTATATTAATTTGAAGCAAAATATATACAAACTATACTGTGCTGTCACTGACAAGAAACCTTTTTTTCTTTCATTTATTAAGTTCTAATATGTGATATTTGTGCCTTTATGTATTATAGTAGACAGTGAAAATTATATTTTTACAGCTTTTTCACATTTTTCATAAAGTGATGTCTTGCATTTGTAGCATAAATGGACAGCTCTAAATTCTCCAATTTGGCACTGTATATGAAAAATTGATTTATAATTTCTGATCTAACACATATGAAAATTGATTTATAATTTCTGATCTAACACATACGACATACAGCATAAAATTTATACAGTAGTAAAATTTTTCTCTGTAAGTTCTTCAGAATGTTGTAGTTGATCTCTAATTTGAGGAGTCCAGTCTCTTCAATATAACCTAGAAATCATGCTTCCATCTTTTTTTATATATAATCCAAGCAGTAGCAACAAATCTAAAATATTATAAATACATGCATTGTTTATTTGCAATATCCTGAATTTACTGAACAGTTCCTAGCCATTTAACTTAGAATGTCAATACCATAAATTCACAGAATTATAAAATATCAAATTTTTGAATACTTGGCATTACCTGTAATGTCAAAGTGCTCAAAACTAACCCTTTATTCATTTATTTATTTGAGCACTGATACACAAAGTGCAAGCATTATGCTTAAAAGCTGAAATCTAATAAAGCCGCTGACTGAAATATTCCAGAGTAACAGAAATGAATGTTTCACTGTGCCAAATATACTAGTGTTTTCTTAACTTCAGTTTATCAGTTAAATTAAGCAAAAAAAAAAAAATTACAGTGGTGGCATTCTTGTCTTTGGCCAAGTGCAGATTTTCCAGATTTAGAATAACATAGTTTAAGAATGATTCTGTTTTTCTTTCCTAAATATGGGAAGGCAATTACCATATATTTTGAGATCACATCAACAGCAAATGAAAACTTTATGCCAAAAATATCAGACTTCTTGTTTTAACTTTTTTTTCCTGTTTGTTTGCTTGTTTCTGAGTCAAAATGATAGCTCTATACTGAAAGGTAAGTTACAACGCATTCCCCTTTCATAACTGAATAAAGTTTTGTTAAGGTGCGCATCAATATTACATATATTTAGAAAAATTCACTACACTTCAGTACTCTGAGCCCATAAATAAAGATAAGGCATGCAAATGCAAATTTGAAACAGTCAAAATGACAGCACTCATCTTTCTAGTGCCAAAAGGTTGACTGTTATAGCTGTTAAAAGAGATGCTGATTATGAGCTCTTGCTTTTACCATTCCCTGGAACTAGTACCAGTAATGACTACTGCTTGTTTAATGAAATTTTTATTAAAGTTCTTGCAACACTCATATTGCAGTTCCAGAGTTGATTTTCTTATCTTCATTTTCTGAATTATCAACTCCATCTTCAAGGTTGTAGTCATCATTACTGCTAAGATCATTTCTTCTATTCATTACTGCTAAAAGATGATTACTTCATCATTACTGCTATTACTGCTAAGATCATATTCTATTCTTTACATTTCAGCTTTGAATTCCTCACAGACAAATTTTTACCCTATTTTCTTTACTTATTACACACACACACACAGAAAAAATTTTTTAAGCATTAGGTAGTCTTGGTTAACTGCCTTTTTAACACTCTAAATATGTCCTCAAAAAAAGAAAGAAAGAAAGGAAAGAAACAAAAGGAAAAAAGGGGGAAGCAAAAACCAACTAATACATGCATTGTTCCTGATATTAACAAGCAATTTCACAACATATACCAAGTACCAAGTATATGTGGTAGTTGTACACATGTGTAAAATTTAAAATAATTAGGGGCAATTCTCACTGGCTACTGAATCATTATAGCACCTGTAATATGCTCACTCCTAATGAAGTAACTTACACTGCAGAGATAGGCTAACATTCAACCTACTAATACACACATACACACGTGTACAGAATGAATGGTGTAAAGATTAAAAATAGATATATTACTCTTCTGAAAGTTTCTTCAGCATCTGATTCCTTGTTCTTATCAGGATGATATAAAGTTGATAATTTTCTATAAGCTTTGCGTATGTCACTTGCAGATGCTTTCTAAAGAGAAAAATTACATGAATAAATGATACAGCAAATAAATAAGATACGAAACTGATTAAACATAATATGCAAAATTATTTGATTTATTTGAGCAAAATTATTTCATTTACTGGGTTAAAATTATTTTTGATCAAAATTATTTTGTCTGCTTTTTATTTCAATTTTCAGAACAGAAGTCTTAGTAGCAAAAATTTAACCAAAATATTTGCTACCAAGATAGTTGAAAACTAGCTTATACATCTACTGAAATTCTCAAATAGTAAACATCTTAGAGAAAGTAAATCTAAAATATATACAGCTAAGAGGTACTTACCCAATTTAAAACCGTTTTAATGAAATAGTTTATTTTTTTACCATTATGGCACTTCTGAATTGTAAAAAATATGACTAATAGAGTATGTAACTAACTTTAGAGTTTAATTATTGTGCAGACTGCAGTACATTCATTTATAATTTCACTTGGCTGTCTTTCAGGAGTTTTGATATATACATCAATTTTGTTTAAGAAACTGTAATCATTTTTATTCAATGATAAATAAATCATATAATTATGTGGTGCATACATTCACACTTGCCTAAAATAAACACAAATCTAAAGCTCAATTTTATCTAATTGTAACATATTTTATAAACATATACTAATTTTAATAAATTAATTACACTTATCAAAGAAATGTAGATGAAATTCTTTCTTAACTGCAAAAATATAAAGCCTTGCACTTTTCAGTCAGAACTGCCAAACCTTGTTCAACAATATTAAATTTATACATTATTGTGCATGTGTGGTAACAGTGATAAGGAGCGCGCCTCGCACCACCGCGTGTGTGCCGAAAAATACGGCAACCATACAGAGAAGCGAAGAGAGACGAGAGACCGGCTGTTCCAGAAAGTTGCAGGCATATCTGAAGTCTCGAAATAAAGATCAATTTTTCTATATAATATGTCTTCTGAAGGTTCTTGATTAATACAGAGAGAACATTTAATGAAATAAGGGCAACTAGAATCCCGTGGAATACAACAATCACCACAATGGTGACATCTGTACTTGGCTAAACCAGGCCATGCGAACAGCTCGCAAGTACTTTCGGTTTAGCCGCGTCGCTAAATCAAGACTTCCAAACCAGAACTTAAGGATTAAATGGATTTTTATCCTTCGGATCACAGATAAGTGGCAATTATAGTTTATTTTAACATTTTGTTTTCTATTTATTATTCGTATTTTATTTTCTGTAGTAGAATTTTTACTTTCGTTTTGGTTTAAATCTTGCACAATGTCTGAAGTATATGGCGTCTAAATTCCGGTTTATAACCGATCAGACCCAGATTTACGGTTTGTTACGTGTGAAAGCACATTTGCTCTTGCCATCCTCAAACCCATCACAAAATCAGTTACTAAATATAATTATGTAGTTGCTCATCTTCCTCCAGATATTGTGTCATTAGTTTGGGATTTACTTATGAAACCAGACCCAACCGATCCTTATACAGCTGAGTTAATAAACCGTGAGCTTAAAACTGAGTTAATAAACCGATCAGGAGAATCATCTCTGCAAGAAATTCAGTTATTATCAGGAGAGGAATTAGACTCTCGAAAACCTTCGGATTTGCCTAGGAATATGAAACGACGAGCAGAATCATTAAATGTTCCCGACAACTTAATGTTAGAATTATTCCTTCGGCAATTCAGTCTATTTTGGCAGCGGTTTCCGATTTAACTTTAGACAAAGCCGCAGAAATTGCCGAGAGAATCTTAGAAGTAAACCCAACCCCAAGGTTTTGGACCGTTTCTCGTCGATCAATCTATTGAGGATAAATTGTTTAAAAAAATAGAAAAATTAAACAAACATATTGATCGTATTTACCCTTCTCGAGGTCGCTCGCCAAATCGCGGACATCGCAATAAAGAAAGGTGCAGTTCCAAAAGGAGAGATTATTCTGTTTGCTAGTATCATAGACGTTTCGGAAAACGATGTAGAGAAGATAAGTGTATCAAACCTTGTTCATGGCTAGGAAACGAAACTAGCAAAGAATAGAGGCGATTTTGTCTCAATGTCACGTCGCCTGTACGCTCGTGACCAGAGAACAAGCGTTTCATTCTTGGCTGATACCGACTCTAACGTGACCTTAATTCCGGCAAACAATTAACAAAAACAAAACTCTCCTCAAAAAACACCTCGCTGCTAATTCTTCAACTGTCCATGTTTATGGTCAAAAAAAACTTTCTTTTGATTTCTTTGGACAGTTTCCTCGGACTTTTCTTATAGCAAATGTTAGTACACCCATTCTTGGAGCAGATTTTCTCCACTTCTTTGAATTGGTGCCTGATCTTAGAAACAAATGTCTTAAAGATTTAAAAATAAAGTTCAGATTGTACGCTGATTGAAAAATGCAGATATTTATTCAATAAAAACTATCTTCAGTTATACACCTTATCACAAAATTTTAAAAGAATTCCCTTCCATTACTAAATTACGAGATCCTAATCAATGTGTTAAACAAAACACTATCCATCACATCATAACTAAACGTCCACCGGTGGTTGCGAAACCTAGTTCGATTAGCTTGAGATAGCTTAAAATTAGCAAAGCAAGAATTTCAAACTACACTGGTTATCATAAATTAAGGAAAAATCACAAAAATAAGCCAAACCGTGTAAAATTTGAATATGCGTCCAAGTAAGAGTAGCTGGGTAAAACTTCAATATGCAAATTAGCGGCGCTGCTTTCGGAATACGTCATCTGCGAGGAGCATCATCCATATTTAAAAGCAAGCTCACATATTTCACTGATATAATGACATCAGAAATCTGAGATAGCCAATTCGTAACAATAACCTCCAGGTATCATTTGCCCGCAGAACTACGATGGAGAACCATTTTGAGACTAGACGCAGGACAAAGTCAAACAGAAGTGGACAGATGGCTAAATGTGAGTCCTTCTGTGGTTCATAGACTTTGAAGGCAATTTCAAACCATAGATTCGGCTTCTAGGAAGTTCAACCAAGGACGGCCAACTGCTACGACGAGCGCCGATAACCGATATTTGACATTATGTGAGCGCAGGAATAGAACCGCTACTCCGACTCTTTTTAGATCCTCCCTAGCGGAAGCCACCAGAAGGTTGGTGTCAACGTCAGCTGTGCGTAGAACGCTTCACGAAAGTGGTCTGTATGCAAGGCGACCAGCCGTTTGCGTGCCGCTGACGTCGGAGACACCGTTTGCAGTGGGCACTGCAATATGTCCACTGGACGCTTGATCAATAGAAGGCTGTTCTCTTTATGGGTGAATCCAGGTTTAGTCTAGAAAGCGACAGTAGGCGTTATTTGATATGGAGAGAACCTGGAACCCGTTATCATCCGTGTAAGATCCGTGAAAGAGCTGCATACGGAAGAGGCAATGTGTGTTTTTGGGGTGGCATCTCTTTGGGTGGACACACAGACCTCCATGTCTTTCCAAGGGAAACCGTGAATGCTCAGGTTTATGGAGATGACATTCTTGATGCTTATGTGCGCCCTTATGCCGGGGCAGTAGGTGACGCTTCCCTGCTACAGGACGACAACGCAAGACCACACAGGGCTCGCATCGTAGATGATTATCGTCAAAAGGAAACAATTATGGGCATGGAGTGGCCAGCTCGTTCCCCGGACTTGAATGCTATCGAGCACGTTTAGGATGCTTTAGGGAGACGTCTAGCTATTCTCAAACCGCCTCCTCAGACCCTTGCCCCGCTTGCAACTGCTTTGCAAGAGCAATGGCTCTCGCTTCCTATGGAACTGATAGACCGCACATGACACATTGAAAGTAACACACATCGCTGTATGTGCTGTATCGCTTCTAGAGGCGATTATATTCCATATTGAAGATACTTTTCCTATAGCAAACTGACACCTTCGATTTGTTCATTTTATACATGTGCTAATTTCTATACTACCATAATTGTCTGCTAATTTCTTTTTATTTGATACCTTACCATGCGTTGTATATTGTGGGTAAGTTTCATAAAATTCTATATGTAACTTTTTCAGTAATCGTGATTTTTCCTTAATTTATGATAACCAGTGTATGATGGAACTGGGGCATTTAAGACCGTCGAGAAGCAATTATGCATCCCCACTTCACGATTCCAAAAAGGGAACTTTGGAATGGAGACCTGTACGAGATTATAACCCTATTCCATGCTTAGCTCATTTACTGCCTCATTGCATGGTACTAAAATTTTTAGTCATGTTGACTTGATCAAGGCATATCATTAGATACCAATCAACCCCACCGATATTCACAAAATCATATGTACTCCATTCGGTTTATTCGAAAGTACCCGTATGCAATTCGGTTTATGTAACGCATCCGCGACTTTTCCACGTTTTATAGACGAAGTCACGCGAGATTTAGAAGGTGTTTATGCTTTCGTAGATGACTTGGTCATAGCCTCTAAAGATTCTGAGGAACACTGTAGACATTTGAAAGCTTTATGTTCAAAACTTCAGGAATATGGACTTTGCATAAATGTTTCAAAATGCACTTTTGGTCAAACATCTATTGATTTCTTAGGTTTTACACCTTAGTGAAAACGGAATTAAACCTCTTCCTGACAAAGTCAAATGCATTTCAGATTTCCCTCAACCTACCACCCTCATCAGCTTCGCCGATCTTTAGGCATGTTAACTTTTACAGATGTTTCATACCTAAAGCAGCACACATTCTTTCTCCTTTAATAAAATTGTTAAAAGGATATATCAATAAAAAGCAATCTCGTTCTTGTATTAAGGATTCATCCTCACCATGAAATTGGAACGAAAATGCTGAAGCCTTTATTGCTGCCACCCTATTCCCGGAGCCCAGTTAAGCATCTGGGTAGATGCTTCAGACGGCGCAATAGGTGGCACTCTTATGCAATTGTCTCAACAAGTATGGGAACCTATAGCATTTTTCTCTATGAAATTGAACAAAAGTCAACAGAAATGGTTCGCGTACGATACGGAATAATTTTCAATTTATTCTGGGATTAAGAAATTCCCACACATGTTAGAGGGCAGAGATTTTCAAATTCATACGGATCAGAAACCGTTAATATACGCTTTTAAGCAGAATCCTCACAAATGTTCACCTCGGCAATTACGCCATTTAGATTTTATTTCTCAGTATTCTACCGATATTAGGCATGTGCAAGGTTCTAAAAACGTTATTGCTGACGCTCTTTCGAGAATCGTAATTGATTCTATAACAAAATCACCATTTTGGGATTTTAAAAAATTTTTTGAAGCTCAACAGCATGATCCGAAGGCACAAAACCTTTTCAAAAACAATACACCAGCTTTGAAGCTGGAATTCAGGCCGCGCCAATACTCCGATGGTAACATTCTTTGTGACATCTCTACTGACGTTCCTCGTCCATTTGTGCCAAACTCCTTTCGCAAACTCATCTTAATCACCTGCATAATCTATCACACCCAGGAAATGCAGCTACTACGAAACTCATTTGTTCTCGTTATGTATGGCCCGATATGAAACGTCATATCAAAAATTGGGTGAAATCCTGTGATTCTTGCAAGCGATCGAAAATAACCAGACACGCTAAAGCACTATTGGGTACATTCTCTTTTCCTAATGCACGCTTTTTCACAAATCCATATGAACATTGTTGGCCCGTTACCGCCATCAGAAGGCAACATGTACCTTTTGGCTTTAATAGATAGATTTTTCATATGGCCTGAAGCCATACCTATCCCCGATATGAAAGCGGAAACTATTTGCAGAGCTATTTTCAATTCATGGATATCTAGCTTTGGCTGCCCATCGGCTATAACAACTGACCAAGATTCTCAAATGAGATCCGCAATGTTTGTAGAGTTTACTCGCATTTTGGGAACAAATAAAGAATCACAAGACAGCCTATCATCCAATATCAAATGGCACTGTTGAACATTTTCACCGGCACTTAAAATCGTCTCTCAAGGCTCATGAGAACAATAACTGGACTGAAGCACTTCCAGTTGCTCTACTTTTCATCCGGACAGCAATTAAGGAAGATATACAAACATCTTACACGCATGTATACTTACGTATCGATAGAGTCAAGCCACCGCTATGCCAGCCGTACTCAGGTCCGCACCATGTCCTCAAGAGAACGGACAACGTTCATAATTCAAATAAAGGGCGTTAAATCTACGGTGTCCATAGACCGTGTGAAACCGGCCTATTTGCTTTCAGACTCTGAAACTGAACTGAAATCAGATAGAGACTTCGAACACACGAACTGTCACAAGATCGGGAAGGCATGTGCACTTTCCACAGAAACTTGCTTCTTGCATTACAATTTTAAAAAAATGTTTCAAATTTTTCACATATTTATTAATATTTTACTTTCATATGTGTGCATTATTACCTGTTCATAATGTTGAATCGCATTTTGATTTTTCTAATTTCATATCTTAATTTTGTGTAAAAAAAATACTCGACAGCACGGATCATCTTATATATTTCATCATCCGATGTCGCTCCTTTGAATTGCCATCAAAGGAACTGGAGGGAAACTCTGTGGTAATAGTTATAATGAGCGCGCCTCGCGCCCCCGCGTGTGCCGAAAAATACAACCCTAGAGAGAAGCGCAGAGACACGAGAGACCGGCTGTTCGAGGAAGTTGCACGCGTATTTGAAGTCTCGAAATAAAGATCAATTTTTGCTGTGTAATATGTCTTCTGAAGGTTCTTAATTAATACAGGGAGAACATTTAATGAAATAAGGGCAACTAGAATCCTGTGGTATCTACAACAATCACTATACATGCATATAATAGGTAACATCATCAATAACAAATAACTAGGTAACTATATTGTTCCAGGGAACAACACAATAACAAACTCAGAATTTAAAAAAGCAATTTTACATAAAATAAGTTTAAAAAATTTTCTGATACATTATCTACCCAAAAGCATCCAGACAAAATGAAGTGGATCTGGCAGGTGATGTAATTTAATGCTTAATCGAAAGCTATAAAATTGTCAGGTCATAGTTATGCATTTGTGAGACATTGAGTAGTCAAAGGAGTTTAGTGACTTTGATCATGGCAGTATTGTGGTATGCCACCTTTGTCAAAAATCAGTTTGTGAAATTTCGGACATTCTGCAGAAGCCAAAAAATCCACTGTAAGTGATGTAACTGTGAAGTTGAAATGAATGGCAATGAAACTGTAGAAAAATGAAATGGCAGGCCAAAATAAAGTTAGTGAATGCAGATGTAGAACTCTGAAAAGAATAGTGAAACAAAATCACAAGTCCTTTTTGATTGAAATCATTTATGAGTTCCAAAGTTTATCAGAAATTAGTGTTAACAGCAGGACTGTTTGTCAAAAGTTGAAAACCTGGCATTCCATGGTGCAGCCGCTCACAAGCCAAACATCACTCTCCAGAATGCAAAGCATCAATTGCAGTGGTGCCAAGCTTACTGCCATATAACTATGGACATGTGGAAAAGTGTTCTTTGGAGTGACGAATCTCAATTTACAATCTGACAGTCCAATGGATGTGTCTGCATTTGGCAGATACCCAGCAAGTGCTTTTAAGTTTGGTGATGGTAGCATCATGGTTTGGCTGGGGTTCCTCAGTTCCTGTGGTTGGAAACATGAACTCTGAAATGTATGTGCACATTCTGAGCAATGTTGCTCTCCCAATTCTATGGCAATATTTCAGTAAAAGCCCATTTCTCTTCCAGCAGGATAACTGCTCCATTCACACATCAAGACTTGCGCAGCCATGATTTGAAGAAATGGGTATTCAAAAACTGGACTGGATTTCTCAGAGCCTTGATCTAATTGCCACAGAACAACTTTGGGGCGAATTAGAACACACATTACATAGCCAGCCAAATCAACCATCCTCTCTGCCAGCACTCACTTCAGCTGTGATAGGTACATGGAAGTTAATTCTTATGGCTACTTATCAAAAAATAGTGGAAAGTGTAACCGACATGTGCAGGCTGTCATTGATGCAAAAGAGGACTAACATCATATTAAAATATATCTTAAGACTCTCTGAATCCCCACCACTGAGTGTCTGGATACTTTTGGTCAGACAGTGTACATTCACTATAGAATTTTTCTCACCTTCAAGAATAAATCACCAATTTTTTTATTTTTCTTATAAATTTTAAAGTTAAAAATGATGGGGGGGGGAATTCATACAACTGTAGAATTACATCCCCTTTTAATTTCAATGAGGTTTTACTCTCTCTTTGTTTTAAGAGCTTACTTTGAAAACATAAAAAGTGGGAAGAAAAGGAAAAGAAATCTCACAACACTTTTATAAAAATTTTCCATGTTTTATAACATGGAAAATATCTATCAAACTGTAGTAAAAAATTAGAACATCTCACATAAAAACACTTTTACACATTTATGAAATTATCTTTAATAAAAATAGCAGTAATTCAAGTCATTTCAATTAATACAATGAAAGCACATGATTATGTGCTCATCAGTTCATAAAAAAAATTAATTGTGAGTTATAAAATATATTAAAATATAGGGCTTCATGAATGTATGTTTTATTTCAATATCAAACATTTATAACTAATGGTGATCAGTGGCATATATTTTACAATTTAATAGAAATACAATTTCAGTTCATATTTACAACTGATACTCACAGCAGAATAACTTAGAACAATTACAGTTAAAAATCTATTATTTTATAAATTGGACCAACTGTGAATTTTCTTTACATTAATGTACCTTTTGTTCAAAATAATATGAGTTTAAAAAGGGACAAATGGATAAATATTATGTTATCCACCCTTTCTTTATGCAATATTTGTTTGAACAGACATGCTGTGCAAAGCAATTAGGAATAACAAAGTTCTGTAATAAGTCCTTTGGCAAAATATTTCATGATATCTAAACAGATGACAAAGCATGCAATTCTTTTCAAAATTAAAGACATCATTAAATTAAAAATATTCATACAAAAATGTAATCACAGCCAATAAAAGGAAAATAAAGTTTTCCTAAACTTAAAATCTCTTGTGGAAGAGATAAAACAGTTTAAAAAAAAAGAAAGAAAGAACTCAGATAAAATACAAATTATGTTACAGCATAAACTAAATCCAGAAAATATCCTAGGAAGCAGATATTCCTCACAGTTATTTATACACAGAAATTTATTTTAAGATGTTACAGGTTCATATTGTAGTTTGAATCAATTTGTTATTTAATATTCCTCTATTACTGTTCTTATAACACTGTTACCATTAAATATATTTTAAATTCTTGTTATTATAACCTCACTGTGATATGAAAGAATAAAAATATGAGCTTTCTTTAAATATAAGCTTTAAGTTAAACTTCTTGTTCTCAACAGTAACTTACTTGACTGACAAAACTTTAATTATATTTGAAATATTTGAGATGAAAAAAAAAATTAAATGAATTAATATTTTACTTACCATGAACAAAAAGACTTTTTGTATGTACACACATTCAAATAACATAAATGTTACAGAGGCACTTAATGGCATCCATTAAAAAAGAGATGAGAAAACAATTGAGGAAAGTGGAGATTATACTTCATTAAAACTAATAAATTTTGGTTAGTCTATATTTTATGGTACCCCTTTAATTATCGCCAACTTCTTGTTTCATTTATGGTAACCTCAGTAGTTGAATGTTATGGAAACTCTATTATGACATGATTGGTTGTAATGCATCATCGCGGTGATTTTAACTTCTCAAAGCTTATTTCTGCATTGGATGCCACGTAGGAAGCACGTTGTTTATTTTGTGCTGTGCACTGTAAGATGGTTGCTTGTGATAAGGTTAATCTGAAATTTCTGTATGATTTGGAATGAATGGGAAAAGAAGCATTAATTGACAGGTGTGTAAATGAAGGTTTACTCAGTACTCATTATAAATGTCTTGCTTGTATGAAGGGAATGCCTATGAGCGAACATACAGATCGTTCAGATAGCTTTGAATAGGTTTGTCGCCAAGAAAGGTTCAGATGCTCACTATATAAAGAGTTCTGTTAGTAAGGGATCATGATTCGAGAACAGTCATTCGAGTAGCACCGAGATTTTGATTTTTACGTGGATGTGGGTGTATGAAGCTAATACTAAAATGCTTAAGACTGAATTAAAATTGATTCTTATTTTTGTGAATTTATATGGTGACAGCAGTATACAGATTCCAGTTCAGATAATTTTAGACAGTTTTTTGGATGTTGTTAGGAAATTCTGTGTCATACATAAAGAAGGAATAGATATTTTCAAAAAAGGTAATTCAATATTGCCTTTTTGTACTGGATAGATTAGATACCATGTATTTCCATTTTTATGTTATTTCCTTGTTTGATTTAAAATGCAGTTTATTGAGATTATATAGTTTTTGTTTAATTATGTTTCACTGCATTTTGTTTTGGATGCCGAAAATGGACATCCTGAAGCAACAGTTTCAGTAATCGACAAATTAAAATAGAAGAGTATTGATTAGCGACTATATAATAATTTAAATACTTTTGGAAGAAGTATGAATAAATTAAACTTTCTCACAATTTTACAAATTACATGCAGCAAATGTGAATTAAAAATCTATCTACAAACCTATATGTTATAAATTTGACCTAGCTTTTATTTTAGTTGAAATTTATAAAAAATTGGCTTTGTTTTAGGTTTGATTACAGCTGAATAAAAATACATGATTTTTATAAAGAGTTATATTGAAATTTATCTTAAACATTATTATTTTTACAGAAAAGTTGTTTAGTATATTGATGTAAAATATAATTTTAATTTTCAAGTAACAACTTTTACAACCTAAGTAACAACTTTCAACTAACAAGACATTAAAATCATTGGTGCTCCTGTTATCGAGACCGGATCAGAAACATATATATGCATGCCTGTGTGTTATGTATTTAAGTGCATAAATACACACACATACATATACATGAAAACAAAACAGTCATCCATATATACATGCATACATTTCTGAATTTGGCCCTGAAAACAGAAGAGTACCAGATATTTTACATATGCTAAGAAATATTGTCATAATCTGCTTCGGTGAAAATGCGCTTTAGCCCACTGCTTGGCGATGGTTTGAAAATCGCCAATTCGGCGCGTTTCTGCGAAACGTCTTTGCAATTGCAACCTTCCCGACACGCTTCGCGAAAACCTAATGTAAACAAAACATAGAATTCTAAAGCATAAATTAGTATGGAAACTGTTGTCACAAAAAGATAAAATAATATGCAAAACGAACATTATGATCATTAAAATATTTGTCAGTTAGGTTTAAATTAATTATTTACATTTTATGTTGTAATACTTACACATTTTATGCCGTTACATAACCTTCCCGACACGCTCCGCAAAAACGTAACCAAAATGGCATCGAAGAAAGAAGGAATTTTTTTTTAAAAGGACATTAAAATTACAAACGATACCATGTACACACCGTTCCGTTTTAACTTAAAAAAAACATCTGAGAATTGCACAATGTAGGCAACGTACACAAATGAACAAAATAAGCTAAAATAACGAAAATAAATTACAAGAAAATGCCATGTGTACAGCGTTCCTTTTAAACTTGAAAAAAACTTCAGCGAATTGCAAAATGTAGGCAACGTGCACAAATGAACAAAATAAGCTAAAATAACGAAAATAAATTACAAGAAAATGCCATGTGCACAGCGTTCCTTTTAAACTTAAAAAAAACTTCAGCGAACTGCACAATGTAGTCAACGTACAAACAGTCGGCCATGTTGGCGGATATATGGAGTTACCCATGTTGGCGCGTTTATTGCTCATTCAAAAACAATCGCCGCCAAGCAGTGGGCTAAAGCGCATTCCAACCCTGCTTCCATTAGAAAAATTCTGCTGAGGCATTTTTTTGTCTTAAAAAAGTCTTAGATAAAAAAAAAAAAAAATACCATAGATATAATTTATCCCAAACTGCATAAATATTTACTATTGCAGATAGATTTCTTTTGGAAAAATTTATAAATTCAGCTGTTTGATTTTGATTATTATCTCTTTGGTATAAAATGGCTATTTTTTTATGCAATTTCATTTTTTAAACAAATTCAATGTGTTGAATATGTGCACATGATACTAAAATAGGGTAAATGTTTTGCAGTGTGTCTTCTATAAAAAAAAATTAATAAGACATGGAGGTTTTATAATAATATAAATTTATCATAGGCATATAATTTTGGTTCTGGGTGCTCAGTAGCATGAGTTGAGTATAAATTGCTGACAAAATAAAAGTTTTATTGTCTGAAGATGAACAGTATGATCGAATATGTTTTTCACTAACTTTTGAATACTTTTGAAGTGCTTTTATGATGCAGCAAGCCAAAATCTGATAGCAAATTTAAAATATATTTGTATTTTATTTTATTTTAATGAGTTTATTTAGTATAGTGAGAAAGATATTTCATGTGAGAATGGAAAACAGTCCTTTTATCTCTGATTTCATTATCTACAATCACCAAATCATGAAACTAATTTTTTTGTTCAGCCATCAGTGGTGTAAAGTATTTTGTTTGCTCTCTGATATCACAGCACTAGAGTAAATTATACTGTATTTCTGTTCTGATATCAGAAAAGTCAAGCATGTTATGTTGTGTATCTATTCTGATGTCAGATTTCTAGATAGTGTGGAAGAGACATAAATTAATGATATGTATTAAGCAAAGTAAATTGATGGTGCATTGCTTTCATACTCTGGTCTTTAAATTGAATAATTTAGTTGCTGAAAGATAATCAGTAATCATTTTGATACTTGAAGTAAATTAAAGATGGTTATTAAAATCCAGGATAAGCTCTGTACATTTTCTTTTTTCTCTTCTTTCTTTTTAGCTCTAATATTTTTCTGTTTTAATAGAAAATGTTTTTTATAATTTAAGAGGCTTCTTTCATCGTGTAGCCTTTATGATGTTAAGTGTTTTATTCTGTTTTTTATTTTTATTTATTTATTATTTTTACATATAAATTTAGCATTTGGTGATTAAGTGTGTGCTTTAAAAAATACTTACTTATGTATAGTATTTGCATAAAAAATTTACACAAAATTTTAAACTCTCTGGAAGTAATAAAGCTATCTAGTATTTTGTGGAAAGAATTGAACTGAAGTATGTTCAGTACTCTTCTGTTACTGAAACCAGATTCAGAAATTTACATATACATGCAGTGTACATATGTATGTGCATATATGTATGTGTGTGTACATATATATGTACCTACATATACATATATGCGCATACATTAACACATTCATCCATCCATACATACATTTCCGAGTCCGGTCCCAATAAGAGAAGAGTACCAAATATTTTTAACAGATTACAAAAAATTTTAATCTTGTATACATACATAAACATAGTAGTATACATAATTTTGTTAACTTAATTATGTTATCCAGGATCTCTGTATTAATCGTTATTTTGATCTCAATTTCAGCTGCAATCAAATGTTTAAAAAATGCGATTAGAGTATGTTAACATGAAAACATTTGGATAAATTTTATATCTTGGTTCAATAATATTCCAGAGTGATTATAAATACTGCATTAAATTTCACATCACAAGATTTTATGCAAAGAATGTGTAATAACTAACATCTTTATATAAAAATTGACGCATTTATAAAAAAAAAATGCCCTGAAGTGTACATTTTCTTGTTTAAAAGAATGGAAGAAATGTTAAAATATGTGACCTACTAAAGATGAATGATTTTTCGATAAATTTTCATATATGTTGAATGGCATACAATAATTCAAGTGATCTCACATAAATAAAGAGTACGAAATAATTAAAAAAAAAAGTTCCTGTTTCTAGTGCATATATCAGTTTATAAATAGACGTGTATTGCTTCCTATTACATATCGAGGAAGCATCTGTCAAAATATGAACAGCGTGCTGATCCATATGGGAAAATATGAAATGTGAACTATGAACATATTTTATTTTTTAAGCTGGTACATAAAGAAATTATAAAAGTATATTACATCTAGAATGCAATCATACTCTTTGTTTTATACAAAAATTAACTTACTGGATCCACTCCTAGAACATCATAAAAATTCTGTGGTGTACTCTCAACTAGATCAAAAAGTTCAAGATCTTCTGTGGTCCAACAATTTCCACTTTGCAAGAAGCATACCAGAAGAAGAGCAACAGAAAAAAACATCTTCCCAGACGAGCTGCTTCGATAAAATATGCTCATGATGAATTACAGGATAATGTAGGCCGCAGTGAAAGTATGATTACTGTCATGTCAACATTTCCTTAGACTGCGATGCACACGCTGACACTACCAACCACAAACAGCTGTTTCCAGAAGCAGAAGATTGAAAATTGCTCTTCCGCATATCTTTCCACACAAGCTCTTGAACTTTTTGATTCGATTTTGCTTAAAGTGGAGTTGAGGTGATTTATTGACTGTTGGAGTATAAACTTTGTAATCCGTGATCAAAGGTTTAAAGTATTACTCAATTTTATGTCAAAACTGACAGACAATATTAAATTAACCGGTATCAATATCTAAAAAAGTACGCCTCCCCTCAATTTCTCGATATTGATATCATTACCGGATGAAGATAAAAAATTTAAATGATTGAAATATAATAAAATCATTAAAATTAACCTATTACTATGTTTAATTACGCTCATTTTATAAAAAATTCTAAAAATATTTCAAAATCTGCAAAAACTAATATTTGATTACAAATTGACTAACTGTATCCGCATTGATGTCTTCTGCTAAACGTAGACCGCGATTTATTATGAAAGGTACTTGGAAAGCTTTAGTATTGGTGTGTTTTTTTATAATAACGTTGATACTGTTAAATTTTTTCCATCATTCGTGTGCTTCTATTTTATTCTAAATCTAAGTACGTAAACATTTACATTTCCAAAGTGGTTGTAAATGATTGTAGGAGTTTTTCACTTTGCCCCTTTCATCCTTGGCAGTTTGCTATGGTGAATAAAAATTTTATACCCAAAAACCAGCGTAGATTTTTAATTATAAGCTATTATGTAATTAAAGAGCTGTCTAAACCTTAATTACTTTTTATTTGAATAAAATTCTGATCATCTGCACCTTTTGATCTAAGTAACCCTATTAACATTAAATTCAGTATGCAATATTTAGTATTCCCGTGTAGTAACTATGGCTGAGCATATAATATGAATATATATATACTAACTAAACTTAACTCGTTCTTAACTAAGTATATATATTTAGTTTAGTACAAGTGAAATGGAAATAAATTTTGAGGGTTTGTAAAGTATTACTCATTATTGTGTGCAATTTTTTTTTATTATTTAATTTTCAAATCTAATAAAAAAGATACGGTTTTTTTTTATTATTATTGTTAACGTTTTACAGTAATCATGTCGTTAACATTATTTAATTGTTTACTACCTGCAGGTATGGCTTTCACTGGTATGTGTCATGCATGTTCTGCACTGTTTGCATACTGAAACAGATAGCTACAGTATCCATATTGGCTTCATAAATTAAAAATCGTTCCTGAATGTTATGTATTAACAAGACCAGTCCCGTCATAAATTTTGCTTAATCCACAGCTGTGATTGTGCCATGTCAAAATGAAATTTTCATTTTATTTGTAAATTTTAGATTTATTAAAAGTGTTTCTTTTTAAAGTGATTTATACTGTTGAATATTTTTTTATGCTACTTTAAAATTACTTTCTTTTTATGCTTTGGAGTCGTCAAAATACATGAGCTATCTGTTTTTTGTCAGATCTGTTTTTCGGTTTATTTCGCAGTTCATCGTATTTTGAATCTAAAGTGTTTTATTGTTTGGTATTGAATTTTTCATATAATATAAAATAGCATTCTCAGTATTTCTGGTGGACTGTTGGTTCATTTAATGCCTATAAATAGGTCTTATATAAGAATGTTTTTTTAATTGATTAGCTTTCATACAATAAATTACTTAATGCACAATTTTAAACCATATCTTCAATTTTCTAAATACTGGGTAAGTCCCATTAAGCACAGGTAATTAATTTTTATATCCATGTGTGCATAGGACACTTTAGAAAAAACTATAAATTTTGCAATTAATAAAAAAAATTTATTATGTTTTCTTATATTGAATTATTCTGTGTAACTGGTAAATCAGTAACTCTCTTTATATTGCCTGATACTTGTAATACTTTGATTACATATTTTGCTTTTGAAGTGATTTGAAGTTAATGCTATTTACATTGATCTTAAAAGGTACTAGCACTCAGATTAACAGGAAATTTTGTTTATTTTGTTTTTTTTTCGGGGGGGGGGAAAGGGTGATCATATTAGCAGACTGTTTTCAGATAAACAGATTTACTGATACAAACAGAAAATCTGATTTGCACATTAAGTTTTTAGATAATATGCATCGTAGCTATATTTATATTGAGTTGGAAGCAAACTATAAAATATAAAACATAAATATAAATTAGACTGGCCAAAGAATTTGTATTTGCCACATCATGTATGTGTATATCTTACAAAATGCATTGTTTTCATTTATATCGTACATATATTATAAAAAATGTGCACATTGCTTAATCATTAAATATGCACATCATGATCATTGAGATTTTGCAGAAATTAAATGTGAGTAATAGATTAAAAATATCTCGATATTAATTTTTATGTTGCTTTTTATTTTGTATTTTAATATTTATGTTAGGTGATATAAAACTTGAATTTATTTTCAGATTTTATCAATAAATTTAGTTTTTTTTAATTATTTATTTATTTATTGT
>KK112339.1:236016-251831 GCA_000611955.2 Stegodyphus mimosarum
TTAATATCAAGGAAAGAAAATATTCGACCATGGAGTCAGTTTCTGGATTTCAAGATGTTTCATCTTCCACCTTCTTTTCCAAAGTGTACCACCAGAGTTGTTCGAAATATTGACTACTTCCAAAGCAATTATATTATTGTATTTATTGGACTTATTGTATATTGCATGTAAGTAATAAGAATTTCATCTTATCTTTTAAAATTTAAAATAAGCTTGTTAACTTTTATGAAAGTGTGTTAATAATGTAACATAATGCATTAAATATATACAGGGTGTCTCAAAATGTCATTGCCAAACTTAATATGCTGGTCTGTCATACCATGACAGACAAGATTTACGTAGGAACTTCTGTCCGAAAACAAGAATGGCGACTGCTAGAGAGCAGTGTTCACAAGTGTAGAGGGAAAGAAAGAAAGGATGTAGAAAGAAGCATTAATATGATATTTATTAAATAACATGGTTAAATCATAGAAGGTGTTCAAAATTAGTTCCATTCGCCAAGCTGCATGCGTCACAACATCGACACATGGATTCACAGACCCTTTGAAAATGGACAAGTATCTCATGGATACGTGCCTCTGCTTGTGTGATCCTTGTGACTATAACTATGTCCAATGTTATGGTCAACTTATATGCCATAGACTTCATGTATCCCCACAAGCATAAATCCAGGAAAGTCAGGTCAAGGGATCGTGGTGGCATTCAACTGGTCTGCCTCTGCCAATCCAGAGACCAAGATATGTCCTATCAAGGTATTTCCACATAGTGCTGCTAAAATATGCATGTGATCTATCATGCTGAAACCAGATGTTTTGGCTAGAAACCAGATGTTAGAATGTCAACCATCAGATCCAACAACAATCTTTCCACAAAATGTCCATAAAGAACTGTGTTATTAAACCCATTCATCCTTCTCCTGCAACATCTTCGCCTGAAATGATCACACTTCCCCCTCTCCCATAAGCCTGCAAATATTCCCTCTAGCAGCTGCAGTTCCCGTTTTCAGACGCAAGTTCGTATGTAAATCTTGTTTGTCATGATATGACAGACCAGCATGTTAAGTTTGGCAGTGACCTTTTGAGACACTCTGTATTGTTATCATTAAATAAGGCTACTAAGAGCAGCTGTAGAAATGCTTGGATTTACAAAATGCATGTGAGCTGTCATAATTGAAATTAATGCCAACTGTACTGTAATTTATTACTGTCTAATTTAATATTTTTCAGGCACTACTTCTTAAATTAATACTTTTGTAATTGATTTTTATTGAACTGCTTGATTTTTGTCTTTCGTTGGATTCATAATATTAATTCATATGTATGTTCATGGGATTCAGAACGTTTATGGAACTTGGTGCATAAAGATGTTAGCATTTGTAGCAACTGATTTGACACTTTTTTATTGAACTGGGAAGAAAGTAATTTCGATTTGCATAAATATGTAGTGTTATGCTTGTTTTGCTACTCTTCTGTCAATCTCTTTTTTTTTTCCCCGGCAATTTGGTAGCTTACACTCTTAGGTTGTTATAGAAACTAATTCTGTATATTTTCATTAGCAACTGTTAGTTTATTCTCAGTTTTAACATGGGGTGCAAAAATAAATATTATTGACATATTTTACTTTTTTATTTTCCTAAAGGTAAGAAAATTGCTGAGTGCCACAAAAAGATATGTGAAGTTTATAGTGTTGAGTACTTAATAGAACATATGCGTGAGAATAGGCTTAAAAAATTTCGTTCTGGAGATTTGTTCGTTGAAGATGGCCAGCATTCTGGCCGATCTTCTGAAGTTGATTATGACAAAATTAAAGCTGTAATTAAATCAAATTATCATATAACTGTGCAAAAGATTGCAGAAAGGTTAAACAAGGTTTATACGGTCCTTAAGAGTCCTTAAAAGACCTTAGTTTTTTTTAATCGATTTTTGGTTCTTAAAAGGCTTTAATTTTGAATTTTGGCCAAAATTGGCAGGAGGTCCTTAATTTTTAATCATCTAAAATTTCTATCATTTTAGAATCATCTATTATTTTCATTATCATTTTAGAAAAAGACTTTACTTTCCATTTTGGTGACGTATTATGCAGTATTTTGAAGCTCGAGAAATAAACAAGGTAATAAATATTAAATTGTGCTTTAGCACAGTTTAAGAAGCAACTCTTAGCAATAGCAAAATAGCTATGTAATTAATTAAAAATGTCTTCATTTGATATTTTTCATGGTAAGAGTTTTTCCCCATGTAATTGTTTCAGAATATGCATAACTTTTCTGTATAAAATTAATTTTTAATAAACATTTTTTTCCTCTAATTATTTTTTCAACATATTTCTGGCTTTTTACTGTTACAGAATTGGTAGGGGTAATTTTTCTTTAGGATTTTAGACATTGCAACTTCAAAAGTTTGTTGGAGTTTGAAAGCAAGATGAAGAGGAAACATATAAGAGGGGTAATTTTTCCTTAGGATTTTAGACATTGCAACTTCAAAAGTTTGTAGAGTTTTGAAGGCAAGATGAAGAGGAAACATATTGAAGAAAAACCCACCCATCTAGAAGGTTCCAGGAAAATGTCTTCATGGCATTTACATGTAATGGATGTATTTTACAGAAAGTTTATCGCAAATTTCTTACTTTTTGGAGAATTTTTGGAAGAACAAATGAAAACATACTATTTGAATGTTTTACTTCCAACTCTTTTTCTTAACATGTTTATCTTCCCTTTGTTTTCTGTATTTCTCACTAGACACAAGCATGAAAATATCAAAAATGCTTCTAACCTTATCACAAGGACAGATCTCTATAGAATGGAATTTTCCTAATAAAAAAATTGAAAACTGGTAATTTAAAAGATTCATCTTATATGTCCCTATGCATCATACACAGGCACTAGGCAATTTCCCACCTGATACAATGTCTATAAATTTTTAATTCTGCTGCCTTTCATTTGTTCTTCCTATATTCTAAACATTTTGCCATTTCTAGATTTTAATGCTCGATGTGTTGTTAAATTCAAAAAATTCTGCCACACTGGCACTTATCATATATAATTTCATATTTATTCTGAATATTCATATTACTAAAGAAATAAAATTAGCACTTTTTCCTATACATTCTAAATGCATTTAGTTTTTTTAGAATAATAAGAAACTTTAATTAAATCCAAAAATTCTAAGATGAAGAGGAAACATATTGAAGAAAAAAACCAAATACATAAAGAGAAAGAAAATTGTTCTTCAAAGATACGTACAGTTATTATTATGTAATTAAGCAGTACTTTGTAATTTCAGTCCTTGCTATAATTTCCGGTTTCCGTTTCTTCACCTGAATGCAAATCATTTAAATAGATTTTAAATTAAGGTTTTGGGGTTGTAAGACAGAATTTGTTTCTGTGCCTACCCTCTGCTACCTGTTCTGGTAATTTGTAGTTATTCATCTTTGCATTATCGCTGACGATATTTGAATTTGTTATGATGAGTTACGAGTGTGTTACTACCTGTTACTGAGCCAGCTTAGATTAAAATTAAATTGTGTAGTATTTGACTACTAATCCATATTTTTAGTTTGAACTTGACTGTTCTTGTTTAATTAGATCACCACAAGCTGCAGTTGATTTTGCTAGCATAAGAACATGCCTGCATGTTTTAAGTTCTTTTTAAATAAGAGGTTTATTTAAACATTTATCTGACTCGGTTACTTTCAGACATAGCGATAATTTGCTTCACATCTGTCAGGGGCTTTGGAATATTTATCAGATCAAGTAAAACCTCATAGTAAAGTAAAGTCTCATAGTTAAGAAATTGACAAGTTAGGAAATAAAACAAGCAGAAACTAGTGGATTTCTACTAGTTTCTGCATGTTTCAATATGAAACAAATTTCTATTTGTTAGAAAAGATGCTTAAAGAGAAGGAAATTAATATCAATTAGACAGAATATCTGAAAAGACTTCAAATTAAAAAGATACATGACTATTTTGTTGAGTATTGTTGCTACTAAACATAAATGTTTTGTAGCTTTTAATGTGTAGTTATCCTAGTATCGTTTAAGAAACTAATAAATTATATGTATTTTAAACTGTGACATGTTAATAGATTGTGATTTTAATAGTGCTTTTTCAACAAATATTTTTTTAATAAATTTAATAGTGGACATGAGAATCTGTAATGACTAAGGATATCTAACTGACTAATTAAATTATTTATAACTAACTGGTCACCCTTAAAAGTTATGTCTGCATGTTAAAGTGAGTTATTACTTTTCATTAACCCTTGCACTGGTCACAAGATACAGCAAATTAATGTAAAACTTATTCTTTGTATCTAGTAAGACTTGAAATAATACAAAACAACTTATCACCTCTTGTGCTTTAGCGGCTTATTGAAATCTTAAAATATATTAACTGAGTTACAACCCCAGGAACCTTATGTGAAGCTATGACATTAACTGCTTCAGGCAGACAGAGCTCAACTAAAGCAATTTCAAAACTTGCCAACTGTGTCTACATCAGACTTTCGGTTTTGCTGTGATCAGCAGGTCTCTCTCTAGGCAAGTAGGAGCAGTGGCAACAGCCAGTCTTCTGTTACGAGCCATGCTGATTATGATTTTAACTTCTCATTTTAATCTATGCCATTTGACATAAAATCTACCTGCTATTTACTAAACCTGTAAATGAGCAAGTGCGTGACAAAATGAGACATAAAAGAAAAAATCAGCATAAAGATAACTGTTAGTAAATTGTAAATAAAACGTCACTAATCTTCTTTCAAATATGCCCAACTATTATAAGGGTAAAATATTAAAAGTTACCTGATAAATTTTGTAAAGTTGATTTTATTGTCAAATTTGTTTTATAATTATTTTTATTAAATTATGTTTAATAATAATGCATTCTACTTCTGGATCTATCTTATTCTTATGGTATTACAAAAGTGAAGTTGAGGCATAGCTAATATCTTTAATTGAATTTATTCAGTTCCCATTTATTGATGAGTCCTTAATTTTGTCATTAATGGTCCTTAAAAGTACTTAATTTCCATGTGTAGAAATATGTATGAACCCTGTTAAATGTATCACACACAACAATTGAAAATCGCATAAGATGTCTTGGACTCGTTAAGAAGCTTGATATTCGGGTTCCCTGTGAATTGAAAGAGATTTACTCAACGCAACGAATCAGTATTTGCAGTAAGCAATTCAAATGTAATGTGTTTGACCCTTTTTTAAATGAACTATCACTGGTGATAAAATCATGGATCCTCTACAATAACAGTAATTGAAAAAGTTCATGGTCCAAGCATGATGAAGTGGCACAAATCATATCAAAAGCTAAATTCTATTTTTTTTTTTTTTTTAAATAAGGCTGTTAATTTGGTGGGATTACAAAGGTGTCCTCTATTTTGAGCTTCTAAGCAACTGATCAACTCAAATTCAAACTCAAATTTTTACTGCCATCAACTTATGGAACTGGAGGAAGCAAAGAGAAAAGGCCCAAACTGGCAAATCACAAAGGAATAATGTTCAACGATGACAGTTCAAGGCCTCGCATATCTTTAGCAACACATATTAAGTTAAGACAGGCAAATCGACAACCTTGTATTCGGCGTAGATTTTGTAAAATCCCAACCTATTTTGAGTGCAAAATGGGTCCCTTCCTAGATTTTTTTTTGCCTGTCTTATTTTCCACGTCGGCGTGTTTTTCTTGCGTATTGACATATTAAGTTATTGGAGCACCATTGGATTATCATTTATTTCTAAGTTTACAAAACTTCTTGAATTTTAAGAATTTCAGTAATAATAGTGGCTTAAAATAGCACTTGGTTGACTTTTTTGCTGATAAAGATCAGATATTCTATGAAGGTGGAATCATGAAGATACCAGAAAAGTAGCGGACAGCTATCGAACATAATGCAAGACTGGTGTTCACCGAAAACATAGTGGCAAAAACATCATGGACAAAAGCGTTGTGGGAGAAAAGAGAGCAAAGAGAAAACATAGCAGTTCTAAAATATTGTGGTCGAAAATAAAGCAGTTTAAAAACATCGTCGTCAAAAATATCATGGTAAAAAATAAAGTACCTACAAATCATCGCATGACGATAACATCGCACACATTGTTTTTGGCTGTAACCATTTGACGGATTAAAATTCATTTTTTGTGTAGAAAAAATTTAATTTTATTTCACACTTAAAAACAAAATAGCTTTCTTGCCAACCCTATATTTGTTGAGAAGCTCATTCTTAATATGAATTGCATGCTGTTGTAGGTACAATCTGCTTACCCATTCTTAATCACTTTGCACCATTTCTAAATCTTCAAAACAATTACCATATTTTAATGTGCATAAAGAACTCTTTTTCTGCAAAATTTGGGTTGTGAATTAGGGTTTTTTTTATATATTGATAGCAGAGTGCAAAGTCCGAAATCTGGAATTATCTAAAATCTGGGCCTCCTGATCACCAGCAACCTTTTTTTTTTTTTTGTATGCTTTATGCATGCATGTTTGATAGTTTTTTGTAATAAAACATGAGGAGAGTTTCTGTTCTTAATTTTCCTTTTGCATTAAATAAAATACCTACATATTGAATAAACCAGGATTTGTTCATTTCTTTAAAGTCCTTAAGTTTTTTGGAAATGATTTTTGGTCCTTAACAGTCCTTAGTTTTGGACCAAATCAGCAGAAAGTTCTTAATTTTACTCATCTGATATCCCCCCTTTTTTGGGGGGCTGCCATTTTGACACTGTGAATTAACATTTTGGAAAAATTCTTTTTGATTTATTGACAAATATGTGTTTGATGAGTTATCATTTGAATTCTTTCCTACTTCTTAACCCCTTCACAATGGCATGTTGCTGAATTAAAAACCCTCTGCAGGTGGGTGTATCATATATGCATCAATTCCAAATGTTGCTAGCAGCCAATTGTTGCATTTGTCTTCCACTCAGAAGTTGCATATATGCATTCTCAAACATGTACATTCTTTTAGAATTTTTTTAAATCACAAGATTACACTCTATGTCCACTACAGTTAGCTTATTTGAACATATACATTGTTGACCTTGTGTCCGTGAAGTACTTTCAGATTTTGGTTATTCCTTTAGATGTACAAGCAGATTATATAAAGTAAACAAAACACAGCTGATGCGCAGTTGGCTTCACGTGATATAAACATTGAAAAGTTTTTGGTGTTTCAAATTTGCTTTTCGTTTTTTTCCTATGAGAAGATTGGAAGTGGAGTTGTGGTTTTAGGAACTCCAGGTTGTATTGAGTTAGCATCTTCTTTAGATAGCAGATGCAAGTTTTTTGCACTGGATAATAGAGTTAAACTAATAATGCAACATCTAAGAGAAAGAAGTTTTTAATGGAAGAGAAGTATATTTGAACTATTTTGACACCCAAAAACTCTAGATTTAAGTGAGAATAGCGATTTTAATACAGAAATTTTCTCAGAGACTGAATAGGAAGTTGGTTTTACTTTCATCTCACAATTCAGCAGAACAGTGGCTACTTCGTCATGAACTTGATTTGTTAAGTAATTGAAGCCTTAGGAATTTCCTGGAATTGCAGAAGTAAACTTAATTCAAAGTTATGAAAATAAAACTGATTTTTTCACAATATAATGAACATAATAGTTGAAGAAATTAATAATTTCTAGAACAAAAGATGAGTAAAAATCCATCTTCATCCAAAAACAACATACCCCTCTAGATGTGCCAAAAGTGAGGGGATTCCTAGGCTTCATTATTCTGCTGGGATGGAATAATTAAAAAATTCAACCTGAAAATGTGTTTCATAACTAATGAAATGATAGCGACTAGATTATCACACACTGTCTCCTTTCTGAATCATATATGCTATATTGATCATATATTTTATTATTTTTTATGTATTTTTAGATAGAGATTTAAGTAAGTTTTTTACATTTCATAAAAATTAGTCAAATATTTTATTTTGTATTTAGATTTTAGTTAAATTTTTTTCAGAATCTCTTGATATTCGGTATTTATAATTATGTTAGTGTTAGGTACCGTTACAGAAAAAATCAAAACAAATGATTAGTTTTTCTTTTTTTTTTTTTCAAAATTAGGCTTAGCAACGCAAAATATCCCATCTTACGAAATCATAATAGGGCAACAACACACTGTCTCCAAGGTGAGTTGCACTAAGCGGCATGTCATCTTGTAAGATATATGATATACCCATCCTGAAGGGGTTAACAGGGAACAAAGCCCTGCCTCGACTGAAACATTTAACACTTTGAAATTATTTCTTTTTTGAGATTAATGAGTTCATAAAATATTGCCTTGAAAACATTCTTTCCCTTTTTGAGATATAATTTCCTTTATTATGTGCTACTAAATTTGGTGATTTATGAACATTTTGGCAATTTCAGGATCAATTTGTATACAGAATTTTATATCTGAATTTTTGCAAATTTTTCAAAAAATTTTTTATAAACATAATAAAATTGATAAATATCATTGAAATAATGGTAATATATTGCTGCGTGTGTATGGGTTCATAATGGATTGTATGCACAAGCTGTAAAAAGTTAATAAAATTCATTCTTATCCCAAGAAATAAAACAAAATGCTGAGATTTCCTCAGAGAGATTCATACAATATCACAATATCTTGCAGTAGTTATGTTTTAAACTACTAAAATGTTGAATAGAACTCAATTGAAAACACAGAGAAAGCTAATCCGATCTCACCGCCCATTCGCTGTAATCAATAACAGCACTAAGTAAACAACTACAATTCACTTAAAAGAACTGAACTGAGATGTTTCTCTTCAGCTTTTGAAGCTTTTTAATCACTCAGGAGAAAATTGTGGTAATTTTTATTTTCTCGATTTTTCTGGATAGCAAAAGAGTACAATTACGAGATATCTATTTATTAAATGTGCAAGTTCCTGTATTTTTACTTTTTTGGTGTAGCTTTCTCTTAAAACTTGTCGCATGCAGCATTGCATGTGGAAATGAAGCAATTTAATTGCAATTCTACTAAAAGTAGCAAACAAAATACAAAGACTGGAACACTGCCCCCTTCCCAAGGACTGCATGTACAGGGCAGTACAATCCCTAGACATGAAGCCAAATTTACAACTAAGGCATCAGTGCAATAACAAACAACATAAACAATAATTGCAAGGTAACTTAAAACAAATCAAATACTATCAAATTTAGAAACAAAAAGGACCGTGGTCTTATACTATTTAAATCATATACACTACGTACTATGGCCATAGTAAGGAGCTCACCCATCGTAATAACTAGGCCAGAAACTGTCTAGTGCTGCACCTGGATAGGCATAAGTATAATAAATAATTGAACTCAGATAATTCAGGATTTACATCCTCAGTATGTGATAGAAGCAAGATAAAATTTAGTAGAACAACATGTCTTTAATAACCATTCTCATATATCGCCAGTAATGCATAATGGATGTTCATGAAACTTTATGATGATAGCTGTGAATTTTAAGCTTCCAAGGTAAATCTTATGCCCGAAAGGTCCATTGGAC
This sequence comes from Stegodyphus mimosarum, assembly GCA_000611955.2. Lineage (NCBI taxonomy): Eukaryota > Metazoa > Arthropoda > Arachnida > Araneae > Eresidae > Stegodyphus > Stegodyphus mimosarum. Next base: position 245,528 of record KK112339.1, read on the forward strand.
AGTTTATTTAGTTTCCTGCTATTTTAATTTCCCAACTTCATCAGCACCAATTAAAATTTATATTCTGCTTCCAGCGTCTTTTCCTATGCGAGCGATATGAATATTTCTCTGCTTAATTTCTTTCACTCAAGTTCCATATGGAAGCCCCATCACAGAATCATAGATAACTGTCTGATCTGAAAACTGCATCTTACAAGCATAATCGTTTATAATGCTGCTTGTTTGTACCGAGTAACATTTGTTATTTTCACACTAAACCACCAAAAGAATTTTGAATCAAAGCTTCAGAACAAACTGAAGCATCCTATTTCTTCATCTGTCTGATTTAAAACACAAGATCGTTGACAGCTCACACTGAGCAAGAGTCAAAACTAAGCATTTTCCTATTTACTAATAAAGTTTGAAGAAATACTTCTCCAGTGAAAGGATGAGGATCCCACAGGATGCACCAGTGACCAAGCGATAAGTGTTTGAACACTGATAGTTTTTTCTGACATTAAGATCCTGCCTAACAGGTTGGCTACATGGGCATTTTTGTGGTTTTCCCATGTTTAATGTATATACAAGTTGGTTTTCCTTAGAAAGTCCTCCACAAATGCTTCCTTCCCCTTAATCAGCCATCAATTGCATTGCCATAATTAAATAAACCAAACCAATCTACAATACAAAATGAAATGTTGAATTTACTGGATTCCTTGAATTTTACTTTACTAGGTCTGGTTTCAGAAACTTTGCTCATTTATAGTCTACTGTGGACCTACAACTGCCCAATATCTTTGGCCAACTGCCTAATGTCAATTAAACATTGTGCCTTAGACTTACAATGTTGCTTATAATGTTCTGTTTTTCCTTAAGAGTAATTTTTTATGCTAAAAAAGTAGACTTTTTTAGAAGTCATACTATAAAAAAGTATGAGGTTTATTACAATATATGCAGAGTTTCAATTCATTTAATTTCGCATCCCTTTTCTCAATCGAAAACAAATCATTTGCTGTGGAAATTGGCATTTCCTCTTGACATTTTCTGTTTTTGTATTATCCAGATTCTAGAATTTTAAATCGTGACTTAGCAAGCAAAATTCTCTGTTCCTCCATGATTTATCATAAATGAAAGTAACTGCTTAACCTTTTTTCTGTAAGAACTTTCTTGATTACTAGTTATTCTAGTGTTTCTTCAGGATTTCATGATTTGACTAAGGGCAAAAACATGGCAGCATATTTGTCACTTGTCATCCATGTTGACTCTAATGCCTATGAATGAGATTCTAATTTATAATATCAATTGCTACATTTAAGTTTCACTTTACTTTTGTAGCATTTTAGCTTATGGTGGAAGGTAAACCTATACCTTCTTTAAAAATATACTAAAATTCCTTATTTGATAATATGTATACAACTTATTTTGATTTAAAAATGTAATCATCATTCTTAATAACATATTTAGACATAAACATATAAATTCCAGTTTCTATTCTGTTGCCAGATGCAAAGTAATACAATATAAAGTCTGAGATCCGGACTCTTAGGGATGGCAGTGATTCCAGATTTGGGATTTTTCAATATATTAGTTTATCAGTTTAAATCTAGTAAGATGGCATGTAAAAATTTAAAAATTAAAAATATGAGGTAATGAAGCATTTATGATCTATAGGGTGTCAAAATTACAAAAAAAAAAAACTTAATATTTATTTGTTTACTATTTTCAATACCCTCTCTGTCACTTTCTTCACTATCGGTAGCTGTATTTTCAGGATCTAGAACCATACTACAGATTTCGCCATCCGTTAATTGATTGATGATTGGAGCATTGTCATTGCAATGAAAAACTTCTGTTATATCATCTTCATTTATTACCACTTTCCCACATTTTTTTTGTATAAAATCCATTAATTGGAAAATTTCACTTTTGTTTTTTGATATCTGAAAACCTTCAAATTCATGCCTAACATCATCATCATCCTCACCATGAAATATGATAGCTGGGCATAAATTATGCCAAGGATTTTTTAAAATATCTGAAGACACATCCTCCCACAATCTTGCGATGCTCCACACAGCAGATTTTATGCTAAAATATTTCAAACATTTTTTAACAGTATTGCCATTATCCCAGAAATTTAACATGGATTTTAAAAATGCTGCTTTATATTTGCATTTTAGCATGTGCACTATTACGATAGCCATAAGCTGAATGATGGGCCTACAATTTGGAGGAAAGAATAATATTTGCCTACAATTTGGAGGAAAGATAATATACATTATCTTTCACTAAAATTTGAAGTGAAGTATGAGCTAAACAGTTGTCTACAATCAGGACAATTTTTGCATCACAAAACGTACCAAATTCAAATGCTGAGGAGCCCCAGGTATGAAATGATTTTCAAACTAATCATTCATTAACATTGTATCATCCATGCTCTTTTATTTTCACAATGTATAACAGAGAAATACATTACTCCTTTAAGTGCTTTTTCCAATTACGAAAAGTTTACACTTGGGTGTTCCTGCAGAATTTGCTAAAATTGTTAGTTTCGCTTTAGAATCTTTGACACCAGTTTGAGCCTTTTCTGTAGAAGTTGTGGAGGTATTTCACGGTACATATTGCCAGAAAAGACCAGTTTCATCAGCATTATAAATTTGTTCTGAAGATAACTTTTTGTTATTAATGAGTTCAATGAATTCATCTACAAATAGTTCAGCTTTCACCTGAAATTTTTAATGAGCCATTAACACTATGGAGTACTTCGTGTAGAACCTTGTTCCGAAAGTGAATTAACATCATCATCATCTGCCTTCAAATCCGAAGTCTGATGTATTACTGGATGCATCATCGGTATCAATTTTATATGGAGGATGGAGGTTTACATTTGAAGTAACATTACATTTGATTACTTCCAAAGTGATGTACATTGCAATGGCCAATCTTGCTGTTTGCTAACTTGAGCCAAGACACTCGCTTTGTACCATCTCTTTCTGTAAATAATTCCATTATTCTAGCTAAGAAGTTAATCATCTTGATGTTATCAGATTCAGTAAGAAGAATTTCCCCTACTTGAATATTTTGTCTCATTTAATATTTCGATTCTTAACAAGCTCAGAAAGATATTCTCTTTGGAATCTTCAGAAACTATCTCTAACATAACTGCATATTACATATTCATCTTCTTGAATGTTTGCTATGAGATATATCAAAATCAATGTTATCATTATCAAGTCTAGTAATTATCGAGTATAGTGTAGTAATTTGATTATCAATATCATAAAGTAAATGAACTGATGATAAGGGAAGAGGCTCATTCAGATCCTTCGATAAAGATGGTAAAAGTCTCTTTTTTAAGGTTTTCTGACAGTTGTGTAAAATACTGCACACCTCTTTATACCTAAAATAGTTCTTCCAAGGCTTTGTTTTAAAAAATCCTGAATACATACTATGTATTCTCACCTCTCAGCATACCAAAGTGTGGTTGGTGTGTTCGAAATTCCACTTTATTTTCTTTATAGAATTTTCTGATTGGATAGTATTCCAGTCCAAACTGTGGAGTGCTTTTGAAGTGGTAAATAAACAATGAGATTTTAGGAGCTTTCGTATCATCCATATCGAAACAAATCTCCAATGTTTTGTACTGCAGTTATTTTATAATTATGGACACCACATATATTGTTTATGTATGAAAATCTTATTAAGAATGATGATTATATTTTTTAAACAAAATAAGCTGTATGTATGCTAGCAAAGGAGTGATTTTAGTAAATGTTTGAAGAAGCGAATGATTTTTCTTCCTCCATAAGCAATAACATTTTTTATTACTAGATTCAACAATTAACATACATAAAACTCAATTAATAGCTCTTTTCTGTCATATCTATTTTTTAAACATTCAATAACTTTCTCATAACTAACATAAACTTTAGATGCACGGACTCCTCATCTTGATAATATTAGATGCATTAGCCTTTTACCTACTTTGGGAAAATGTCTTGAAACTCTTTTCATCAATAGAGTAAATTGGTTTTTGAGACAGAAGAGTTTTTATAGCGATTCTCAGTTCAGGTTTACACCTCGGAAATGTACTGAGGATGCCCTTCTTCGCCTTAATAATATCTTGCAGTATGGAAAACAAAGGAAGCTTACTTCAGTCCTTATTTTTCTGGATTTCAAGGGTGCTTTCAACAATGCTTCATGGCCATCCATCTTAAATACTAAAAGATGCTGGTATACCCCATAATATCTATAGCCTGCTTAAAAGTTTCTTAAGTAGAAGGACTGCTGAGCTTCTTCTTGGTTCCGAACGTAGAGTTTATTCTCTGGAAAAAGGCTGTCCTCAAGGCTCTGTGTCTGGTCCCACACTTTGGAACATTATAATGAACGATCTTTTAAGTCATCTCGACGGTTGTTTAAAAATTGCATTTGCAGATGACTTACTTTTAATTTTTCAAGGAAAGCTTTTAACTACTACTATTTTGAGAGCACAAGCTGTACTGGATTTTGTCTCTCATTGGGCGATCTCCCACAAACTCGCTTTTAATCCTTTAAAAAGTAAAGCTATGATTGTTTCCAAAAATATTGATGAACTTAATATTACACCTTTGATACTCGATGACTCACCCTTGGAATTCATAGAAAGTGTTAAGTACCTTGGTGTTATACTTGACCGAAAATTAACATGGAAAAAGCACATCGAATTTATCTCTACTAAATGTGAAAAAATTATTAACGGTCTTCACTGAATTGCTAAGAACACTTTTGAAGTAAGCTATGAAGTCAAGAAACTGATTTATCAGCAGTGTATTGTGCCTTTCATCTCATATGGTTCCCGTGCTTGGGGATATGTTCTTTCAAAGAACATTAAACAAAAGAAATCTGAGAAAGATTCAACGTAGAATTCTCCTTCGTATTATAAGTGGTTACAGAACACTAAATTATGAGGCTACTTTTATTCTTGCAGGAGTTCCACCTATTGATTTCAAAATTGAATATAGGAATAATATTCTCGGGGCTTTGGTAACCAATACTTTGGAGGACTACGTAAATGGAATTATACCCTTTTCCGATATTCCTCATCCTGGTACTTTACGGCCCAAAAATTTCTGGGATTATAAAGAAACTATTCTGAACTCCTTTCATATGATTTGTTTTACAGACGGCAGTAAAATGAGCAATAAGGTTGGTCTAGCATTTGTTCTTTTTGAAGGTCAATCTGAGTTTGCCATTTCAAGCATCGTATTCGAGATGATTGCACAGTTTTTCAAGCAGAACTTCTCTGTATTTATCTTGTCGTCAAGTGGATTAAGGATAATGGGTCTGCATTCTCAAGGTATCTTATATGTTCAGATTCTCTTTCTTCTCTCCACCTTTTGAAGAGTACTTCTAGCAACAACAAACTTGTAATCGAAACTCTTTTAACTGTTAGTTCGCTAAAAGACAAAAAAATTGATATTCATTTTGCTTATGTGTGCAGTCATCATGGAGTCTACGCAAATGAAAGAGCCGATTTCGTAGCTAAAGATGCTTTAAATTTACCTATCGACTTAAATATTGGCATTCCGAAGAGTTATTGGAAGTCTTTTTATTTTAAAAAGCTTGTATCTAAGTGGAATGAAGAATATATCTCATCTTGTAATGCTAGGTGGACTAAAAAGTTCTTTCCTTCTGTTAATTACAGGCTGCAATCTGAGTCTTTCTTTTTTACTAATTTTAAAGTATCTCATTTTTTATCTGGTCATGGTAAGTTTGCAAATTATTTGTTTCGTTTTAATTTTAAATCAAATAATTTATGCGAATGTTCTAAAAGAGTAGGATGCGGAACATTTAATTTTTTCATGTCCTAACTTTGACGGTCCTAGATTATGCATGCAGAATGATTTGAAAAATCTTGGTGTGATTTGGCCAGTGAACTTATCAGTTTTTGTGAAATCTAGACAGCTGTTCCTTGTTTTTGTTCGTTTTATTTATGAGTGTAATATTTAATGTTTTATTTAACTTACATCTGTAAGCCCCGTGTTGTACTTTTGTGATGCACGGGGAGATTGTATGTGTTTAATAAATAAAAAAATAACTTCCTCAGTATTCTGCGAAGTGGCATGAAAGCTTTTCACAATATCCCACACTCTTGTTCTGCTTATAATAACCTTTTCCATCTCTTCATCTTCATGTGTACATTTAAACTGATTCCAAAATGTAAGCCAGCCTTTTACCACATACTCAACAATTTCAGTTTAATTTTAGGTAAACACAGTGTTTTTTTATCTGAAATTGGCAGCAAAACCAAAAGAATTCACTTGAGTCTTTTTTTTTTTTTTTTTTT
>KK112339.1:251876-268470 GCA_000611955.2 Stegodyphus mimosarum
TTTTCTGTATTTCCTTGATGTTTACATATTCACATTCAAATTCATCATCAGTTTTTATTTTGGTTAAAATTCATAATTTACTGAGCAAATAATCTAATATAGTACACTTAGTTTTCATAACTTCAAAAATAGGCTTTTGTTTTCTTAATTCTTCAATTAAACAATTCAGCTCCAATTTTCTTTATCATTTTTAGTAAAACGTCCATTACTGACACTGGTTCAATATTAAAAATAAAGTCTAAATGAACTAACTATCTTGAATAGAAAATAGTCTGAACTTATTTCCATAAGATCAAAACCAAACACCACAATGTTGAGTTTCGAATAAATTGCCCATACATTGAATGAAAAGAAACATAATTTTTTCCTTCAAAAGGAGAAACAACCATTACACTAAATACGATTTTTTTTATTAATTTCTTATTGTAATTAGAATATTCCAAGAGTAAAAAAACTAAGCTTTAAATTATTTTCACGTCCCTAAATTTTACATCTAATAAATCTTGGGTCTTGCATAGTGTCCAGGCTTTCAGCGTTATCAGTTTTTACCTGTAATTGGACAATGCTGTTCGCATATGGTATTAAATTAAAAAAATACCTGTAATTGGAGAATGCTGTTCGCATATGGTATTAAATTAAAAAAATAAGCACATAAATGCCTCTGAAATCCATAAAGATTCTGTGCTGTTTGAGTTGAAATGCCATTTAGTCTTGACTGGCAGAAATGCTATTCAAGAATACAAAATGCTATATACAAATATAATTATTGACTGTTATGCGCATTGTGGTAAACTGTTCGTTGTTTTTTTGAACATATGTTCTACCATAGGGTCATAGTCTGCAAGTTTAACAATGTGGTCATAGGTTGAAAGTATAACTTTTCTGCAAGAGTTATGCAAGCTTGAAAGGATAAAATTTTGTGCATGTTGCACTTTTGGATCTTAATGTAATTTCTAGTTTTTGATAAACCATAACACATTTGTGATTGCTCATAAAACCATATTCTGAAAAACCATTAGTTTTTTTTCCTGTCAGTTTTTAAAGGCATAGCTCATACGAGTAGAAAAATATTGATCTTATTAGGGTGAAATAAAAGTTCTTTTGACACAGAGGTCTAAATTGAATCTTCTTCGAATGACATTATAGCCTTAAAGGCTTCATTAGCCTTGTTTAGCGCACCTGTTCTTTAAATTTCAGCAGTTTAGGTCACCTGTTCTTTAAATTTCAGCTGTGTATCTAATATCGCACTTAAATAGTTGAATTTATTATTGGAAGTAATTGATTATCTATTTGTATATTTAGGTTAAGTGGATGATTTTTCTTATATCGTTTAAATAAAATGGCATTGTATTTCTTGCATTAGTTTGATTTTCCATATTTCACACACCATGTGCCACAATATTAGAGCTGAATTGTAGATTATCAGCAGTTAGTGATGACCTGATTGATTTCATCTTCAGCATACTTGGTTAACTTGCAGTTCAGTGGTTCTGGCATATGGTTTACATATATTTTAAACAAGGCCAGTTCTAAAGCTGAACCTAATCTCCATGTGGATTAATTTTTTGCTTGAAAGTATATCTCTTACTTGTGCCTCAAAAGTCCTACATTTCTGATAAGACTTAAATAATTTGAGCATCCTGAGAGGCAGTTTTGTAAATTTAATTCTTGATGCCAAAATTTTATCAAATGCTTTTTCCATATCTAGGAAACAGGCAGCCACAATGTTTAGGAGTTGCATAGAAGTATTTAGGCCCTGTCTAAAGATAAATTGATTGTTTTTTTAATGTTATTTTTTATTTTGTTATTTTGATAATTCAACCTTTGATGAATTATCTTCCCAAAGATCTTTCCTAAACAGGGAAGTAGATGTACAGGTCTATAAGTTGTAGAAAGATTTGGATTTTACCAGGCTTTAAAAAAGGAATAATTCGACATGCTTCCACAGTTGTGGAAAGTAGAAAAGCCTAAGATAGGCATTAGTTATGTTGTTAAAAAGGATGACTAAATGCCTGGAAGCTGGCTTTATGCGAGATGTTGTCATATTCTCATGCTTTTCTTCACATTTAAATTTTTAATGATGTTATTTACTTCATTGGGCATTGTATGCCATAAAAGTTCAGAAGAATCCTTATGCATTAAGGAAAATAATACATTGTTTATTTCATCTTCATGAGGTTTGTTGTTTGACATGTTAGGTTTGAAGGCTTCATCAAGACTTTTGGCAAAAACTTCCACAATTTTTTGCTCTGATTGAGTGATGATTTTACCTTGTATAAGTGAGCCAATATGGTTAGAATGCTCAAATCATAAGGACCCTACAATTTTCCATAGTGTTTCCTGTTCGAATGTCATATTATCGAAAATTGATTCCCAGTTTTCAGTTCCCTGCAATTAGATTGCTTGTTTCCATAATTAAGCTGTCGAGTCTTTTGATGTTGGTATCTCTGGTGAGTTTCCAGTGTTTTCTTACTTGTCCCACATTTTTTCAAGAATATGAAATGGTAGAGTATTGCGATTTCTTGGTGGACAACTTTTATTGATTTAGCTTAAAATAACATGCTGAATAAGGATTATTGGAGAAGTCAAACAGCAAGAATCAGCATAATATTTGTAAATTTTGCAGGACTAGTTTTAATGGTTTAATTACAGGACCATCTCCCTCAGCTGCCTAAGTGCAAATGAACGAGGTAAAATGTGATAATAAAAGGACATAAGTATGGATGGAAAGAAGTTAAGCTACTGGCACCATCTATTGATGAAACAAAAAAACTAGAATATAATTTCCGTAAAGGCTGAAGGTAAAGATGTATTGGAATTAGAGGTGTTTAAGAACAAAAAGATTTTTTTTAATGTGAAATACCTTTATTAAATCTAGTTCACCAATGGAAGATGTTTTTTGAATAATTTTGGCTGTAGAAAAATGGAAAGTGTGATTTTTTTACCAACAGTGCTGAGCAACAGAGGATTTCTGTATTTCCTTTTTCCTAACGTATGCCTCATGTTCTTTAATGTGAAATTTTAAGGCTCTCTTAGTTTGACCAATGTAAATTAAAGTACATTTGCAATGAATCCTGTAAATACTCAAGGAATTCATATCCGGAGTGGGGTCCTTAAGTATGGAGCTGGGAATTTTATTGATAGGAGGAAAAATGACCCAATCATTATCTCATTCATTTGCACTTAGGCAGATGGTTTTGTAGTTAAACCATCGAAAGTTGTTCTGCAAAATTTTCAAATATGCTGATTCTTGTTGTTTGACTTCTCCAACAAGTCAGTATATTGATATTTTATTTGTGTAAAATACGGAGGCCAGAATGATGGTTATCGATTTTTATATGTGTTCTTTTTTCCTTGTAAGTACTATTTTTATTCTAAAACATGGGTATTGAAAGAGAGATTACCATAAAATAAAAGCATGACTTTGTTTTACATTTGTTTATTTCTAAATTACATTGTTGTTCAGTTTAAAACTTTTATTTAAGTATTTATTTTCTGTTATAGATTGACTTCCCCATTGCTTCTTATAGCAATTGCTGCTCTTCTTGGTTCTTGTTACATAATTAAATTGAGGAATGATGCTAAAGAAGTTATTTTGTTTGGTAATATTATTTACTTTCATATTTGTTTTTATAGTGATTTACATAGTTTTGATTTGTGCTGATTAGCAATATATATTGTAATAACAAATAAACTGAATATGTATGTAAAATACCATATAAAACATTTTTTGTCTGCATGATTGGGAAGAGTTATTTGTGCATTATTTCTTCTCAGATATAATTTTGCTGTATTAACTATGTATTTTATATTAAATATATGTTTATTGACTGAATTAAAGGGATAGATCAGAGCAAATGATATCTGTTCTGTTGCAATTCAACTGAAGTTATGTTTAGAAACAAGTATTTTATAAGAATTATGTTAAATATAACAAAACGTAATAGTGTTAAAAGGGGAAGGGCTGTCTTTCGGTATCATATATTGAAACAAATTTGAAAACATACACTTGCATGCTAAAATCAAAACATTAACTAATTTATAATTTTCTTAATTATACATGTTTATAAAATGTTATTTTTAAAATATACGTATTTCATAAGAATTTATAGTATACTGTAGTCATCTTGGTGTACTGTTTTATTTGCTTGTAGAACAGCATATAGTTGATATATAGATGTTCAAACAGCACTTAACAGTCACAATTTTACAGTTCGGTGGCTTTTAATTATGTGTTATCATAGCTAAAATTTTAAATGCATTTTTAATTAATATTTTAAGAAATCTTTGTCTGTTTTGGGTACCTTAATATATGTGATTTCAGAATTTAAAAAGTTCTGAAAGATACTGAATTACAAATATATATATATTGGTTTTATAATATTTAAAACTAATTATTTTAATATCAAACTAGACAGCAGCATATTGCATTTTTATCAGTTATTTTTATATGATCAAGGTACTTTGTCTGTGTCTCTTTTTCTTCCATTCAGCATATGATTTTAGATATAAAGTTTAGAAAAATGCATCATTTTGATTTTTTAAAGAAAAAACTTTCTCTGATATTGTATTTCTTTTTAAAAAAACAGTCTTTAATTTTCTTTTAAAACTTTGTTCAGTTTAAAAACTATTTTTAAAAAGTTTATTTCATAAATATAAATTGTGTTTCATTTCTTTACCTGATCACTTAAAAACTTATGAATTTTTTTTTAATTTTAAAAAACTGGTTTTTATCTTCCATTTGCTGTGGTACATTATCTTACCATGTTATCTAAACGTAGTGACTTCACATAAAAAAATTCTTTTTCATGCTTTTCAAAATTTTTCCTTAATTTGTATGTTTTTCTGATGGCTTTGAAGTATCAAGTAAAATTTTTCTAAGCTTAGCTTTTGATACAATCATGTTGTAAGTTTTTTCTTTGGGCAGTTTTGATATTTAATTCACCTTATCTCTAACATGAAACATTTATGTAATTAAATAAATTACTAGAAATCTAAGCAAATTTATTGTCAGTATTCAACTCTAAAAATATATTTCAGCACATTCCAGTTGCATATTAGATTGAGACACTCTTGCTATATGTGAATATTAACACAGGAAGAAGTAGTAAAAAGCTGGTGGTAACATTCCATTGGAATTTAATTCAGGGATTTAGCTTTATCAGGTCAATGTTTATGTACTCATCATCAAATTATTATGCTACAGCACAGATGTACCATAGTACATCAGATTGCATGAAAAATGCAGGGGCTTTAATTATTGCCATTACATATAAATAATGGATTTATTAATATCTGTGTTGTCTGGCCTAGACTATGAAAACACCATCGTCATTATCTGCATCCTCCAGACTTCATTATTTGCATGATGTAGTCCAGAGGATATTTCCTTTGACATCATTTGATTGAAATATGATTGTTTATTTGTAGAACTTTACTCATATGCACCATAGGATTTATTTCTACTGATTTAAACTTTAAAATTTATTCTGATTAAATTATAAGCTCCAAGCATTGTTCATAGTAACCAACATTTTGTAAACAGCTGCACTTCCTTTATAGCCCATGGCATGTAAGCAGGTGAAAGCAAAATAAAATGCTTTAGATTGCCACTCTAAAACCACACTATGCATTAATAAAATATAAATTTTCACAGATGACCTATCTAGTTCATTAGCTAGACCTAGAAAGATTGACTTCATCAAACCATTCATTTCAGCATGATGTTAGCATGTCACCCTTAAACATTTCATTTCGAATTCATTTTAACTGTATATGCCTTTTAATTCTTCAATGTTTAAGAAGATATTTTCACTGTACTTTTACTGGTAATAGTTTAACACAGAGGTTTTAATGCAGAGTATATGTGATCTGTAACAGTTCTTGCCTTAATTCATACCTGCCAACTTTTACGAATTTTTCGTAATTTTTATGAAAATGTTTGTCTTTACGATTTTATGATCGTAATCCATTTTTTACGATTTTTTTCCTTTTTCAAGTGTTTTTAGTGATTTTTGTCGAAATTTTAGAATTTTTCCCTAATTCAGCGATTTTTGCCAATTGCATCGTGTTTTACCGCCGCCAACTACCGACTACTTCGAATCCAGTAACCTGCAGTTTCTCCCATCTCGCCGCTTAACCAGCCAATCCAATGCGCTGAACTTGTTTCTCCCACTCTTTTCTTTGTGGGCGCCAGATTATTTTTTTCACGTTCGCTTCAGCAGCAAGGGAATTACTCAGCGAGCGTGGATTGTCGCATTCTGTTCTTTTTTTTTTGTTTGCACGTGCTATGAATTTTCTTAATATGTCGTTGTTACGAAATGAGTTCAAAAAAACCATATTCTCAATATTTTCGGCCTGCCTACAAAGCCGAATTTCCAACAATTAAAGAATCCTTCAAAGGAAATAACTATGCATATTGCAACGTGTGCGTGTGTGACTTCATAATAAGTCACGGTGGAAGAAGTGACATTGTGAAGTATGTTAAGTCTAAAAAGCATGAAGTTAATGCTTCGGCTTCAACAACGTCAAAGATGTGGATGATAAGTGGATGATTTTTTTTCAAATTCGGCTACGAATCCGGATGCCGATGTCATTTGGGCAGAATGTTTGTTTACTGCATTCCTCATCGAACACAACGTGCCGCTAAGCGCTGCCAATCACGCCGGTCAACTTTTCAGACGGATGTTTCCCGACTCCAAGATTGCTCAGAAATATGCTTGTGCTCGCACGAAAACATCTTCTATTGTGAACGAAATTGCTTGCGATGCACAAAAAAAACGATAGCTGCACTCCAGAATTCAGCATTTTCGGTGTCAATCGATGGCAGCAACGACAGCGATTGGAAGCTTTACCCCATCGTTGTCACATATTTCTGTGATGTTTCTAATGAAATGAAAACTCATCTTTTGTGTCTCCCATTGTTAAATGGAGACGCTACAGGGGAAAATATTGCCTCCTTGGTTATTAATGAGTTGAAACAACTTAACATCCCAATATCAAACTGCATTTCTGCTGCACAGTTTGAAGACTTTGCCAGTTCTGGAGAAGATAGACTTGATGTCCTCATTGGTACCTTAAAAAGAATAAAAAAAGCTGATGGAACACCAAAATATGATGGACTAGCAAGAGTTTTATGTGCTATTCTCATAATTCCACACAGTAATGCTGAGTGCGAGAGAGTCTTCAGTGTTGTGAAGAAAAACAAAACTATGTTTCGTTCTTCAATATCACCAAAAACTGTAGAAAACATTTTAATTGCTAAATGTTATGAGGAAACTAATTGTTATGACAGGAAATTTTCCAAAGAATTTTTGGCTAAAGCCAAAAAAAAGCACTCTAAATTCATTTCAATAATTTTTTTGTGTAACATTAAGTTCTTGTTTTATGTTTCCTAATAAATTTTTTAGTTACTACTTAATTGAGATTTACTAATGTAAGTACAATTTTCTTTTTTCTATTTGTATAAATTGTTATTTTTTTAATATCAAAGCATGATATTAATTCATCGTGTTCTTCTGAATTTTTATCTTTAGAGGTTGGCAGGTATGCTTAATTATTTCAAAAATCATTTTTCTCATTTTTGTTATATTGGGAGGGTTTATTTTTGAGTGGGGGACAAGGACTGATTGAAGTCTTTCTATCATTAGGAAACAAAATATTTACTTAAATTCCCTGTGGATTGAAATGCCTCAATTCGACATTATTCTAATATAGCATTCTATTTCCCTTATGTGTTGAAAATCTGTAAGTTCTGTTCTATGTGGCATTTTATGTGCTTGTCTGTCTGAAGACCAGTTTTTATATTTATTCATGGTATAGCAATGTGAAGTTCAATTTTGCATGTATAGATAGAGTAATGTTCAAAGATTAATGGTGTATAATGTTATAATTCTTCAACTTTTTATCATAGATTTATGTTAATACAACAATAGCAATTAAAATAATACATGCACTTTTTAATGAAAATTAAAAAAAAAAAAATAAGTAATGTATTGCTGGTCACCTTTGAATTAAATATAAAATTTGATCTCCTTTCATAAGTATTTTACACTCATGTCCATAAATTAAGGATAATTCGGAGTCACGCGGAAATCGAACTCTAAAATAAATATATCACCTGTAAAATCACTACACACATCTTCAAGAACCATATGCAAATTTCAGGAAGTAACCAGATGACACCGATGGTACGTCACAATGACGAGAGTGATATATAAGGAATACAGGCAAAAAAGTAAAATTGTTCGCAGGCGCTTCATAAGCATTTCAGTGCAATAACCAAATAGTTATGACCCAAAGGACGCATTCGGATGATTTTTTACGTGGTAGAATTATCAGTCGTCTGGAATGTGGGTGTACCTAACTGGAAGTATCAGACGAACTTGGAATTGCTTAGAGTGTCATCTCCAGGCTTTGGCAACGATTCCAAGATGATGGGAATATGAGTAGACGTTACAGCACAGGTCGCCCCAGAGTTACAATGCCAAATGAGGACCGGTATTTGGCAGTTACTGCCAAAAGAAACAGACGGAGCATAGCCTCAGACCTGTGTTGTCAGCTCTCTTCAGCTACTGGTACGATAATTTCAAGGCAGACCGTGTACAGACACTTAGGGCAGATTGGTCTATATGCTCGCAGACCTGTCAGGTGCGTTCCACTTACTGCAACTCACTGTCGCCTGCGGTTAGCCTGGAGTAGAGAGCATGCATTGTGGACACTGCAACAGTGGGCTTGTGTTATGTTTGCCGATGAATCCAGGTTTAGCTTGCAGTCTGATTCTCGTCGGACTTTCATATGGAGAGCTCCAGGTACCCGTTACCACCAAGAAAACATCATTGAACGACACCGTTACGGTGGTGCAGGAGTGCTCGTTTGGGGTGGAATTATTCTGGGTTTCAGAACTGACCTGCACGTTCAAATTGGAACCATGACAAGCCAAATCTATCGGGACGTCATTCTGGAACAACATGTACATTTGTTTCGAGCCGCCATGGGCGCACAGTTTGTGTTTATGGATGACAACGCCCGTCCTCACCGTGCAAACATCGTAAGCGAATGCCTTCAATCGGAGGATATCACCCGTATGGACTGGTCAGCATTTTCACCGGACTTGAATCCAGTAGAGCTGTGTGGGACATGCTTGGCTGATGAGTTGCAGCCTGTCAACCTCCTCCTACATGTCTACTGGAACTTAGGAGAGCATTGCTTTTTGAGTGGGGTAATATCCCCCAAGATCAGATCGATAATTTGATACTCAGCATGCATAGGTGTTGTACGGACTGTATAGCGTCGTCTGGGAGACATACAATGTATTAACAATCATACCAACCATGTAATATTGTTTTTTTGTAAATAGGGTATTTTTTTTTTTGAATTTGCTCCAGGGAGAAAAAATCGCTAATTTTTTTAATAATTTCAAACACATAGCATCTTTTTATTCTCTTTACCTTTTGTTTAATAAATAAGCTTTATAAATAAGTCAAATTTGTTTTGCTTCTAACTCTTCCTTTGCCTGATTTTGCATTATCCTTAATTTATGGACATGAGTGTAATTCAGTGACATTTCTAAAAGTTTAATTAATTATTCTGAAAGTTTCACAAGTTTTTGATTTCAGGTCAGAAGCTGACGTTAGCACATCAGTATGCTTTAGTATCAATCATTTCATTTCCTCTATTTTACCTTGCTGGTGCTGGGCAAGTTGTTTTTTGGATATTAGGTATACTTTTTTAGCATTTGCATTATTGTGTTACTATTTAATGTATTATTATGTTTTTTACAGGTCTCAATAAATGTTTTAAAATTAGAGTTTTCATTTTAAAAAGAGTACTCCCATATCTAATTAAGAAAGAAAAAACTATAAATTTGAGCTTGGTGTCCTATAATTGGTAAACAAGGATCTTGCAGAATATTCAGTAAATAATTTGGGAAATTATAAGTTTTAAGTCATGTTCTGTGTTTTCCAGTACCTTGAGCTCATGTGTCATTTAATTTCTTTAGATAAAATATTAAAATCTTCAGGATTTTCATACAGTTATCAACTTAGCAAATTTAAAATTCTGTTCACAGCAAAGGAGTAACATAACTTAATTTCCTCAATATATTGTACATTGTCTGTTTAGTCACCATATAAATGTAAAAAATTATTCAAATACTTTAAAAATAAAATGACCAAGTTTATAAAATTACTTTAGAATTAAAGGAGGGAAAGTTATTCTATTAATAATTAAAAAATTGTGTTTGGTTATGTTTTAAATAGAAAGTTAATATTTTAAAAATTAAAATTATAGTTTAAAGCTTTTGAATATTTTCAAAAAGCTAATTTTTGGTTAATATTTCTCCTTCGAACTGATCTTGAATCTCTTTTTAATGTTGATAAATTTTGTTTCAAAAAAGTTAAATAAAATTATTATTTTATGTGTATCTACACATTTATTTTTATACTATAGGACTTTTATATGTCTTATTAATGTTAATGGTCTTATTAATGCTGCATGATATGTATATGCATTATTGTATTTCAAGTTTGTCTTCAAATTAAGCAATTTATGTAAAAATCTCGAAAAATAGTATTAAGTTGCTAAAGCTAATGTGAAGATAAGTCAACTTTTATGAACACCTTCAAATTATGTCTTATTTATTATTTATTTGTGCAAGCATGAGTGGATTAAACTTTTTTTTTTCATTTCAATGATATAAGTTTATAAAGAAATACATTATGCTTATTAATTTTTTGAAGTATTAACTTTCTACTCATTGAATTTGAGAATGAGTTTCATTCCCATCTCTTAAGGAAAAGCATTTCGATTTAAAATTATAAATTATACTATACACATAATAAAATTATTACAGAATTCCAAATATCTAGAATAAATGGAACTACTGTACACATAGTCATGAATACTTGAACTTTAATACTAGACAAGAATGTTTTAATTTAGAAAAATCACAGCTTGCCTATAACCAAAGTTTCCTGTGTGAAAAGTCATTCATAACATTTTTAATTAAAAAAAGGAGATTCAGAGGAAAAGCAAGTTTTGTATTATCCTGCTCCCCCCCCCCAAAAAAAAACAGAAGATATAAATCAATAAAATAAAACAAAATATATTATGCAGATTAATGGTATTTTATCTTAAAATTAATTTTATATGCTTCAAATTCTAGTACTTTAAAAAATTAAATTGTACTTAAATTAGGATTGTAATAATCAGAAGTATAACATTTGGTTCTGCCATCTCCATAAATTTATTATCCATAGTTCCAAGTGGAGAAAAAAAGTACTTTCAAAATGTATGCCAAGTAATAAACAGTTTATGGCCAAATGTGATGCACAGTTACAGAAATAAGCTAAGCACTATATTCCCAGAGTAATCACAACTATGTGCTCTGCTTTTAACAATCTCTCTGTTCTCATTAGTGATATTTTGTCATAGCTTTTGTACTCAGAATTTTTTTTATATGTTATAATGGCTTCTACGCATAAGAGTAGTGATTTTATCAATGCTTCTAGGCTTAAGAGAGACCATGGTGCCTTATCCATGAGTAAAAAAGAATAATTCTGGAGAATAAACTTGCATTATTTTACTAACAATACAATATAAAAATGAAACTAATAATGCCCTTTTAGTGCTAAGTGCTAAATATATCAATTCAACTTCACCAAATTTATATATATATATACACTATATAAAATGCTATATGGTATCCTGTTGTGCATAGTGTTTGCTATTATCTGTATTATCTGCAGGCATATCTGCTATGTCTTGGAACAAATTACTCATGATATGGGGGTACTATTGTCTGTACTACTGTATCTACTTAAGACATTGCATTCATTTAAAATATTGTGAACTCCAGTATAAATTGGTCATAAGGAAAAACTTTGCAACAGAGAAAGGAAATCAGTAGGTAGTTAAATATTATTGAATAAAACTACTGCTATAAATTGTCAAGTCATATTTTTTTTAATATGAGAATTTATTGAACATAATATGTTTTGTTACAAGTGTGTGCTGTGAATTTGAAGGTAAATATACTGTGTTTGAACATAATGAATATGATATAAAATTGAATGGAAATAAATAGCTTATCCACAGATTAAAATACATTTTTTATTTACACTACTGGCTGTTAAAATTGCTGCACCATGAAGGTGGCATGTAACCAATGCCAAATTATGTACTACATGCTGAGATATGCAAGTGATTAACATTCCAGTGTATGTGCACAAAGCAAGTATGAGTAATGTTGTCTACATTGTTTGTAAATGGTAAGACTGTATGTTGAGTTTCTCATCAAATTTGAATGCT
Organism: Stegodyphus mimosarum; assembly: GCA_000611955.2. Taxonomy (NCBI): domain Eukaryota; kingdom Metazoa; phylum Arthropoda; class Arachnida; order Araneae; family Eresidae; genus Stegodyphus; species Stegodyphus mimosarum. The sequence goes on from KK112339.1 coordinate 264,186, forward strand.
GGTTGTTTGTGTAAAGGTCATATTATACCTCACATAAGAAGCAGAAACTCTTACCAGCATATATCTGAATTTGACTATGGCTGGATCGAGGCCTGTTGGGACTGCATTTTATCATTACACAATATTACTGCTCATATTGGTTGGAATCCCATAACTATCAGGCAAGTAGGGAATTGATGGGTTCAGGATGTTTATATTAAATGTCATGCAGAATCTCAGTACCCTCAGGCCAATAATACCTGAGAAAACAGACAAGTTATCCTCTTAGCCTTGCAAGATCATACTACCACATAACACACCCTGAGTCAGGAACTTCTAATGTTCAGAGCAACAAGTGTCTACACAGACATTGCAATGACATATGCAATGTAAGAACAGTGATAATTCAGCTTCCTTTGATGCTGCAGGAAAGACAGGTGTGCCTACAATGAATAATGACCCTGGACACAGGAGTATCACCATGTCATCTTTTCAGTCAAGTCCTGCTTCTGTGTACAGCATCATGATGGACATATCCATGTGTGGAGGCATTGAGGAGAATGAACATTGCTAGCTTGCATTTGTCATCGTCATATAGCATCAGCACCTAGTTATGGTGCCATTAGGTACACATCCCAGCCACTAATTATTTGTATAGCTGGTAAAGTATTCAGCCATTGTTACATTCCTGGCATATTAAGGCTGTAGCTATGCCTTATTTTTGAAGCCTGCATGATGGCATCTTTCGTCGAGATAATGTAGAACTGGATCTTGCCAATACTGTCCTGACCTTCCTGGATACAGAGGGTGTTCAACTCTTTTTCTAGCCAGCAGATTTTCCGAATTTTGAACCGATTGAGAACATCTGAATCATGAGTTGCCAAGAGATTGGCATGCCACCACTTGCCACTATGATAGATGAGCTCTGGCACAGAGTTGCCAAGTGGAAAAAAGTACCCTTATCTGTCATCCAGGGTGTTCATGAATTCAACTCAATGATCCACCATTATTGCTGTCAGAGATAGCAACTCTGTGAATTCTGGAAGCTGCATATCCTAAACTATCTGCAAATGTAATCACAGCTTCCTCCTATTAAACTGTATAAAATTATAAGTAAGCTTCTGCTATTTTTTTTCCTTCCTGGTATAGCAATTTTAATGCCCAGCAAGGTATGTTTAGAATATTGTTTGTGTTTCTTCAGTTGAACACTTTGCTTGTATTTTACTTTTATAACCAGTAATTATTTTCTATAAAAATATTTTAATTGAGCAGCAAGTTAATTTTAATTGTTGTATAATATGCATATATGCCTTAATGATTGTACTATTGAGGCAGAATTAAAATAAAATAAAATTTATTTTGAGATTGTTGATGCAATACTCTTAATCTTTGTTGTGTTGAGTAGCATAGTTATAAAATTGTAAATATTGAATTTTAAGTGTTTATTTTGTTTCAGTATCTTAAGCATTAAAATTTATAAATGTGTATGATATTTTTTATTTCTTTTTTGTTATTCCAGTTAAAAAAATAAATTGCTGCTCTTTTTTATTATTATTATTATTTTGTGGTGGTGGAACAAATTTTAAGTATTTCAGAAAGCAACCTCTTTTTATAATTTTCTTTTAATTATTCAATTAAATTGTATGCCTCTCTTATTTATTTAACTTAATTTTATATTATTTTTATGCATTTTAACCTTTTAGATACCATAAGTACTTTCATGTACTCTGAAATGCCAGATGCATAGTGTAATCTATACAAAAGGAGTGTATATTTGCTATAATGTTGAATAAAGTTATCAAGTAATCAAGACTGCACCTGTAAGGAATTTTTAAATGTATTTTTATTACATGTGGTGACCTCAAAATGCTAAATTATATTGCCAAGCTAATATTATTTGGCATCTAAAAGGTTAATATGAAAATTAAAGTACTTTATTGATACCTTTATGAGAAATATATTTTTCAGGAGCTTCCTTTTTCACTATCATGCTTCATGCCACATTATATTCGATAGAACAGTGTCCTAAAGATGAAGATGACTTTGATCTTCATATGGCTCCTGTTTAATTTATAAATACAGTCATTATATTATTTTTCAGTATGTGTACAATCAGTTATTTTATTAAAATTTGTATAATATAAATTTTTAATATTCTTAAAGTATGTGATAAGATTAAAATTCATTTCAGGGGCCTCGTTTTTTTCTATAATGCTGCATGCTACACTCTATGACCTTGAGAAAAATAATGGAGAAGCTGATATCAAATTGATGTTGGAAACAGTGTAACATATATTTATTTATGGCTCAAATCAGTATTTATTTATTTAAGCTTTTAAAATAATGTATTTAAAATATTTGCATTTCAGTGAACAATTGTGTCGTTTTGGCAATTGATTTTTTTTTTTTTTTTTTTTTTTTTTTTTTTTTTTATTCAAAGATTTTATGTGTTTTATTTTCATATTGTTTTTTCTGCTAATAGTGCAATATTGAGTTTTCTGTTGTATAAGGCATCTTTTGTTTTTCATTTTGAATAAATGTTTGATAAATTAATATATAAGAGTTCAATAATTATTTTGTAATTGAAATACTTAACATCTGTGAACATATATTACCAATCACTGTAAATTTTCTGCATTCTAAATGGCATATAGTATTTTCAGTTTAGATTAGTTTTTTGGGGGGAGGGGAGGGGATTAAGTAAAAATTGTTTTTGAATAAGTCAGATATAAAATCATGTTTCAAAGAAAAATGTAACATCTAAATATTTAGAACTTAGGTTTAATAAATGCTAATTTTCTATTCAAGTAATTGTGATTATTAGATGTATATAATTTTTGTTTAAATAGAATGGAATCGAAATACACACTTTTAAATAGAAAACCATGTGCATTCACAATAGATTATCGAAAGGAATTAGAATTAATGAGTTTAGTTTAATAAATGGAAATGGTGTAGGTGATCTTGTAATGAGGATTAGCTATTTTAATGGCATTAATTATTTCAATTAACTTTTATACATACAGTGTTATCTGCTCAATATCATTATAATATTTTTTTGTAAAGAGAAAATATTTAATTTAAAAAAGTACCATTTTTTATTGGTTTTCTGATTCTTTTGTATTAAAACTTATTTATTTTAATACTTGTTAAAGTATTTAAAACTTTTATAGAGAAATTAATGGGATCAGTTGTAGAATTTTTATATGTTATCATGAATTAATTCATTATTAAATTTGTTATCTAGATATTTAAAAGATTAGAGATATGAATGATTTTTAGGTTTGACAAAAATAGTGAATGTGTAGATTTTTGTGAAATTTTTTTATTCAAATTTTTCAAACGAAACAATGTTTTGTTAACCAGTTTGGAAATCTTGCAAATACATTCTCAAACTGCTGTTTTGCAGTACAATTTTTTAACTAATGGTGTATGTTTTTCCATAGTAAATTTCAACCATTTTGATGTGCTTTATATACATCATCTTCAGGAGTTTTGTCTGGTACATATAAAAGAGAAAAATTATTGTAAAATAACTTCTGACTTATTTATACTCTTGCTTAACCCCTTGACATACAAATAAAATATGTGTCCGAAGAATACCATTTAATTTGGACACTCATGTGCATGCTTAGAAACAGAATGTTTTATTTTCAAATTTGCAGTGCCATATAACTATAATATACTGTGTCGTGTTCGCCAAAGACAGTTCTTAACGTCTGGGGGATGTCAAAGTCTGCAGTGGCATATGAAATCGATGACATCTCCCAGATGTCATTGTATGACAAGGGATTAATCTTTTATTTTTTTTTGTCATGTAATTAATTATACAGTATTCAAAAGAGCCCTTCACTCATTATTTTATCAAAATGAGGGCTTTCCTAATCAGTATGGTTGTTATCCAAAGAAGCTGCCAAATTTTTAGGCCAGGATTAAGCTTGAAGAAGGTGATATAGTTCGTGTTGGGCAAATTATTGGACTTGTTGTTTGTAAATACATAGTATCATTGTAACATGGAAGTTCGTGAAATCTCAAGGTAAAAATATCCCTCCAAGAGATAATGATAAGGGAAGAGAGGTGTAAAACTCATATATCTTCATCAAACTTGGAATGGAGTTATGTAGGAAGTTATACTATTGTCACTTAAAAGGTGGCTCATTAAGATGTCATTCTACTAAGTTACTTATAAGGCTTTGATTATCAAAAGAGCAACTACTATGGCCCTCTTAGCCATGATGAATTTCAGAAACCTGATCTAATTCAGATGAACAAAACTAAAGGAATAGCTTTAATAATATATATATAT
>KK112339.1:268484-281311 GCA_000611955.2 Stegodyphus mimosarum
TAAATTAACTCCTTTATTTGTTTAATGATTAAATAATTTTTTTCTCCCGTAACTTAATTATATATATGTATGTATGTTCAATGCAAAACTGGGTACTCAAGCATAATTTAATTTTTTTTTTCCGCTTAAGCAAACAACTTTTACTAAAATAACAACTCAATTGTATATCATCATTTTGTTTAAATAAAATTTTAGTCATATTTATTGAGATTATTTATTATCAAAAATGTCAAAAGAAGTTGTTTTTTTTTATTTATTTTCATCCATTATTGGACCTTAAGCATATTTTACATCAACTCTCCGTAACTCTCACATACTCTCTATAATGTAAAGAGTGACATTTCAAGAACAAGGAGTTATCAGAATGAGATGAAATTGCGTATGCCCATCCTTACAACAGAATTAGCAAATGATTAACTTTTGTCAGCCAGTGGCTGACAAATCGGAGATCGGGAACATTGCAATGGAGCATCCAAGACAGTGTTTAAAACAAAGGACATTCCAATGCTAAGGCATGGAATCTGTTTGGTGTCACCACAAGCAGCCTTTATGAGCCATTCATTTCAATTCTTTCTGGTACACCAGTACCTCTATGCAAGGGGAATTCGTTACCACGCATTAACTTTTGTGTTCACACCTTCACTGTTAAGACTATCCCACTTAACTGTAATTTCTAACAATTTCTAACCTTCACTATTAGGAGTGTTCCATTCAACTCATTTAATTTCTAGTAATTTCTAACACATAGCAGATTTATTATTTATACTGTAATGAAAGCAAGGGTCATTCTTAAAAAGAACTCTATGTTGACAACCAGCTACCATCTTAAGAAACTCTTTTCTTAGAGCTGTTGGACATTTCACTGCTAAGGCATGAATCACTCTTTGGTGTTAATGCAAGCAGCCTTCATGAACCATTCATTTGAATTCTTCTCAGCTACTCAGAATCTGCTTCTCAAGTAATGTCTTGAGATTTTTTCTCCCTTATTTTGACTCTCCAAAGAAGCTTAATTCAGAAACTTTTCATTTCAGGCCCCTACTTGAGATTATTTCAGTACAATTAATAGGAAAGAGCTTTGTCTCGAAAATGTGTTCACAAAGAGTAGAGCATATATCATTATTTGATAGAAGATGTGCAGTTGGACTAAAGGGAGCAGGGTGGTCAAACCCCAGGATCACTAGACATTCGAGTTAGTGCTATGATACTATTCAACCATGTTGGCAGGATGTGGGTTAACCATAGCCATACAGTACAGAGCATCAAAAAGGCAGCGGTCAACCGAGAATGATGATAGAATGCAAAAAGAGAATAATTTTCCAATCAGCGATTGCAGTCCCTGATGCATCCTTATCAACAATCCTACTTGTACCTGGGACACAATTGACTGCAACAACCGTTGATAAGTGATTTAGTGAACGGGAGCTAAGGTCAGAGAGGCTATTGCCCACTATCAGACATGTTTACATATGCTCAGTTGTGCTGAGCAGATTCAACCTGGGATCACATGAACTGGAGTAGAATTATTTTCCGTGATGAGTTCTACTTCAAGCTGAACTTCGGTGGCCAGCAAAGACATGTCTGAAGATGTCCAGAATAGTGGCAATATACTCACCTGACTGTCGTTCGCTACACAGCCCAATAACCAGGAATTAAGGTATGGGTGCCATTACATATAATAGCCAAACCTGGTTGTCATCTGTGACATTCTTACAACATGGAGTATGTCAATGAAATTCTACACTCTGTAATGTTGTTCTGTTCCTTTTCATGCACCCCAAGGCTTGCATTTCAGTAGAATAATGCCCAGCTGCACGTGGCACACCTTCTCTACTGCTTATTTTTGTGCTTCTACAGCACATCCTTGACACATGAAATTGCTCTCCAGCAGATTTGAACTCTGATGAACAGGCATCTCGAATTTTCCCAGGGTCATGCCAAATCTAACTTGGTAGTTGGAACATGTATGGCAAGCAATCTCACATGACATTCATGAATGAGTCAGTGCTCAGCCATGTAACAGCTTACATCATGGCCAGAGGTGGGTCTATATATTACTTAATTTCTTTTGCCCTTGTAGCTGAATAAAACATTTAATTCTTATGATACTGTTAGCATTTCGTTTTCGATACGTGTAAATCATATGTATCAATTTTTGTCCCATTCAGATAATTCTATGGTACATACCTTTTATGTTATAAAGTTTGTTTTAGAAGTTTAGAAGTCGCATTGTTTCAGATGAAGATTCTAGTTTTTGTTGTAGTTTCCTCGATACGTGTTTCACTGAAGGCTGGAAAAATGTAAGCAGAAATGTGAGACACTATAAATATTGTATTTGATAATTTTATGGATTTCAAGTATATTAATTTTTCAAACAGCTCGAAATGTTGTGAATTTTTTTTTTTTTTACCTAAGAACTTCATCGATTTTCTTATAAATATTTTAAATGTTTTAATTAAACAAAACATTTTTAAGATAAAAAAAATTATGTTAGTAATTTTTTTTATTTCAATTTTTTCAAGAAAAATTTAACTGTTAAAATGTTTTTCTTGTACAATTTTCAGTGTTTTTGGCACAATGTCTCATTATTAGAATGTTCTTCATATTTTTAAGGATTCATTTTTCAATTAATGCATTAGTTTCAGAAAAAAAAATAAAAAGCATTTTTGTTAATAAAAACTTTGAAAAAAATATGATTTCAATTACATTTCATTTCCAATAATTTTTCTTTTTAGTATTTTGTGAAGTGCATTCTTGTTTTTAAATGTATAACAATAAACATGCAGTAAAAATACTAAGCAATTTAGTCCATATCTATATAAGTTTTAGGACCTTGAGTAAAATGATTTATCACAAAAATGCAAACTGAGAAAACAGTTTAAAGAATGTAAATTCTTAAAATGGTAAAATCATTTCCAAATATTTAAATGTTTTTCTTACTTTCAATATATATCTAAGAGTAAACCTGCACTATTCAGTTGGTGAATAGAAACGTAAATTGGGCATTTTTATTTGAAAACTTATCTGACCAGAAATATTGCAAGAAAAATCGTAAAATGTGAGTAGAATTTTTCTGTGCCTTTTTTTTTTTTTTTTTTTTGTGTTTTAAATAAAAAAAAATTTTTAAAAAAAAAAAAAAAAAAAAAAAAAAAAAAAAAAAAAAAAAAAAAAAAAAGAGTTCCATATCAAAAGCAGAAATCTATAAAAAGGCTCTGAAAATATATTGTTTAATTCATTGTTCAAAAGTAGAATTTGAACTGACATGAAAATTTCGTATTCAAAACTACCCAGCAGCATATGTTATTTCTTCTCTTCTCTTCTTTTAACCATTTGTTCTCTTATATAAATTGCCTTTTTTACTAATTTAAGAGTATTTTAGTTAATTAAAAGAGTTTAATATTTTTTCTAGCGTAATTTTCAATAATGAAATGCCCATCAACTACACAGAAACTGCTGTTCAAACTGCGCAGCAGCATACGTGATTTCTTCTCTTCTTTTAATAATTTGTTCTTCTACATAAATTGCCTTAATTAATTTAGGAGTATTTTAATTAATTAAATAGTTTAATATTTGTTCGAGCACGTTTTTTAATAATGCTTTAGTCAGGAATATGATTACATTCATTATGCCACCTCCTTCTATTCATATGTGTATTTTAATAACAAATCTACAGTTGGAATATCATACCCGAAAATTTGGGCGATTACTCTTCGTACAAGGGCCCATTAGCGGTTGAGCGGCTAAATGGCTTAACACAGGTAGTTCGGTCCAACTTTCGAATCCCGGCGAACGCATGGGTGTTTTCGGGGTTTTCCGCATGTGCAATGTGTATGCAGTATCTTGTGGATGCATACGTGAATAAAGCGGGCGCAAGCCGCTCAGCTGGCGGGCTTTCCCGCTGCTGGGTGTTTTCGAGGTTTTCCGCGCGGGGAATGTGTATGCAGTATCTTTTGGATGCATACGTGTATAAAGTGGGCTCAGCCCGCTCAGCTGGCATGCTTGCCAGCTAGAAAATCGCTGAACACTGGTAGAACGCGTGTGTGTTTTCGCGATTTTCCTCATGTGTAACGTGTATGGAGCATCTTGTGGATGCATATGTGAATAAAAAAAAAAACTCAAATTCAAAAGTTAAAAAAAAAATCCAATTTCATTCTGTGTTTAAAATTAATGAGATTACATATATAAACAGTTGCTGATAGTTGCAGTAACATCTAATTATGTTCCTCTTCTTCAACACTAATTTCTAATAAATAACTGAGGCAGTTAAGAAAAGAAAATAAACACTAAGATACATAGTTGGTTTTAACTGTTAGCTGAAGTTTTTTGATTCTTAGGCCTTTCTAATGACCCTCTGATGGAGTTCAGTGGCGATAAAAACTGGGACCATATTTTGTGAACGTAAAAAGTAAGAACTTCACTGGTGCATCATACGTTGCAGCTATACTTGCCTTGAGGTACGTACCAGCTATATTTGCCTTAAGGACTGGTTGTGATTTCGCCCATGATTGTGTACGGAAGACGCATCTCCAAGTATAAAATCTTGTGGTTTAGAACTTCCTGAACGAAGTCCGTGTGTGCTGTAGTTTTACGTGCTGCTGGAAAAAGTTTTTGAGCAACCTAGATGTATTTCACTGCGGTACTACGCCAGTACAAATGATTCTCAAAAATATTTTGATGAAGATTTTCATCAATTTGTGTGTCGGCACTGAAACTGGATTACCTTTTTAAATTATCGATTTTTTTAATGCAGGTAGGAATAAATTATTGTTCATATGACTTTCTTCGAATTTAAGAGTAACTGTTTTCAAATTTTATTGGATTTGTGAATGAATTTTAGATTATCTTTAAAGTGTATTTTTATCGCACGTTCTTGGCATTGATTGTTATTTTCCATATTGATAATGTGTACAGTATATTTCTACGAAGTGAATATTTTGCATTTTATTAAGATTCATGTATTTCTTATTATCATATATATCCCTAATGGTTATAGATGTATGATAAGTCTTCTATTCGTTTATACCGTGCTTTAATATTGATATTTTTCTTGTGTTTGCAATTAGAATCATATATTCTTTGACTTTAATAGTCGTGTTGCGTAATGAAAATCCTACTGATGATTTTTCAACTGAAAATATAGCAGCTATTCAGGTATCTCATGTTTCTGTGAAATTACCGCTTTTTTGCAAGAAACTCCTGCATTATGGTCTGTTTGATTGGAATCGCAATTTTCCCGTTCCCATATAACTTCGGATTTAACAAAGTTTAACCATATTGTTGCTCCTGTGGATTCTGATATACTTAATTCTGTTAGCAGTATCATTTTAAAATATTCCGCTACTGGAAAATATGATATCCTAAAACAAAGATTGATTGCAATACATTCTTAAACCGAAGCGTCGAAAATTCGTACTCTGTTGCAAAGTCTTGAGCTTGGCGACCAGCGCCTTTCTCAGTTGTTGACTCATGTGCGCGCCTTAGCTGGTGATACCGTAGGTGAACTCTTGTTAAGATTTTTGTGGCTTGTTAAGTCTCCCTAATAATGCACAATCTATTTTGGCTGCTCTCAGTGAACATGATTTGAGTATATTGGCTGCGGTCGCTAATAAGATTACTGAGTTCTCATCTCACTTCTTTGTGAATATGGCTATCGTGACCTCTGAGCCAAGTGAATCTGCTACAGTTCGTTTGGAACTTCAGGTAACGGAATAAGCAAAGAAAGATGGTAAGTAACCTCTACCTTAGGACGTAATTCTTGTAGTCCTAAGCGCAAATTTCGGCATTCGTTCCGTCACAATAGATCACACGAACGCGCTAATCCCTACAAAGAGCGAACAGACGACCTTTGTTTATATAATCTAAATTTTGGCGAGCGTGCAAGAAAAGGTCAGTCTACGTGTTCCTTTCGTAAAACGGGAAATGTCAAATCACTTGCTGGCCAAAGTGGTGGTCGCCTGGTGAATCGTGTACCTTGGCCGATCCCATAAAATTGAAATATTTCATTGATACTAGGACGAATTTGTCGATATTACCAAAAAGTATGCGCAGTGTTCTAGGCTTTATCAGGATAGACTGGTTGTCTTCGAGCGCCGAATTAGACATATCTGCACTTCTTGGTGATTCTTAATTTGATAAATTACTGGCTGAGTATCCTGATCTCAATTTTCCTTCTTATGTAACCAACAACAATCAAACTTCAACAATTATCCATTATACTGAGACCTCCCACCCACCCGTGTTTTCTAAACTTCATCGTTTGTCGCCGAATTTACTTCAGATGGTACGAAAAGATATTACATGTGAAAGGGAATCATTCGGCCGTCCAGCAGTGCTTTTGCCGACCGTCTTCACATGGTCTAAGCTAATTTTGACTGGCGCCATCGCGATCACTGTCGCCGCTTGAATGCTGTGACTTTTCCTGACCGGTATCCCGTACCGCATATTCAAGACTATACACGGATTTTTTTAAGTATTTTTATCGCTTGATTTGTCTAGGGCGTACCATCTAATCGCTTTTAACTCAGAGGACGTGCCTAAAACAGCTGTGACTACCCCATGTGAATTACTTAAAACTGCGTTTGCTCCAAAGATTTCTTCATCAAGTAGTACTTGATGACTTAGACTTTCGTGTTCCTTACTTTGATGATTTGCTTGCGGCTTTAGCAAATGAAGACGAGCGCGAGAGCCACCTCCGTTTGATTTTTGATAGTTTACAAAATACGGGCTAAAAATAAATATTTCTAAATGTATTCTGGGAAAGTCATAGGTATCATTTCTTGGTTATTTACTTACCCCTTCAGGTGTTCGTCCTTTTCCTGAAAAACTGCAATAATTTCTAACTTCTCTAAACCTGTTCTAATGTCTGAATTTAAGAGGTTTTTGGCTGGGCTAAATTTTTCTCGAGATTTTTGCCTAAGGCAGCTACGGTCCAAGCTCCGCTTCATTCTGTTTTAAAAAATTCTAAGAAGTATGATAAACGTCTCGTTCCTTGGACAGCGGAAACAACTGCGGCCTTTGAAAAATGCAAAACTGATCTAACAAATTCAATGGCACTCAAGTCAACAGTTGTCATTAACGGTTGATGCCTCAGATGCGGCTATTGGAACGTTTTGCATTCACGACGAAATAATGGCCTTCAACCATTGGCCTTTTTTCTCCCACAAATTGACTTGAGCTGAAACTAAGTACAACACATACGGTAGAGAATTGCTGGCTATCTATTGCACTGTAAGGCATTTTCAACATAGTCTTGAGGGACGCGATTTTCAATATATACAGATCATCGCCCCCTAATATTTTTGTTCAGAAAAAAAATCAGAATCTGCATCACCAAGCAGATTAAGCATGTGAATTATGTTGCCCAATTCTGTACAGTGTGTTCCTGGATCAGAAAATATTGTGGCAGATACATTATGACGAATTATTGCTATTGATAAACTGTATATAATAAATTTTGCACCGATTGTTGAATTTCAACATAATGATCCAAAAGATGGAATTGTCTCGTGTGCTAAATATATATTGTGACGTAAGTGGTGACAAAATACGTTCCTTTATTCTCAGCCAACTCCGGAAAGCAATATTTGATTCATTGTATGGACGTTTCTCATCCAGGTATACGACCGACTAAAAAACCGATTCTTTCTCATTTTGTTTGACCTTCTCTATCAAAGCATTGTGTTGCCAGGACTCGTGCTTGCATCGACTGCTAGAAGTCGAATGTTATATGTAATGCTCATAATCCATTGCTGTGCCTAGTCAACGTTTTTAACATGTGCATTTGAATATTGTCGGGTCTCTGCTGCCCTCAAAAGGATACTGCTACCTTTTAACACTCATCGACCGATTCCCCCGTTGGCCGGAAGCAATACCAATGAAAGATATTTCAGCAGAAACTATCGCTCGAACGTTTTTCTCTCATTTTATTGCTAGGTTTGGAGTTCCCATCACCATAAGTACCAATCAGGGCCAACAATTTGAATTGCGCATTTTCACTACTCTTAAAAAATTTGATGCTGATCGAACTCGGACTACCGCATGCAACCCTGCAGCGAATGTATTACTTGAAAGGTTTCAGCGCGCAATGAAATTAATTTCCCATCATCACGTCCAGTGGACGGTGAGTCTTCCAGTTGTACTTCTTGGTCTTCGATCTATGTACAAAGAAGATCTGAATGGAACCTGCTCGATGATCTACGATGTCTATTACTATTCTAACTACTATTCGCCTACCCATTTTTTTCCAACCGACGCAAGTTTCTAGCTCTGTTGATCTGATTTAATTTGTGCAAAAATTGCGTGAGGCAATAAGAAAACTATTTCCAGACCCACATCAATCAGCTCATGTTAACAGTAAGTATTGCATGCACTTACGCGTTTAGAATGCACGATGCACTAATATAACCACTGACTTGCCCGTATGATTGCCCATTTAAAGTAACAAAGGGGCTTAGTAAAAATTTTCCACTTCTGATTAAAGGAAATGAATCAGTGATTGGCATTGATCCCCTGAAACCAGCAGTTTTTCTTGCAGACACTCCAGCATTAGTTTCGATTTCTAAGTAGTCTTTGACAGTAAATCCATCCGGCAGCACGGTTGAAACACCTGTGCTAGCTTACGAAACGCCATCAGCGTATACTACTCGTTCTGGCAGAAACGTTTGACCCAGGGTATCTCTGACCTCTTATGCCTCGGACACGTGAAAGGGGAAGTATTATAGTCGAAATCCTCATTGCAGTGAGCGGCATCGTTCTTCTTTGCTGCGCAATATGCATATGTGCTCGCCATAGGGCAAGGATAAAAACTTGAACTTTTTCTCCTAGACTTCCCAGTTGCTTCTCACCTTAGTTTGAATGTTCACTGCTGATGTCTGACGTTGGCTCGTATGTGTTAAGTGTTTAGCCTCTTGCGAGATGTGATTTCCTTTTTTAAATCTTAAATAAAGTAGGCTTTAAGTGCTAGTTGAAATTTTGTGATTCTTAGGCCTTACTGATGGCCTTCTGATGGAATCTAATGGCGATAAATTCATCGCCATAAAATTATGAACATTTTTAATTTAAAAGAAGGATACTTCAAAACCATTTACTTCTGAAAACATGCACCAAAAAGTTAAACAGTTTTAAGTTTAGAAATACTATATTTCTAACTTGAAGCCTTTAATATGAGAATGGTTATCCAAATATTTAAGACAGAAATAACTAGTTTGAAATTACGTAAAAAATTATAAAGTATATCAAAAGAAAAATAGGATATTTCTTCTGATAAATATAATTTACTGGTGGGTTCTAATTTTACTTTAATTATAAAAGGATATGAATTTGATTAGTGTCATTTATTCTGATTTCAAATTAAAAATGCACATCTGTGACGTAAAGTTCTGTTTTCTGAGAAATGATCCACTAATGAGAAGTCCAACTGAGTTCATATAACATTGCCCAAGCTTTCTGTACAATCTTTTCTTTTCCCTGTAAATGAAAATGCTAAGCTCTTTTTTCATTTTTATTCTTGAAAATCAATTTTGCCAATGAATGATTTTTATTTTTCTTCGAAGGAAAAAACTTCTGGAAACAGTCTGGACTACAATCTGCAGATAAGCAAAGGGTTTTAAAATTGCAGTCCAGTGTTGTCAAATATACTTAACCTTAGCGTTTGTGCATTCCTATCAAAAGGTAACTTTTATTTTCTGTAAAGTTTTTTTTATTGTAAGCATTCGTGTTGACTATTTTGCTGTCTCGACAGCATCAGTGCAGAATATTCCTAACTGACATGATATGAAAGGGGATTTATAGTGGTCTTTCCAAGGCTGGATAGTTATATTATCATGTAGACAGTGGAGCAGGCTATAACATTAGCATAGATCCGTCGTGTCTATTTTGCTAACATCCAAGTCATCTGTCACTAATGAATGCAAGATAAAATTGCCAGCCATCATTCAACCATTTCGCTCATCCTGAAGGCTGTTCAGAAGTCTTTGCTTAGACCTGAGTCTGACAACACTACTAATCGTGTATGTAGGCAGCTGGGCATTATGTTTGATGCCCAAATTGATGTATGCTGCTCACTGCACAAGTACAATTGAACCGGCAGTATCGAAGTAGAAAAATTTGTATTGGAGCCATTTAGAACAGTGCAGTTTTATGAAAGAACCATTGAAAAATCATATCAAGTAAGTCTTGAAAATTCCTTCTGGTGGAAGTGTAATGAGTGCTGTTAAGAGCTTTTCAGCTTACAATAAAATATTTAGAAATTTTTGCAGTTACGACATTAGAATTGTGCGTAATTTCTTTCTCATTAAACGTTTTCTTATATTCGTTGAAAAATATTTTATGATACTTAAAATTACATTTTGAACATTACGATTGGGAAGAGCAATTTTTTGTTTTTCTTTAGAAATAAAGAAAACACCGATCAGAATCTTTTAAACTTGATTTTTCTCTTTCGACGGCATAACACTTTTCCTGAAAGCTGGTCTTCGCTTCCAGAAAATAAACGAGAATAAGGTCGAGTAGCTCTAATTTTAAGGGGTCAGACTCGCTCTACCGTCTGCTGTCGAATAGAAAGAGAATACCGACCGGTTTTCCGACATCGACGTCGACCGGTGTCCAGACTAGACCCCTTTGTTTGTTATTGGAATGACTGGTGCCGATAGTCGAGCTGACATTGAAAGAATTACGAGTGTGGCAACTGTTTCGTTTTCCATTAGGAGAAACAATTTTTTTTGGGAAAATTCGTATATATCTTACGCCATTTCCGATTTCCCATTTTAGAGATTTCATGAGGTCTACTGCACAAAAACTTTCATCATCTGCTTTCTAATGAGCAAAATCAAGCGATATGTCCCTAGGAATTTCATGAATAAAAGATAAAGTAAAATTCTATATGATTAAGTTTCGATTCCTGATGAATTTAATGATCTTATTTGTACGTTACAGGTATCATATAATTCTCTCAAAGCATGAATGGTATTCGAACTTCGGACAGGTAGTAAAATTAACAATTTATGCGTGTATGAATTAATAATATCTTGCCAACGAAATCTTTCCTTAAGAATTTTAAGCACTTTATCATAATTCTTTGGTTATAATAAAAATCCTTAGAGTTATTATAATGCTGAACTATCTATAGTATAGACTTAGAAATAATTTAATTCATCATTCACGTAAGAAACAAGGTAATCACAGCTTCAATTAAGAACATAAGAAATAATACATTTCTATTATCACGAGGAGAGCCATTGGAAACTAGTGAATTGCTGACATTTTCTTTATCTTTCAATAATTACGTACTTCAGAAACTATATTTTGCTATCTTTTCTTCGGATTGTAGTATTCACTTTCGATTTCATTTTCAATGTCATTTACATAAGTTCTAATTCTTTTATCTAATGCTTTCAAAGAAACTGCTTTTACTTTTAAAATTTCTAAGTTTCTTCTATATCTTCAATGTTACAAGAAGCAATTAAAAATTCATTAGAACCTGTTACTTTAGATACGGCTTGAACGAATAACTTTTCTTCTTTCTTAATTTTCGCAAATTCTGCTTCAGCCATTTTTGCTACGATTAAAATTCAATTCCTAACAAAATAAATTTAGCAAAACACTACCTCTTCTGACGAATCACTTACACTTTACTGGAGCTCCGTAAGCTCATTCGAACATACGTAATCAATTATAAATATATCCCTTTTTTCTGACACCATTGTGATACTTCTGTGTTAGGTGGTTCTTAACATATTAATTTGTACATACCTGATATGAGCATTTTCATGAAGCATACGTAGGTAATACAGGACAAACACTTTATTTACCTAAAATAGCGGTTGGCAAACCGTGACTCCGGAGCCAAATGTGGCTCTTTGGCTCCTTGAGTGTGGCTCTTCGATAAAATAGCACATGAGGGCGCGCGCACGTAAAAGCAAGAAAATCTTGAAAATACAATACAAAAGCGTTAAATTTTACAAGCATAAAAACAATTGAAAACATACTGCTAACGTTATAACTAGGAATTTTTTGTCTCGATTTCGGCGTTTTGATTGTACTGATTGTACATCAAATTATGCTGTCGTAGTAATTGACATATATCAAATTTTAACTAAGGAAATGCTTTGAATTAATATACCATTCTGTTGGGTAGAGGCGAGCGAACTTTTTTCTTATGCGCATGCGTATTAACTGTTGTGGCGCAGTTGTCTCTTCTCCCGACGCATTCGTCTTGCGAACGTGAGGACTTACTATGCTGTATGATGTTGAATATAATTTGCTGTGTGATCTTTTTATTCTTTTTTCGTTTAATAAAGTGTCTTGTCGTAAATCGATGGATTTTTTACTCTCAATATGGACCTCTGAACAACAAATGGTAGCAGAGATCCGTGGTTATATAAAGAATTCGATGTAAAATACCAAGTTGAAATCGAAACTGTCTCAGTGAAAGCCAGAAATGGAGAAGTGGAACGTTCCCGAATTAACTGGAGAGAACTATTTTATTTGGGCATTGAAAATTAAAGCTGCCTTATCATTGAAAAGACTTGACTCAGTAATTTCGAGTATAAAACCAGAAAACTTAGACGAGAAAGATGAAAGACTGTGGAATGAGAAAAACGCTGACGCCGTAGCAAATATGAAACTTTCACTATCGGATCAACAGGCGCTGCAGTTCTCAGCAGAAGAGAATGCAAAAATACTTTGGGAGAAAATAAAGTCAACATTTACGGGACAAGCCGAAGATCGAAAAATAGATGCCGGTAATGAGTTAAAAAATTTAGAAATGAAGTTGCATGAGTCGGCTAATGATTATATCGCAAGAGCGAGAGGAATAGCAACTAAGTGTCAAT
>KK112339.1:288664-308772 GCA_000611955.2 Stegodyphus mimosarum
AGCAAGTAATAAAATAATTGAAGAACGATCGGTTAAATTTAACGAATCTTTAAAGGGTAGTAATTATATGGGGAAAAATAAAACCATAGAAACTTGGGATATTGAAAAATTAAAAGGAATATCGTGGAAGGAAAACGAAGTAGATCAGAGAACAAAAAGTGAAAAACCACACCTCGAATTGGTTGTTACGGAAAATACTCAAGCAAGCGAATATGCTGACTCATCGCATTTCGAAATCGCCGACATGAGCCGTTGTAGTGGGGGCGATAATAGGGGGAATGAAATCCAGACATCTGACAGCTATGAAAAAAATAATCAAAATGGAGATGAAATACCATTAAGACGATCCGAGAGGCTCAAATCTAAACAACTGGCGTCAAATATAATCAGTAATGTTCCGAACGATTTTTCAGACGCAAAACATAGTGCTAATTGGTATGACTGGAAATCGGCAATGGAAAATGAATTAGATTCATTACATAAACACGAAGTGTGGGAAATAGTAGAAAGGCCTGAAAAAACAAAATTAGTAAAAAGTAAATGGGTGTATACTTTGAAGGAAGTAGACTCTGGTTGGAAGTAAAGTATAAAGCGCGATTAGTAGCGGCTGGCTTTAATCAAATAAAAAATAAAGATTATACCGAATCATATTCACCAATTGTTAACATTGAATTTTTTTAGATTATTGCTTGCACTTTCAGCTAAACTAAATTTGACTGTTAAATTTTATGATGTAAAAACAGCATATTTGTACAGTGACTTAAAGGAGGATGTATATATGACTCCTCCACCTGGTTATGAAAAACTGATTGGACAAGGAAAAGTATGCAAATTAAAGAAAAGTATTTATGGGTTGCCTCAATCGGGTAGAAATTGGTATATGAAAATAAAAACCGAATTAGAAAAACTTGGATTGGTACAATTAGCATCTGATAATTGTATATTCATTTATAATGATACCAAAAACATTTTTATACTATGTTTGTATGTTGATGATTTAGCTGTATTCTGTAATAATGAAGAAATGCTTAAAAATATTGTTTCTAAAATTAAAAATGTATTTGAATTACATGAAAATATTAATTCAAAATTTTTGGGAATGCAAATAGAAAAACTTGAAAATGGTATATGTTTGTCTCAAACAGAATATATTGAATCCTTATTGACTAAACACAATCTAGAAAATTGTAAAGCAGTAAAAACGCCAATCGTTAAAGGGGCAGATAAAGGTTTTTCATGTACAAATGAAAAGATTGATACAACTTTATATCAGGAATTAATTGGGGAACTTTTATATTTAGCGAATAGAACGCGTCCTGATATATCATTTGTAACAACTTATTTGTCACAATTTAATCGTGCACCAGAAAAAGGGCATTATCTTTTGGCTAAAAGGGTATTAAGGTATTTAAAAGGTACAAAAAATAAAAAACTTTTCTATAGCAATGATTTTGGAGTTTTAAATGCATATGCTGATGCTAGCTGGGGAAATGCAGAAAATGGTAAGTCATTTTCTGGTAGTACTATTTTACTAGGTGATTCATTGATTTCTTGGAAATGTCGTAAGCAAAGAAGTGTTAGTCTCTCTACTTGTGAAGCAGAATTATTTTCTATTTCTGAAATTTGTAAGGATATTATTTGGACTGTAAATTTATTATCAGAATTAAAATGTAAACAATTTTTGAATGGTGCAGTGACTTTGAATACAGACAGTCAAGCTGCTATCCAGTGGATCAACTGTGCCAGATCATCTACGAAATCCAGACACATGAACTTACGTTTCCATTTTATGAAGGATTTAATAAAGGACAGTGTCGTTAAGTTGGAATATTCACAAACTGATAATATGATTGCAGATTTTCTTACTAAAAGTGTCAGCGAAGAAAAATTAATGTATACATTGAAAGTAATTTCCTTAATTTCTTAATGTAATGTATTATATATTGTTAGTTTGTATTTCATTTTTGTATTGAAAAAATGTTGCTCGCAGGAGGGGTGTGTTGGGTAGAGGCGAGCGAACTTTTTTTCTTATGCGCATGCGTATTAATTGTTGTAGCGCAGTTGTCTCTTCTCCCGAAGCATTAGTCTTGCGAGCGTGCGAACGTGAGGACTTGCTATGCTGTGTGATGTTGAGTATAATTTGCTGTGTGCTCTTTTTATTCTTTTTTCATGTAATAAAGTGTCTTGTCGTAAATCGATGGATTTTTTACTCTCAATATGGACCTCTGAACAACACATTCAATGGCAGTTTTAACTTGAATGAGAAACTATATAACTTAAAAATGAAATTTAGTCTCGGTATCAAAATTTTTAAATTCTATACCTTTCAAATTTGAAGTTTTTTCCAGTGTCTAAAACAAATATTTTTCTAGCAACTGAAGTTAGGCAACATAAAATACATAGACGATATTTGGGTTGCATATAATATGAAAACCTTCACACTGAAAATGTCTAAAAACTACAAGCCCAGATATTTTGACACGAATTTTCATGTATACGTTATTTGGTTTATCAAGTTAAAATTAACATTGTGCTGATTCTGGAAAGATTTCTGATGATGTATTGATAAATGGGCTACTGTACCGACATGAATAACATTGATATCCGCGTTCAGTTGTGTCCTTGTCTTGATGTGATGCACCCGTTTTATGACGGATGTCAGTATGCTGTTCATTTGCACAAATTATCCCACCCTCAACATTTTGTCGTTAACAAGAATCCTTACAACCCCACACGCATTTCTTCTGTCATGCCGTCGGAGGTCTATGGTTATATTGAGAAACTGCGTAGGAAGAAAAGGCCAGGGTTAGACGCCATCACCAGTAAAGTGTTGAGTTGAAAAACTTGGGAATTCTCATGCTACTTAAGCTGGTCAACATTATCAATATCATGCTTCGTCTTGGCCATTACCCCACTACCTGGAAGACTGTCATTGTTTCCCCAGTCCTGAAGCCCGACAAACCTTCAAGTGACCCGGTATCCTACCGGCCCATCAGCTTCCTATGATCGCTCAGTAAGGTTGCGGAGTTCATCGTGCTGAAAAAATTCAGCAATACACTGAGACGCATAACATCCTGATTAAGGAGCAGTACGGCTTTCGGAAAAAACACTCCACCGTCCATCAGGTCTACTGGTCCTGGAATTGATTTTCTAAGGCCTCCAAGAAAGACAAATCACTGGAACAATTTTCTTAGATGTTGCCTAGCGAGTTTGGCTTGAGGTTCTCGTGCACTAATTAATCACCCTGGATTTCCCAGATTACACCATAAAGATAACTTAATCCTACTTATTGGATCGCTTTGTCGTTCGTGTTAACAAATCACTCTCCATCCCTAAGACCAGAAAGCGAAAATTACATTACAGACACTTTTTGCGCCATCCTTTTCAGTATCTACACAAACAATATACCACACCCAGATGACACGTCAATTCTATAATTCTATCGCAGAATTCAATTTCATGACTCTGTCAGTCACTCATTACAAAGCCACGTACATGCACTTGAGTTCTTGGCCTGGAAAGTGAAAATAAACGTCGATAAATATAACGCAATTCTATTTACAAAGAGAAATATTTATGCAATCAGACATGTATACGTGTATGACAATCCTGTGGACCAAGCAGACCCAATATTTTAATGTTATTTTAGATCACTGGCTCGAATGATCCCCCACATTACACATATTTTAGCGAAGTTTCGAGTGCGTAAATTCACACTTGTCCCCTTAATTGCACGGAAGAGCATTCTTTCCACTGATAACGAAATACTCTTTTATAAGACGTTGTTGCGTCCCATTCTCACCTGCGTCTGTCCTCTCTGGGGTTATGTTTGTAAGACTTCAGTGCAAAAGCTTCAAATATTGTGCTCATAGAGAAGGTGGTTTGTCGTTGGTATATTAGGAACTCGTCAGTTCAGCGTGAGCTTAAAATTCCTGAAATACGCGTAAACATTACAGAATTTTTTTATAAATTCTTTTATAAAATTCCTGATGTACCAAATAGCACCCTACCTGTATAAAATTACGATGCTAACAGTTGAGAAAACAGTTTAGAAGTCCGCTTGCGCTCCTTCGCCACCTTTTTACGTATTTCCTAAACTGTTATATCGTTGCCTGTACTTTGCCTATGTTTTTCTCTTGCACTTGTTATATACTATTGCTTTAGTTTCTAAGCTCACATTAAACTAAATCTAATAGATTAATAGAAACAGCTTTTTGTAATATCAGCATTTCTTTTCTGCTTGCTATATAATTGCGCACTACACTGGTTATCATAAATTAAGGAAAAATCACGATTACTGAAAAAGTTACATGTAGAATTTTATGAAACTTACCCACAATATACAACACAGAGTAAGGTATAAAAGAACATAAAAAGAAATTACCAGATTATGGTAGTGTAGAAATTATCTCATGTATGAAATGAACAAATCGAAGTTGTCAGTTTGCTATAGGAAACGTACCTTTAATATGGAATATGATCGCCTCTAGAAGCAATACAGCACATACAGCGATGTGTGATGCTTTCAATTATACGGTCTATCAGTTTCATAGAAAGCGCCATTGCTCTTACAAAACAGTTGCAAGCGCGGCAAGGGTCTGAGGGGGCGGATTGAGAGCAGCTAGACGTCTCCCTTTTGGATCCCAAACATGCTCGATAGGATTCAAGTCCGGAGGCCGAGCTGGCCACTCCATGCACATAACTTCTTTCCTGTTGAATATAATCATCTACGATGTGAACCCTGTGTGGTCTTGCGTTGTCGTCCTGTAACAGGAAAGCATCACCTATTGCCCCGGCATGTGGAAGCATATAAGCATCAAGGATGTCATCTCTATAAATCTCAACATTCACGGTTCCCCTTGGAAGGACATGGAGGTCTGTGCGTCCACCCAAAGAGATGCCACTCCAAAAACACACATTGCGTCTTCCGTATGCAGCTCTTTCACGGATCTTACACGGATGATAATGGGTTCCAGGTTCTCTCCATATCAAATAACGCCTACTGTCGCTTTCTAGACTAAACCTGGATTCACCCATAAAGAGAACAGCCCTCTATTGATCAAGCGTCCAGTGGACATATTGCAGTGCCCACTGCAAACGGTGTCTCCTATATCATGACATGAGCGGCACGCAAATGGCTGGTCGCCTCGCATACAGACCACTTTCGTGAAGCCTTCTACGCACAGTTGACGTTGATACCAACCTTCTGGTGGCTTCAGCTAGGGAGGATCTAAGAAGAGTCGGAGTAGCGGTTCTATTCCTGCGCGCACATAATGTCAAATATCGGTTATCGGCGCTCGTCGTAGCAGTTGGCCGTCCTTGGCTGAACTTCTTAGATGCGGAATCTGTGGTTTGAAATTGCCTTCAAAGTCTATGAACCACAGAAGGACTCACATTTAGCCATCTGTCCACTTCTGTTTGACTTTGTCCTGCGTCTAGTCTCAAAATGGTTCTCCATCGTAGTTCTGCGGGCAAATGATACCTGGAGGTTATTGTTACGAATTGGCTATCTCAGATTTCTGATGTCATTATATCAGTGAAATATGTGAGCTTGCTTTTAAATATGGATGATGCTCCTCGCAGATGACGTATTCCGAAAGCAGCGCCGCTAATTTGCATATTGAAGTTTTACCCAGCTACTCTTACTTGGACGCATATTCAAATTTTACACGGTTTGGCTTATTTTTGTGATTTTTCCTTAATTTATGATAACCAGAGTAGTTTGAAATTCTTGCTTTGCTAATTTTAAGCTATCTCAAGCTAATCGAACTAGGTTTCGCAACCACCGGTGGACGTTTAGTTATGATGTGATGGATAGTGTTTTGTTTAACACATTGATTAGGATCTCGTAATTTAGTAATGGAAGGGAATTCTTTTAAAATTTTGTGATAAGGTGTATAACTGAAGATAGTTTTTATTGAATAAATATCTGCATTTTTCAATCAGCGTACAATCTGAACTTTATTTTTAAATCTTTAAGACATTTGTTTCTAAGATCAGGCACCAATTCAAAGAAGTGGAGAAAATCTGCTCCAAGAATGGGTGTACTAACATTTGCTATAAGAAAAGTCCGAGGAAACTGTCCAAAGAAATCAAAAGAAAGTTTTTTTTGACCATAAACATGGACAGTTGAAGAATTAGCAGCGAGGTGTTTTTTGAGGAGAGTTTTGTTTTTGTTAATTGTTTGCCGAAATTAAGGACAAGTCAGAGCCGGTATCAACCAAGAATGAAACGCTTGTTCTCTGGTCACGAACGAACAGGCGACGTGATATTGAGGCAAAGTCGCCTCTATTCTTTGCTGGTTTCGATTCCTAGCCATGAACAAGGTTTGATACACTTATCTTCTCTACATCGTTTTGCGAAACGTCTATGATACTAGCAAACAGAATAATCTCTCCTTTTGGAACTGCTCCTTTCTTTATTGCGATCTCCGCGATTTGGCGAGCGACCTCGAGAAGGGTAAATACGATCAATATGTTTGTTTAATTTTTCTATTTTTTTAAACAATTTATCCTCAATAGATTGATCGACGAGAAACGGCCCAAGTCCCTGGGGTTGGGTTTACTTCTAAGATTCTTTCGGCAATTTCAGCGGCTTTGTCTCGGTTAAATCGGAAACCGCTGCCAAAATAGACTGAACTGCCGAAGGAATAATTCTAACATTAAGTTGTCGGGAACATTTACCCCCGTATTCACCAACAGCTGGTTAATTCATGTATCACGGAATCCATGTATCAGTGGTAACTCACAGTCTGAGCTACGGTTAGCACATTTGGTATTCTCCATTACTGAATTACGTGGTTCAAGAGAGATACCTGGATTATTTGTAAGAAGCGTTGTCATTGGTTGAAATAATTCATGTGACATTTACGTCATAATCAGCAGTTTCTCACAGCTGAATTCTGGTAGTAAGCTGTGTTTTATAGACAAACATGGCCGATGTAAATAGGCAAAACTATACTGTTTATGTTATGTGTTTCATTATGGATGTTTTTTATGCATTTAATTTTGTTAATTCATTGCTGTCTTATGTTATTTTCAACACACCACCATTTTTTTAAATGGTTACTTTTTAGTTTTATGAGCCATTAAACATATAATTGCTGGAAATAGGAGTTGACTCCATAGGCTAGGTTTTTCATATGCTAGGTTGGCGAAAAATTAATCAATGATTGCTCACTGTGTGGAATAATTGGGCAGATAATGCACAACCATAATTTCTTTTCACAATTTGATTTGAGCATCATTTTTTGAAACTTCCTTATTATAATGGTCCCCAAGAGAAATCTAGTTTTGTTACAAAACTTATGTGCATCTATGTAAAAGAAAAAAATTCCCACTGAATTTTCTGAAATCAAAATTACATTCACAAATTACTGAAATTCTTGTTAATTCCCAATGCTCATCACTGCATGCAAAGGGTATTTGACAAAATATATCTTTTATTAATGCTTCAGCATAATTTATAGCCCTGTCTTACAAGAACATACTGACAATTTTATTTTATATACATATTTTTCTTGTGATAAACTGTACTATTACACAAAATTTTCTACATATATTTGACGTCTCAAGTACACAATAATAATATATTCTATAATATTATATATGTTACATTGTAACAGTATAAAATAAATGTTATAATGAAGAGTCATATTTTACTTCTCGTCTTTCGTGCTCTGTATCAGGCAATCTGATGTACTGAGGGCATAGCTTCGCAAGACATTGTGACACTTGATTTATTGCCCGGCAAGCCGACGGTTGACTAACCAAACTTAAATCTCCAAGAACTAATTGAAAGGTTCCACAAGCGTAAAACCTTAGGGCAATGCACACTTTTTCGTCAGGTGTTAAAAAGTTGTTCTTAGCACTGCAGGTCAAATCTTCACTTACAATATCAATTATATGCGATACCGTTGTTTTATTCAAACGGTACCGCCGACGAAAATCGATATCATTATATGCGATACCGTTGTTTTATTCAAACGGTACCGCCGACGAAAATCGATATCATCTAATACATCGAGATCACATTCTCTGTTCGTTACTATCAGCCGTGATTTTGACCACCAGCTCTTCTAACATCAACAAATCACTCACGGCATCCATCTTTAAACAAGTTTTCACCCTTAGCATCGTTCTGCGCATGCTTAACATTAACCAGGGTAAATAATCCACCGCCATCGGTGAATCAGGATCCGACGCTCAGATGCAAGTGTAACGCACGGTTTTGTGGTTGGAGAATAAGGATTTCGCTCTGACGCACTGGTTAAGACGAGAATTCATGAGTTAAAAAGTTGGTGAATACGGGTGTTAATGATTCTGCTCGTCGTTTCATATTCCTAGGCAAATCCGAAGGTTTTCGAGAGCCTAATTCCTCTCCTGATAATAATTGAATTTCTTGCAGAGATGATTCTCCTGATCGGTTTATTAACTCAGTTTTAAGCTTTGTATAAGGATCGGTTGGATCTGTTTCATAAGTAAATCCCGAACTAATGACACAATATCTGGAAGAAAATGAGCAACTACATAACTATATTTAGTAATTGATTTTGTGATGGTTTTGGCGATGACAAGAGGAAATGTGCTTTCACACGTAACAAACCATATATCTGGGTCTAATCTGTTATAAACCGGAATTTAGACGGCATATGCTTCAGACATTGGGCAAGGTTTAAACCAAAACGAAAGTAAAAATTCTACTACAGAAAATAAGATACGAATAATAAATAGTAAACAAAATGATAAAATGAACTATAATTGCTACTCATCTGTGATCCGGAGGATAAAAATCGATTTAATCCTTAAGTTCTGGTTTGGAAGTCTTGATTTAGCGACGCGGCTAAACCGAAAGTACTTGGCGAGCTGTTCGCATGGCCTGTTTTAGCCAAGTCCAGATGTCGCCATTGTGGTGTTTTTTGTAGATCCCACGGAATTCTAGTTGCCCTTATTTCATTATATTGAGCTTGCCCTCAAATATGGACTTTGATGCTCCTCGCAGATGACGTATTCCGAAAGCAGCTCCGCCAATTTGCATATTGCAGTTTTACCCAGGTGCTCTTACTTGGACACATAAAAGGCCAACTAGATATCTAAGATCTAGTTGGCCTTGGCTTCACCCTCTCCGTCGAACTCATGATGACTTCTTACCATGTGTGTTCTTTTTCTCATGCTATACATTTCTGATCTGGGCTCCATGTGTTATTTCTGCATAAACTACTTTTCGGGAGACTCATGAATGTTCGAAAATCTATAACTGAACTTATTCCGGGACAGCGATAAAACGCTGGATCCCATTTCAGCGAAGAACATGTTTGCCTGAGCCGAGGTTTTTCCCACTTCCAGCAATGAGCACGCAGTTCATCCACGGAATTGAGTGAGTGTTCTTACTTTTGTGAATCAGTCAGGAAGAGGCTTATTGCGGAGTGGTTAATACGAGGGGTTCGCCCTCTTTTATTTAAAAATCTCTTAAAAAGGGAGGAATGAATTCATGGGTGAAAACGAGCATTTCCCATTTCTTTGTGTCCCGGGATACCACTGTTTTCTTGCCTACCTGCTGTTGGCTGCTTCTCAATCGTTTTGCTATTTCTGGCCCTATTCACGACTTCTCGTAACGACGTGGCTACAAAGAAAGATGAAATCAATCGCGAATGGACTGAGACAGTCGCGTTTATTCGAAACTCAAATGACCTTCCGACCTGTCTTATATGTGAGAAAAAATTGTAAGTAAGAAATCAAATGTAAAGAGACATTTCATAACTAAATACGTGTCATTACTAAACAACCCGTCAGTGATGCAAAGACGAAAGCAGTGAAGAAACTTCAGAAGAGTGGAGAAAAATCAAGTTTTGTATTTAATTACTGGATGCAATCTTCCAATAATGTTGATATTGCAAGTTTTGTGATCAGTCAAGGGATTGCTAAAAGAAGGAAACCATGTACAGACGGCGATTACATAAAAAGTTGTTTTATAAACCCAACCGTACAGCTATTTTGAGATTTTAAGAACAAAGCGGGTATTCTAAATGTAATTAAAGAGTTACCATTGTCTTTTAAAACAGTGAAAGATAGAACAGTCAAAATGTCGTCGAATATAACCAACCAGCAAGTCGAAGATCTTAAATTGGTTTCAGCGTTATCAATAGCAGTTGACGAGTCTTGTGGTATATATGATTTAGCGCAAGTTTCAGTTTTGCACGACTTTGTTCCTCTACAGGTCTCAAAGAGGAACTTTTAGGATTATTGCACTTCAAATATCAAAGACGTGGAGAGAATATAGTAAATGCTGTAATTGGATACATTGAAAAACAACACATTTAACTCGAAAAAATTGTCCTTATTGAACAGACGGGGCAAAAAGTATGACCGGCTTTAAAAATTGGTTTTGTTGCTGTTTTGAAAGAAAAATCCATCACCAAATACTATTTCCTCATTCAGATGAAATTTGCAAACATATGGAATTGGTGATTAAGATTATCTCCTCCATTACAGCTAAAGCATTTAATCATTGCCAGTTTAAAGAACTTTTAGCTCAAATGTAGAGTGGGTATGCAGATCTTCTGCTCTATAACAAATTACGTGGGGGATCAAGAGGAAACATTTTGAAACGTTTCGCGTCCTTATTAACAGAAATTAAAGCACTTCCCCTTGGAAAGGTTGTTTATTATTCAGAACTAAAGAAATGTCGGTGGATCGAAACGTTTTATTTCGTGGTAGACGTTATGTCTCATCTAAATCAGCTTAAGCAAAATCTACAGGGTAAAGAAAACACAGCTTTTTCGATGTTAAAAGAAGTTATTTCGTTTGAAACAAATTATCTCTTTTTGCTTAAGGTTTTGAAAGAGAAACTTTGAGTCACATTCCAAGCCTCGCTATTTCAAAACAACAGTTTGAAATTTGAGAGATGTTTTTCACAGCAAGTTTTAGGAATTCAGAAATAACAAATTGACGTTATCCTTGGTTAAAACAACCTCTTAATACTACTGTAAGAGTATTAATTTTTTTCCCTTTAATATTTTTTTACGGCGGGCAGTTGCCTTTTCGGAATTGACCACTCAAAAGCCGAAAGTTGCGCCATTTATTATGGAGACATCTAATGGGTGGCCACCGTTACCTCCTATGAAGGGACAGACAATTTGCATTCATGCTTTTTCCGGGATTCGAACCCGTGCCCTTTAGTATGCCAGTCGACTTCCCTAACCACTACACCGTCTGGGCTGGTCTCCCTTGAATATTGACATTGGCAACTTTGAAATCCAATTTCAGGATTTAAACACAAAAAAATAGAAATTTCGACGTCTTAGCGATGCTATAGAAACACTGGAAAAAAACAAAAGTGAGCGTAGTTCACAGCACAGGTGGTCTGCTTTGACCTGGAGAAAGAAGATACGTTGATTTTTAACACATGGAATAGTGCTCCTGACTCGTATAATCAGTTGAAAAAACTACAGTTTGCTGTTCCTTTTTATTCGGGTCTACATATTCATGCGAGCAATCATTTTTAAGTATGAACCTTGCCAAGAGTGAATTGAGAAGTCGCGTATTTATGAGAACTTGGAATCATGCTGAAAGTTAGAAGCAACAACATGCATGCAAACCTGAGTTACACAAACTTTCCAAGGAAATGCAAGGTCATTATTCAAATTAGTGTTTGTTCGTCATTATCATGGTTTCAGCTTTTGGATATTTTGCAGTTTTATTTTATCAATAAATAGCGTCGTTATTAAGTGTAATATCAAGTTTTATTTGACAAGCCTATATAGTTTAACTAAGACTTAAAAATTGAAGTATTAAGTTAACTTTAGGGAGTGTTGTAGAGTGAAAAAAGATATAGCGTTGTGAGTTGAGAAAGGTATGTTTGGATAGTTTGGACATATAGGGAGGATGAACGGAAGAAGATACACGAAACGAGTAATCAAGACAAGCGCGGAGGGTCGACTTCAACGAAAGTACGTTGATCAGATTGAGGACGTTCTTAGTAAAAGCCAGCGTAAAAGTGCCCTAACTAAATAAATAACGATTTACCTACCTATATAATTTACGTTTAAAAAATGTGGCTCTCAAAAGAGAATTCAGTTGTTGAACAGAGCTGATAATTGGCTCTGCTGACTAATGAGGTTTGTCAACCACTGCTCTAAAGTAATTCAGTATTTCTGTCAAACGTATTTATGTTTATGCAAATATTATACAGACACTGGCATTTGCCACGCGGGCTGACCCGATTGCGAACACTCTCACTGCGCGCAAAAACTCAAAATTCGGCTTTGTTTACAATTTTAAACTCAATGTCCTTGAGACCCTACTAGACTGACAAGCGAGTTATAGCTCATGTCTGAATTGAATGACAAAGCGTAAGAAGGTTAAGATAAATTTTCTATTGAACTCCTGAAATTAACAGAAAACAGTGTTCGTGCTTAAGAAGAAATACCGCGATTTGTGGATAGTTAAAATAACATAAAACTGGAAGTTTAAATTCAAGTCGTAGTCTGAGACTGCACACAAAATAGTTTACTAAAACTACCTCAATTAATTAATAACCCATATTTTGCGTCGTCTAGTAAAGTGGCTAAAACGGACAGGAAATTTAGTTCAGCTAACTATATATATTACTTGAACTACAAACGAGGCTGCTGGAAGATCTAACTCTAAATCATTCAAACTCTCGGCTGAAATAGTTTACAAATATTTAGCACTCTGTGGAGGATTACGAAAAAAAGAGGGTATAATAACGTTTAAATCACAGTAATTAGTTAATTAACATAAAGTTCTACAAACTGACCTTCAGGAGTAAGAGAAAACTGCTTGTGAATTAGTACCTTTGCTACTCAAAAATGGACACCGGAGTTGTCTTTACTTGAGATTTTTTAAATCAAAATTACTGCGCCCGTTTGCGAGTCTTCTTCTACTAAAGTAGTTAATTGCCGTTTTATCTTAATATCAGCAAATTACCAAGTTTTACCTCCAGCTACAGTATGTTTGAAAAGATCAGGATTAAGTTCTGTTATTTGGATTAAATCATGACATGTGGAACTTGATCTTTTTTTCTATTCTGACAATGAGTGACGAAACAAGAACAAATGTTGATTTCTTCAAGGTCTTCCATGATAGTTTTGTAAGTACGAAGTTTACTGATATTCAGGTTAACAGCTATTATTCGAGGAGATATGTGACGATTTTTCAGCTGGAGTTTTTGAACTTTTTGGATGATCTCATTCGTTCGACACAGCGAAGGAAGTCAAACCGAAGTTCATCATCAACGTCTTAGCGTCCCTTGCTCAATTTTCCATCCCAAGGAAAAATATTGGCTTGTTTTAATACTTGGTCTCCAAAACATTTCAAATATCTTCGTTACTGTTTCTCCGCCTTACAGTAAAAGATTATTACTATTCATTGATCAACTTTTGAATCCACAACAGCAGATTTTCAATGTATCAAAGCAATCGATTAAGTAGATATAAAATGTTATGTAGAAGGATACGGTTGTCTATAACATATGGATAAATGTTATCCGTATATTTTAGGAACATCAAATTGGGATACAGTAAATGCAAGATAATCAATAAAGTTCTTCTTGTTTGCCATTGTTAGAAATAGACATGCCCTGCACGATACTCAGCGTTATATCTGGAAGTAATCTGCATTTGCATCAGCACCCTTTGCGGCTCAGGTAAACGCGTAAGTTCACTGTTTGGGTATCCGCGGATAACGCTACCCCGGAATATTTGCGTTTCGATTTTCGAATTTTTGTCTTCCTTAATAGTCCATGGCGTAATTAAGCAAAAATAACAGTTCAAATGAGACACCGAGGAGATTGAGCTTCGCCTACTAGCAGGCCTTAGAACGAAGAGTAAGTGCGCATTGTGAGTTGAAAGAAATGCCATATGCCAAAAACATGTGTCAAAATCAATGCATAAATAGTAAATATACAATACAGTAGTACAATGACATGGTGATAATGAGAAGTTACAATTGATACAAGACAATTTTTTTAAATTAAAGAATAAATCCAATACAAAGCAAAAGTTGAACAAGGATGATAGGTTAATTACAATTATAGAGGTAAATACATTATAGGAATTTACGATTAGTGGGTTGAGTATCTGAGAATGGCACGAGGCCTTTTAAAGTTGCTGGGATCGTTAACATCATAGGATAACATTGGAATTGAGTGGTTGCCCACTTTATAGATGTTATCGTAAAATTTACGTGCAGGCTCAGCTGCGAGCTCTTGAATATAGGGGATTTCTAATTCACTATGAATTGCTGAATTTCGAATATACCAACGACTGTTCGTCATTTGCCTTAAGATAATATTCTGCAGGACTTGCAGTCTGTTTAGTTGCGTAATGCTAGTGTATCCCCAGACGGGGCAGGCATAAGTGATTATGGGCCGCAAAAGGGTTTTATAAATGAGTAACTTGTTGTCAATAGCTAGAACCGAGTTCCGACCAATTAAAGGGGTAAGTGTACGTTTACGTAGCCGAAACTTTTGAATAAGCTGTGTGATGTGGGGGGACCATGTCAGTTGATTGTCTAAT
Organism: Stegodyphus mimosarum; assembly: GCA_000611955.2. Lineage (NCBI taxonomy): Eukaryota > Metazoa > Arthropoda > Arachnida > Araneae > Eresidae > Stegodyphus > Stegodyphus mimosarum. The sequence continues at coordinate 303,201 of KK112339.1, forward strand.
ATGACACCAAGGTATCGGGCCTGCTGAGTCCACGGAATAGGAGTGTTGTACATTTGCACACACTGATCATAGTCTATTGCTCTTTTCCTTGTGAATAACACTGCCTCTGACTTCTCAACGTTGATCTTAATTTTCCAAGCAGTGAGCCAGGACTCAAGTGCATGGACGTGTGTTTGTAGTGATTGTACTAATGGGCTTAGAGATGCATTTTGTGAGAGAATTGCTGTGTCATCGGCGTACATTGCCAGTGTGGTGAGTGGTGTTTGTGGGATATCGTTCGTGTATAATATATAGTAAATGGGCCCAAGGAGACTCCCTTGCGGGACGCCTGCTCTTATGGCTCGTGGAGTAGAGTGTGTAGTGTTTACACGAACGACAAAGTGTCTATCTCTTAGATAAGAGTGGGTAATGGTTGTGATGTGATCTGGGAAACCCAGGGTAATGAGTTTGTGCATGAGTCCCTCAAGCCAAACTCGGTCGAAGGCCTTGGACACATCGAGAAAGATGGCTCCTGTGATTGATTTGTTTTGCAGGCCGCTGGAGATAAGTTCCACTACACGATAGAGTTGGTGGACGGTTGAGTGCCGTGGTCTAAATCCGTGTTGCTCAGGGATGAGGATACTCTTGCTGTTTAGGTATTCCTTGATTTGCTTTAGTATGATGAACTCTGCGACCTTGCTTACAGAGGATAACAAGCTGATGGGTCGGTAGGAAGCAACCTCTTCTGGTAGTTTTCCAGGTTTTAGCACTGGAGTGATGACAGCTGTCTTCCACTGTGTTGGAAAGTGGCCGAGTCTCAACATGTCATTAATGATGGAAGTGAGTTTCAGGAGCATAAGGATACCCATGTTCTTGATCATTTTATTTGAGATTTTGTCCAAACCTGGACTTTTCTTCACTTTGAGTTTTTCGATGTGCTCAAGGACCTCTGATGGCTTGACAAGAGGGGTGTTGTTTGTGCGTGGGTTTGAGAGGAATTTTGTTAGTGTGGTAGTGACCAAGTGTTCTGTTGGAGGGTGAGATATGTTGTTGGTGTGGAACTGAGAAGCATAGTGATCAGCTAGTGACTCAGCTTGCTCAGGTTCGGTGTATGCAATTCCTAGTTGGCCATTAAGGGGCGGAATGTTGGTGTAGCATCTCTTCATTTTAGCTGTAGTCTTCCACACTGAGCTTTCATCAGCTGAGAGGGAAGTGAGATAAGTAGCCCATTCGTGTTGTGCTTGTATTCGTGATAGAGCCCTGACTCTGTGATTCAGTCGATTTAAATTCGTTTTATCTGCTGGAAATCGAGTCCTGCGCCATTTTTTTCTAGCCGCATTCCTTTGCTGAATGAGCTTTCTTAAGTCTGGATTGACTACATTTTTCCTTTCAGGCATGGAGGTGCTGTTGGTGTTAAGTGCAGTTGTGAGCTCATTCGTGAAGGATGCAACTAGTTCATCAAGCTCTGCACCCGTTTGTGCTGTTGGAATGTGTAGTGAGGTGTTGTTTAAGGCTTTGGTGTAATTGACCCAGTTGGTAATAAAGGCCTTTTTGTCTGATGTGCTACGGACAGAAGTGTCCATGTTTAACATAACTGGAAAAGAAAGTTCGTTTATGGTATGAACATAGCTGAATTTACAGCCCTTCAGTAGGAAGAAGTCCAGAGTGTTAGCACTTCTGTCATTGTAGCGTGTTGGGGTGTTTGGGGCAGCTACAGTAATTCCAGCCTGAGTGGCGTAACGATGAATTACAGTGCCTAGGTAAGATGTGTAAGAGCAGCCCCATGCGCGATGTGGTGCGTTGAAATCTCCACCTATTACTGTGTGATTGTTGAGTCTGAATAAGGCATCGAAGTCCTCAGAAATATTCAATTGTGATCGTTTGTTAGCTGGAACATAGGCGGAGATAATAGTGAGTGGGTGTGAAGTGAGTGGAGTGACTGTAATAGCCAGTGCCTCTAGTGCAACAAGCTGTGGAATTGTTGTTTGGTGGTGGGTGATCGATTGCTTGATGAGTATGATAAGCCCCCCTCCAGGGCTTCTATTAGTCAGGCGAGGACGGTTGAGTCTGTAGAGGCAGTAGTTGGCAATAGCGAAGGTAATTTGTGGACTTAGCTTGTGTTCTTGTATGAGAAGTATGTCAGGACTGTACTCATTTATAAAGATTCTGAGTTCCTCAATTTTATGGCGTAACCCATTTGCATTCCATGTAGTCACCAGGAGACCTCTGTCCATAATTATCCATGATTTGCTAACCCGTAGATCTCTTCCAGGATCATATGTAGTATTTGTATTTTATCAATAAGATTATCGCATCTTTTGAGCTCAGGGAGCTTAGATTTGTAGGTGTGTATGACCTGGCTGATATTGCATCCAAAGGAGTTTTCTACCTCCTTCATGACTTTCATTAGTTCAAATAGCTCCGAATGAGAGCCATTACTTTTCGTGGCTGACACTTGGTGATTTTGGGTTAATTGATGAACAGAGTCCACTGATGACTTCACGTTTGATGTATGATGTACATTATGCAATACATTATTTATATTTTCATTTACATTTGATTGGGTTGGTTTGTCAACAACCGCAGCGACCACTGGGGCTGAGGCTCTGGGGGCTTGATTTGTTTTGTTAATTTTGCTGGCTGCAGCATTTGCATAACTGAACCCTGGCTTTATTGCAGATGACTTTTGAGGTTTCTTGGTGGTTGGAAACTTTGGGCACCCCCTGTAGGACGCTACATGGGGTCCCAGACAGTTCACACAGACAGGGTTTTCAAGCTTTCTATTTAAGCTGCAATCAATGGTTTTGTGGTGGCCAGCGCATTTGACACAGCGCGGCGCAACATGACAATTCTCGGAAGAATGGTGCGACTTTTGACAGTTATGACACTGCGGCACCTGATTCTTCGAGATATATTTTTCCACTATCACGTTAAAGAGCATAAGATGCTTAATGTCGTAGATTTTGTCAAAGTCCTGTTCAGGGAATATTTGTGCTTGAAAGAGTGGCATGACAGCTTTCGTACGAAATCTGGTAAGCTGGACTACTTTATTGACATTATAATTTAATTCCCTCAGAGCCTCAGCGATTACACCTGTTTCTGCATCTATTGGGAGACCCCTTATTAATACTTTAATTGGTTTCTTGTGTTTGGGGTTTATTACATAGTGCTCGATTGAATTAGTGAGAAAGTAATGACTTAGCACTCTGTGATCGTCCGATGTGGCTGGTTCTACTTTTAAGAACTCACCAGTTACTCTCCCATAAAATTTTGTATCTGGCAGCTCTTCGGACAGTGATTTTAGGAATGCATAATACGTGATGCCCTCGCGAGGCTTGACCATAATGGGGGGGGGGGTTTGCATGTCTAGCTGCGGTTGTTGACCATTATTCACATTGTTTACAGTAACATCATTTACATTATCATTGTCATTATTATCATGAACATCAGAATTTTGTGACATAATTTCATTACAATTTCCAATATTAGTTGAGCCAGAAGCTTCGCTGTCATTGGCAATGTTGCCTGAATTGACGCTTAAGTTTGCGAATTTATTCTGGAGAGCGAGAGGGGCTAGGGGCTTAGAAAGCCTAATGCCTTTTGCAGTTTTGTGAGGTTTTTTAAAACCATCTTTACTAATGGGAATATTTGATATTTTTCTCTTGTGACTGACATTACTGTTTTCAATAACATTTGCATTTTCATTTTGAGTAACAGACATTTCATCAGGTAACTTAATAACACTTACTAATAATAATGCGCACTTACCTTCAAACTGTGCAATGCAATCCTTTAACTTGGAGTTTTCCTTTTGTATTTCATATAACATATCCTTTGAAAATTTTTCCGAAAGGCGTTCACATAATTCGTTGTTGTATTTTATCACAGTGCGGAGCTTATTTACACACTTCACAAAACACTGGTGTAATCTCACACGTTTTTCGTCATCCATAGATTTAATACACGATATGTCAATCTGAGATAACTTAAACACTAGTGATAGATTATCGGTATCCACATTATCCAGATTTGACAATAAAACATCATCGCTCGGATGAGCAGGCACAGGAATAACTCCATTTTCAACAGCCGTAGTATCCATTTCTTCAGCATCCACACGGTCTGACCACGAGGTAGGCTTAGCAGCCTCCGCGCCAGTTTCCTTCACGAGCGGTGGGAAATTTTCCATGTAGATCGAATTATCTTCCTTTGATGAATTCACAGACATTAAGTCACTGTAGAATCACACTTAAAGCAGTTAAGAACACAAACCCTCAAAAAAGCAAGAAAAAGCAATTTCGTCTGCGGACATTTTGACGGTAGAGATAACGTTCCTGACTGTTATTCTTGTTGAAGCCCAAATAAAATTATTCTGGTATTTTAATTTATCATTTAAATATTTGCTATTAATTTATTATTTTTAAATTTATCTCTTTGCAGTTTATTTAATTTTAATTATTAATTTTTTTCTTTGATAACGCATACATTTTGGTTTAACGTTTTTTGAAGTTTCCGTAAGACTCTTGCCACTCCAGAAATTGAGCTTTGGCTAGGACCCTACGCTGAATCTTTTCCTTGGCTTTAATTTTTGTCTTGTTCGACCCACAGCATATATATAGTAAATGTTAGGAAGAGTTTTCACGGGTATTCACTAAAAACTTTTATTGAATTTATTATTGCATACATAGGAGTTTAGAATAATGAATCTTGAATTAACATTTTCTTCGTTGTAAAGCTTGGCATTAAATTACCTCTTTCGTAATAGAATATTTTATTTCCGTTCGATATCACTAGATGGCAGCACTAACCAAGACATTAAGTTTAACCGTCACCACCGGTTTAACTGTGGTGGCCGCAATAACCGTGCTGTAAGTCACGAGAAATTTGTAAACATGGCGTCTTTAAAGGAGAAGCACTGTTTTTTGCTTTTTTCTGCCTTTTTAAGTGAGTTTCATGTTTTATATTGTTTTAAATCTTGTTATTTAAAATTCTGTATGGCTTTTTACATAGTGACCTAATTTGACTAATGTAACATTATTTCATATATACCGAATTATGTTATTTTATATTTAATGCTATCTTTATAATTTAATTAATCAGGGAATTCAATTGCTGGATACGTATTTTATCAATATTTAAATTACAATGTACAATATTTAAATTACGTATAATATATGTGTATACAATATTATATGCATGAACTTAATATTTGGAGTGTCATAGAAATATATTTGGATTTTTAAGTACAAGATTGATTTGCATCAAATATATTTTTAGGTGCTTTTTACCTTACCTCAGCAGTTGAAGAACTTGTTGTAATCCATGCTCCAGAATCAGTGAAATTCTTATCCAGTGAACCAGTGCGCTCAAGCTATTTGGGGGATATATTCTCTGCAATGTTATCTTATACCATTCGAAGTGTAAATAATCATTTATTATTAATTTCATTCATAAGATAATGGTTGTTTAATAGCATTTCTTTGCTGTGTTTGGGCATTTGTTTTAATTGGTTAAAATAGCTTGTTCGTTACAAATAATTTTCTATTATGTACTTGATTATTTCTTATATATGTACTTATATATATATATATAT
>KK112339.1:308800-323149 GCA_000611955.2 Stegodyphus mimosarum
ATATATATATTATTTATGTTGAAAGCTAGAGAAAAGTAGTTATTATCTAATATTCAGGGGCACGTATATATGTGTGTGATTTGTTGAAATTTTAATTGAATTATGAAATTGTATTATTTTAAAATGAAGTAATTATGGTGCAGAAACTAAAGATAACTCTTATTACATTATTAATGCAGAATAAATTTGATTTATTTCTCATCATACACTAAACAGATTTTGGGAAATATTTAAGCAGATTATAATCTAGTGCGATGACATCATAATTTTTGTCAATAATAGAAAATGTCAAGAAATGACTTAATACACCCCTTAAGCTTGGAATTTGCAAACATTCTTGAGCAATAATTAAATAAAATATGCAGTTGTTTTAGAGATAGTTCTCAATATATGTAAACCAGCTGAAAGGCTTCTCATCAGTTGTGAAATTATTGCCAAGCTGAATCTATATCCTTAATTGTATATGTAAAAATACTCAAATTACTTATTCTGTTCTTTGAACGAAGTTAATAAGTTCCTTTTTCCTTGTACTACCTTTGATTAATTTGTGTTTTTTGGCATCACCAGTATTGGAATACTTTATAGTTAATATTTAAGGAAAAAGGCTTAATCAATAATTTTTTAACATATGTTGTAAAAATAATCATATTGCATAATAATAGTTAGAAACTTATGTCATTACAATAGTTTATATTCACATTATTTCTGACAATGCTAAATTTTTATTATTGTTTCTGGCTTATTTAAATTATTGCTATCTGGATATTAGTGCAGCCATCTTAATAGTAGGTATTAAATTTGAGAATGAGCGAAACCAACAGTCATTTGCATGACAGTGATTCAGTTTTTATACACAAATTGTAATTGTACTATTTAAAAGACGGTTGAAATGCGCTTTAGCCCATTGCTTGGCGGCAATTGTTTTTGAATGAGCAATAAACGCGCCAACATGGGTAACTCCGTATATCCGCGAACATGGCTGACTGGGTATTTTGAAGCTACGGAAACATGTAGTTTTCGCGCATGCGTATTTCCTATTTTATAAAGAACGGTTTTATTGGTAATGTGAGATGATGTAGCGGTTTATTCGAAATTCTTACGTGTTAATTTGAGTAGTTATTTCAGTTGTCGTTGTATTCTTTGAATGCGGTGTTTTTGTGTTGAGTGTTTGCTATTTTCGTACCTTATATTTCGCTAAATACCGAGTCGGTATGGATTTAGCTGTGATGCTGAGAGAGGTGAGTGAATGTACATGTACATTTATTACTTTATTGGAAGTGCAAGTTGCTTAATTTTTATATTTTGTTGCCTTTTATTGAAATAATTTGGCTCAGCTGAAGAACAGAACGCTGGTATCGTTTGCAATTTATTTTATTTTGTTGATTTGTGCACATTGCCTACATTGTGCAATTCGCTGATGTTTTTTTTAAGTTAAAACGGAACGCTGTGCACATGGCATTTTCTTGTAATTTATTTTCGTTATTTTAGCTTATTTTGTTGATTTGTGTACGTTGCCTACATTGTGCAATTCGCTGAAGTTTTTTTTAAGTTTAAAAGGAACGCTGTGCACATGGCATTTTCTTGTAATTTATTTTCGTTATTTTAGCTTATTTTGTTCATTTGTGTACGTTGCGTACATTGTGCAATTCTCAGATGTTTTTTTTAAGTTAAAACGGAACGGTGTGTACATGGTATCGTTTGTAATTTTAATGCCCTTTTAAAAAAAATTCCTTCTTTCTTGGATGCCATTTTGGTTACGTTTTCGCGGAGCGTGTCGGGAAGGTTATGTAACGGCATAAAATGTGTAAGTATTACAACATAAAATGTAAATAATTAATTTAAACCTAACTGACAAATATTTTAATGATCGTAATGTTCGTTTTGCATATTATTTTATTATCTTTTTGTGGCAACAGTTTCCATACTAATTTATGCTTTAGAATTCTATGTTTTGTTTACAATAGGTTTTCGCGGAGCGTGTCGGGAAGGTTGCGATTAATTGCAAAGACGTTTCGCAGAAACGCGCCGAATTGGCGATTTTCAAAACATCGCCAAGCAGTGGGCTAAAGCGCATTTTCACCTATATTTTTACCTTTGTACCTTTTTTTTTTTTTTTTTAGTTTTAAAAGAACATTAAATAATATTGGAATTTATTCTCAAAATTAAACAGTAGTTCACAATAACCGAGTTGTAGCAGTTCATCTAGATATAATTGTGAAACATGGCTTCTTTAAAAAGAACAAAAGGATTATCAATTTTATGAAATGTTTTGTTTGTTTGGTTAGACTGCAGATTAGGGGCCAGTCGCCAAATGAAGCGAAATTGCTCCAAATCTGGTAACCTCTTGGTGTCATGAAAAGCGTTAGGGTTTAAGGTTACAGTTTATAGTATTTACGTGGTTTAAATGAGCACGCCATTTTGAATTTCATCTTCATTGTATTGTTACATTTTAGTGTGGATAGACACAAATGAGAGTTTCTACTGTTTATTATAAATAAAAATATAAATTCATAGTTAAAATTGTTAACCACTTTTTGTTTTTATACTATACTATTCCCATGTTTTAGTAGATCGAAATTTTGAATTTTATCTTCGTTTTTCATCTGCATTTTTTTTTTTTTTTTTAAGTTCTAGATTAAAACTCAATGCTTTCCGATCATTTATTGCTCATTTACAGCTTATTACAATTTCTTAAATTTCATTCTAAAATATTTTATTCCATTTTGCTACTGTCTTAAAAATGGTATATGATACTATGAAAAGTTTTAATATTGTTGATTACATAAAATTCATAGTTATTAACTTTCAAATACTTTATTCTTGTTTTTCTTGAACTTCTGTTTTAGATATTTTTGCATGTTTACAGGTTGTTTAGATATTTTTGCATGTTTAAATGATCAATTTTTTGCATGTTTACAGGGTTCATTCAAATTTGTAACCATCTAATATGGCGATATGATTGATGAATTAGTGATTTTCTAACACGCAACAAAATAACCGATATGGCAATTTTTCGAAAACGCGCCAAACTGGCCCGTAATATGCAGTTTTACCGTTTGTTTTAATTTGGAATTGGTTTCAGGATTGTTTGCATGTTTTTTTCTTCATGTTATATAGTTAACCATCTTGGAATTGATTAAAATTTGAACTTATTAAATTTAATTATTTTATAATTAAATATTTAGCAGTTTTGCTCTCTACCTGTCTGTCTATATATGTGTAATATATGTATACAGTTGAACTCCACTATAAGAGATTTCAAGGGTCTGGAAGTTTGGTTTGCTGTATTTGATCCAGTAAGAAAAATGGGTTACCTCAGAATGTAAAAATTAAATAGTGCAAAAAACTGATTAAAATTGTGTTGCTTTTCATATGAAATATCTGTTCATTTTTTTTTTTTTTAGAATATGCACCTTTTTTAAAGTATTCTTATTATTAAAGTGTTTTGAAACTGCATCATAAGTTTGGCAAATTCAGAATATCTTGGTGGAAAAAATATATTTTCAGGGTGTCCCTTTGGGAAAATTGGCGATTGGCCAGCAAGGCCTAATTTCAAGACAGCTGTTATACAAAACCAAAGTAACAAGTCAAAGAATCGCACAAACTCAGTGTCTCTGTACACATCGATCTATTTTTGCTTAAAAAATCATCAGAGAATTGCACACTCCCTTGACTTTGTCCATGTACACATCGATCTATTTTCACTTAAAAAAAAATCTGGAGAATGATGACGTCATATAATGTTAAAGCAAAGTTACTCATCACTAAAATTGAACAAAATTTGTAGTCAATCAAAGCTCAATAAGCCGCATTTTAAATAGAAAATATATCTTATCACATATACGCACTACAAAAGGGAAATGTCAACTTACCATATTTAGAAGTTTCTGTGTCTTCAATCTGTTGCACACAAAATTCCTTAACAGCATCCAAAAATTTTCTAAAATTATTTGAACTGGAATATGCATACTGCTGTCACCACATAAATTCACAAAAATAAGGATAAAAACTATCCTCCTCCGTAGTGCCGGACTGTCGGTGGCATTTCTTGCACGAACCTGTCGTGCAACAAAACCATCTGAACGATCTTTACGTTCGACCATATGCATTTCCTTTGTACAAACAGAACACTTATAATGACTACTAAGTAAACCTTGGTTAGCCTATATTTTAGGATGTCCCGTGGATTATCACCCAAGTTGTTGTTTCATTTATGGTAACCTGGGTAGTTGAATATTATGGAAACCCTATTATAACATGATTGGCTGTGTAATTGTGGTGAATTTGACTGATGGGAAAATATTTGTAAAGGCTTATTTCTGCAGTGGATGGCAGTTAGGAAGTATATTGCTTATTTTGTGCTGTACACTGTAAAATGGCTCTATGTGATAAGATTAATGTGAAGTTTCTGTACGATTTGGAATGAAAGGGGGAAGAAAGCATTAATTTTCTAGTGTGTGAATGAAGGTTCATGGTTGTTCTCCCCCTATTGTCTAGCTTTTTTTTCTTTTTTTCCTTTCTAAGCTTATTTTAAATAATCATCTTAAATGTTTTCCTTAAAAATTCCTAGCATTTTTATACATTCAATTAATTTTCAATTTTACAAAGTGTTTGATTCTTGGTTTCACTCAAATGTTTTATCTGTATGTATCTATCTACATTTGGCAAAGATAATCTTTATAGGTTTTTTACTCTGTAACTCAACCAGTTCAGTTACCATACTTTGTAAGTTTTTTGCACTATAACACCTAGTTTCAAATTAAAATTTTGTACTTTGATCATTATATTTGGATTCTTTTTTCTGATTAATTTTATTCCTAATATAATAGCCATCGAATTGTACTCTAAATTCTGATGTTTAATTCGTGTTTATGATTTTGTGAAGGTATAATGCATTTTATTGATGATGACATATTTTTAAAAAATTATACTTGCAAATTTTATTTTAAAAATCCAGTTTTCCATGATACAATTTTTTTAGTGTTTTTTGTGTTGACTTACTTGAAAGAGGTTTTTTTTTTTTTTAATTTCAAAGCTAACAGATTTATATGCATGTCTAGTTCTGGCACTTATATTTTGTTTATATTTATGTATTGTTAATTAATATTTGAAAATCAGGAGTCTGTTCTTTATACAATTAAAATATATATACAATAAGGAAAAAAGTTCACAAAACTTAATTATAAAATATCATGCATTAATTTTTTATCACTTCTTTGTTATTTGAGTAATTTTATTATTTTCTTCTTTTCTCAGAATATAGAATGGCACAGTTTAGCAACAGTTACTCCTTGGAAAAGGCCAGAAGCTCTGGTAATTCTGGAACTCCTAGGATTTGATAACAAAATTGATCTACCTCTTGATGGAAGCAAATTTTTACTAGAAAATGCAAGTTACAGACTATTTCTATATACATATATTCATCCATGTAGTATGGTGATTTTATATTCTTGCAGCAGTTTATTGTTTTAATGCATTATAAAAGTGTGTTAGAAAAAATGGTGGCTGCAGTCTATCTTGAAAATGAGTTCTTGTATTCTTAAGGAAATGACAGTTGCATGACATTATATGATTCTTATGAAAGTTAAGTAGCATGTATCAATTTAAAAGTGAAGGTAAAAGTTAATGATATATTTTCTCAACCATTAGTAATATTTCCTTTTTCTTTCTGCATTAGAAATATAGTATACAATAGATGCTGCATACTGTGATTGTGTTAATATTGTCATTCAGATATTGTTAGCAAATTACTAAGTGCTGCATGTTTGTATAAGAAAACATCGAAAATGCATTTCTTATTGTGATGAGCATTTCAGCTAATACTCTTAAAGTATTATTAAATAATTTTTTTGAAACTGAAGTTATGTCAATAATCTATCTAAGTTGTTAATAATGTTGTTATCTAAGTTAATATCTAAGTTGCCAAATAAGACCAAATAAATTATAAAACTTGCCAAGAATCTGAAAAATTTTGCCAAACATGTTGTGTTTAATTATAGTCAACCATTTAAAATCAGGCAAAGAAGCAACCTTAGTTTGCATAACTATTGATTTTGAGAAGGATCAGATATAGGCCCCTCTTCTTCAGAAGCAAAAAAAATTCTGCAAAATCTCTCCCTCCTCGGCTCCTTAAAAAAAAAAAAATTAGGCCCAAATGCGGTTTAGGGCACTGCTTGGCGGCGATCGTTTTTGAATGAGCAATAAACGCGCCAACATGGGGAACTCCGTATATCCGCGAAGATGGCTGACTGGGTATTTTGAAGCTACGGAAACATGTAGTTTTCGTGCATGCGTGTTTCCTATTTTATAGAGAACGGTTTTATTGGTAATGTGAGATGACGTAGCGGTTTATTCGAAATTCTGACGTGTTAATTTAAGTAGTTATTTCAGTTGTCGTTGTATTTTGTGTGTTGAGTGTTGGCTATTTTCGTTCCGTATATTTCGCGAAATACCAAGCCGCTATGGATTTAGCTGTGATGCTGAGAGAGGTGAGTGAATGTACATGTACATTTATTACTTTATTGGAAGTGCAAGTTGCTTAATTTTTATATTTTGTTGCCTTTTATTGAAATAATTTGTATCAGCTGAAGAACAGAACGCTGGTATCGTTTGCAATTTATTTTATTTTGTTGATTTGTGCACATTGCCTACATTGTGCAATTCGCTGATGTTTTTTTTAAGTTAAAACGGAACGCTGTGCACATGGCATTTTCTTGTAATTTATTTTCGTTAATTTAGCTTATTTTGTTCATTTGTGTACGTTGCGTATATTGTGCAATTCGCTGAAGTTTTTTTTAAGTGTAAAAGGAACGCTGTGCACATGGCATTTTCTTGTAATTTATTTAGTTATTCTAGCTTATTTTGTTTATTTGTGTGCATTGCCTACATTGTGCAATTCTCAGATTTTTTTTTAAGTTAAAACGGAACGGTGTGTACATGGTATCGTTTGTAATTTTAATGCCCTTTTAAAAAAAATTCCTTCTTTCTGGGATGCCATTTTGGTTACGTTTTCGCGGAGCGTGTTGGGAAGGTTATGTAACGCATAAAATGTGTAAGTATTACAACATAAAATGTAAATAATTAATTTAAAGGTAACTGACGAATATTTTAATGATCGTAATGTTCGTTTTGCATATTATTTTATTATATTTTTGTGGCAATAGTTTCCATACTAATTTATGGTTTAGAATTGTATGTTTTGTTTACAATAGGTTTTCGCGGAGTGTGTCGGGAAGGTTGCAATGAATTGCAAAGACGTTTCGCAGAAACGCGCCGAATTGGCGATTTTCAAAAAATCGCCAAGCAGTGCCCTAAACCGCATTTTCACCAAAAATTACATCGGACCTAATTTAAAATTTTACATTTTCATGTTCTCTACCAGTGAATGAGGTATGCCTTTCATGTATTAAAATTAGGGACATAGCCTCCGGCAAATACTTGCTAGAAATGTTATGAACAGTTCTTAAATGAACTATTGCATTAAAGGTGTTATGAACAAATAAATGTAAGCAAATCTTTGCATTTTCCTAATTAAAATTTTGTGAAAATACTTATTTATATTTTTTTTGTATTTATATTAAATTAATAGTTAAATCCTGTTGCTGTTTTAAAGCACATTTTTTTTTCTCATTGCTTAATGTTAACATTCAGTAGCAGTTATCAAAAGCTGTGTTAGTGTGTGTTAGCTGTGGACAAATATGATCACATTAAGTTTCACCTACTGTAAAAGCATTAATGTAAATAGTGTACAAAAACAATGGTTTGAAGCTGCTATCTTTTGATTTCTTTTAAGGGAAATATATAAAATCTTTTAAAACATAGATGAAAAATGAAGAATATGAAGTAGGTCAGTTTTAAATAAAAACACAGATTGTATTTGGGAAGAGGGAATGCTTAAATGCTAACACAATTAAGTGTTCTTTACTTGCGGGTGTGGTTAAATGCTTAAAAAAAATCCATGAGAGTGCACATTGAAATTACCTTTTTATGGCTTGTCAATAACTCAGTGAAAGAAAAGGGAAGAAAATAGCTTCAGTCCTGTTTGAAATAAGTTTGACCTTGTATATATTTAAAATAAAAACAGGTTTTCAATTAATTGAGAACAAATAATTAATTTTGTCTGTAGAAAATTTTGAGTTTCAACTTTGACAAAATTTTGATATGACTGAAGTTTTGTTGTGCAATACATTGTGATTCTAGAAGAAATAAATTTAGATGGATTTTCATCTTCTTATAATAATGCTCTAGGTTTTAGTTGTTCTATGTTTTAATAATGCCATTTCAACTTAGTGTTGCATTTTTTGTAATTGTTATTTACGATATTACTATTACATTTTTCTTAATTAATATTAATTATTTTAACTACATTTTAGCAACTGATAGTGCAATTAATATTATGTTATCCGCACATTTTATGTTGCTGTCATGCTATTATTTAAAACCTTCATATAAGTACTTTTTTAAAATAGGTAGGAGATCTTAGTGGGCAGTATGATTTGCCAGCTCATCGAACTAATGAGAGATTTTTTGGGAAGAATCCTGTCATGCTTCACATGGACTTTGGAGATGAGGTAAAACAGTTTTGTGTACTTCTCATATTTTAACCCAAAAATGTATTGTTAAGTATGCTTTTTACTTGCTTGACTTGCCATCAAGCAAGCTCATAATAATAATTTACTAGTATATAGGAAATATTTTGAATTTTTATGATTAATTCATACTTATAGAAAGCTGAATTATTAATTGATATTATACTGTACATAACTTTTTGTTAGGGACTATTGTTATTTAACTTATTTTGCATTCACATACTCGTTCATGAAATCTTTTATATTCAGATTCTCAAAATTCAGTTTTTTTGTTAACATTTTTTGTCTTTATCATGCAATCAAACGAATTTTTTTATGTTTTGTCAATCCTGAACACTTGAAATTTTAAAGATGTATATATATATAAACCAATAATTCATAATAATTTAATAAGAAAATTTTCCATATATCATCTCGAAGGAACGGGAATTCAATTTAAAACTATATATATATATATACCGGGTGGCCATAATTAAACTGACAGTGCTCACAGTGTTCTGTAGTGCGATCTATTTGCGAGAATGACGTCACATTTTGTAGGAAGATTAAACAAGACGGGGGATGAAGGATTCCGCGAAAAAAAAATTAGTTCCAAAAGTCACCGCTAGGAGAATATTTGGCACTGTGTAATAGAAAATAGAGTGTTAACAAATGCAAATCAATATGGAAATTACCTTTTTTTTTGCATTCAAATGAGGTTCAATGTGGCTGCCGTTGTTGTGGACCACATATTGCATTCTGTGCACAGTATGCACAACAGCAGAAAGTAACATGTCTGCAGGAATCTCCCGTACAGGCCGTGATATGTTATCCTTCAATGTAGCCAGGTCCTGGACCACTCCTTGATAGACCTTGGACTTAAGGATATGGACCCATAGCCAGAAGTTGCATGGGGTAAGATCAGGTGACCGAGGTGGCCATGCAGTTGGAAAGTAGCGGCTAATGACTCTTTCTGTTGTGAATTTCTGTCGTAGCATATGTTGCACCCATACAACAACGTGTGGAGGGACTCCATCTTGCATGAAAATCATTTCCCCCAGGCATTTTCTTTGCTGAAGTGCTGGAATGACACATGACATTTTCACAGATAGTGTGAAAAATAGGGAAAATGAAAGCAAATGGAGAATAAAAAATATTCAGAATTCATTAAAAAAGAAAACTGAATTCAAGAAATTCAGTATAAAAAATTATCACAAATAAACAGAAAATCGTTGCTGACTACTGTTTCATTGGAATTTAGTCCAACTTTATCAAACTTTTCATACTTATTTATGCAAGATTTTATATTAAATTTATTCATTTACTAAACTGCAGAAAATTATTTTGTTTGTAGTATCTAATTTGAGAAATATTACCTGGTGGTCAGAAGAGAAATTGGTTTGCTTTCACCTCCCTCTCTTTCTAAAATTTTATCTTAGCTGTTTCTGGTTTCTTGTAGTAAAATAGTCTAGAAATTATGCTTTTCTTAGAGTAAATACTCATCCTTCTTATCCATAAATGAGAATTTTATGCATCTGAAAGCTTGGGACCTCTTATGCTGCAATGAGTGTCGCATCTGTTTTGAAATTTGTAGTTATTATTCAGAATACTAGCAAAATATCTAATTTAAATTCATCTGTTTTTTTTTTCTCATTTTTCTTAATTTTATTATGGCTGATACTATTCTTGAATGATTGAGCTAATATATGCTAGTATTCACTAATCTGAGCATTAATAGTCTGTCTTTTAAGCTTTTTTTTTTAACCCCCCAACAAGAATTAAGTCCTGTTTCTTTCAGTCTAAGTTGTTATCTAAGTTGCCAAATAAGACCAAATAAATTATAAAACTTGCCAAGAATCTGAAAAATTTTGCCAAACATGTTGTGTTTAATTATAGTCAACCATTTAAAATCAGGCAAAGAAGCAACCTTAGTTTGCATAACTATTGATTTTGAGAAGGATCAGATATAGGCCCCTCTTCTTCAGGAGCAAAAAAAATTCTGCAAAATCTCTCCCTCCTCGGCTCCTTAAAAAAAAAAAATTACGTCGGACTAATTTAAAATTTTACATTTTCATGTTCTCTACCAGTGAATGAGGTATGCCTTTCATGTATTAAAATTAGGGACATAGCCTCCGGCAAATACTTGCTAGAAATGTTATGAACAGTTCTTAAATGAACTATTGCATTAAAGGTGTTATGAACAAATGCATCTAATATTTTCCATTATCATTGTTATCTTGTCCAAAAGGACAGTTCTGTTTAATTGGCAATTATTTCATCTGTACATATTAGAAATCCTTTTTCATTTCATCTGTGAAACCTAGTGCTTTGTTGATTTGCTCTCTATAGGATTCATTCATACTATTAACATTATATTGATTTGATTTTTTTAATAACTTTTGTTTGTAGAGCAAGCATCTGCCTCTTATATATCTATATACACAGTCCAGTCACATTAATGTGACCGTCTGTCAAAAGCCAGAATAACCACCTTTCGCAGAGCGGACTGCTGCGAGACGTGCAGGAAGAGAGTCACATAGGTCCCTGAAGGTGTTCTCTGGGATGTTGAGCCATGCCGACTCTAATGCCGTGGCCAGCTGCGCTAGATTACGCAGTTGATGATCCATGGCGCGAACAACTCGATCGAGATGGTCCCACAGATGCTGGATTGGGTTTAAGTCAGGTGAGTTTGCTGGCCAGGGGAGGACGGTAAACTCATCCTGGTGCTCTTCGAACCACGCACGTACACTGGCAGCTGTATGGCACCTCGCATTGTCCTGCTGGAAGATGCCATCATCCTGAGGAAAAACAATGCGCATGTAGGGGTGAACATGGTCCGCAAGGACAGATGCGTACTTGTATTGATCCATTGTGCCTTCCACAATGATCAGTGAACCTAGAGAATGCCAGGAAAACATTCCCCAGACCATAATGCTCCCGCCTCCAGCTTGGACCGTTCCGGCAATGGTTGCAGGGTGGTTCCTTTCAGAGGTTTCACGCCTTATACGCCAACGTCCATCTGTCCGATGGAGCATAAAACGCGATTCATCCGAAAACGCAACCTGTCGCCACTCAGTGGACGTCCAGCTGCTGTACTGGCGTGCAAATTCTAGCCTTCGCCGTCGATGAACAGCAGTCAGCATAGGTGCACGAACCAGGCGTCTGCTTCGGAGGCCCAGACGCAGCAATGTTCGCTGAATAGTACTTTGGGAGACACTTTTGGTAGCCCCTTGGTTCATTTTGGTGGTCAGTTGCTCAACGGTAGCCCGTCTATCTGCCCGAACGCATCTCCGCAACCGTCGTTCGCCTCTGTCATCTATGGCCCGTGGTGCACCACATTTGCCACGTCGCTGATTTTGGACAGTCCCATTTTGCCATGCACGGTACACTTTTACCACGGCGGCACGCGAACAGTTCACAAACTCAGCCGTTTCGGAAATGCTTCCACCCTTGGCCCGAAAGCCAATGATCATGCCCTTTTGGAAGTCGGATAAATCGCTTCGTTTCTGCATTACGCCAACGACTGAAATGTTTTCCGAAGCCCTCACACACCCTTTATATACGCTCAACTGCACTGTGCTGCCACCTGCCTTCTGTGATTGGTTATTTAACTCTGACATGGAAAGTACGTGGTGGTCACATTAATGTGACTGGACTGTGTATTTATAAACTGAATGTAAAACTTTGAAAATAAAATTTATAATAATAAAAAGCTCAAATTTGCTGCATAACTTTTCTTGATGAATTTTAAGAAACTGAAATACTTTCTTATTTCAGTACATTTTATAAAACTGATATCATATTGAAAGTATACCCCTAGGTCTGCTGTAAACAAGGTAGGCAGATAGCCTTTGCCTGCTTTACTGTATTCAAATAGCCCAACCTTCAAATAAAAGATATGGAATTCTCATAGATTTAACCTGAAGAATACTTACCCTGATTTTTTACAACTGAATCTTTGAGGATCTATGCACCTTATGAACCACATAATTGTAACTGCAATGTATAATCAGGGTTTAAGGTGAAATAATTTTATTAGGTACTGTTGCAATTAAAATGTGTATTTTTTTTAAATACCAGACTACAATCAACAATAAGTTCTGTCATACAAATTCGATCATTGTATTAATCATAAAAAATTAATTCTAGAAGCATTAATCTAAAAGATTCATATGTGTAAGTGATTTATGTATTATTATCATTCTTATTGTTTCTTGCTGCAAGTTTACATGTTATTCAGTGCTTTTAAATTTTTAATTCTTAAAGGAGGTAATGTTTTCAGTCAAAAAATTTTATAGTGGGTTTTCAGTGAATAAGCATGAATTAAGGTCCCCACAGCATGTTTTTACTATTTTTAGAATGATGTGTGGACACATTTTTCTTCTTCAGTAACTCATAAAACTTTCCAGTTGCCCTAAATTAAAAAAATTCCTAGTTTCCATATTTAAGTTTTCTATGTTCGTATAAAGAATCAATTAGAGTTTGGATAAAACTGGACTACCAGAAATAATACTTTACTTGAAAGGCTCTGCTAAAAGGAAAAAGAGCATTCGCACTTTTTTTGCTTTCCACCAATCTATATATATAAGTAAGGGAGGTAATGTTTTTGATCCAAAGTTCAATAGTTAGTTTTCAGTGAATAAGCATGTATTAGGGTCAGGTTCTTACTATTTTTACAGTGATGTTTATATGTATGTATGCACATGATGCTTTTTTCATTCCCTCTTAACTCTGATATCAAAGTTTCAAAAATTTTTCAAAAAAAAAAAAAAGTTTATTAGATTTTTAGTAAAATTGGACAATCAGAACTGGTACTTTACTGAAGCCTATAATAGTTTTTAGTGAAAAACTGTATTAAAATGTAACCCAAAACTTTTGAATTTTGGTATTTAAGACTTTTAAGTCAGTGGGAAGAACATATTAGATTTTGGCTAAATTTGATGAACCAGAAATGATACTTTACTTGAAGCTCTGAAGAGACTTTTATAAAAAATATATATATTATGAGGTAATTTCAAATTTGGTATTTAAAATAGTTATGTGATTGAGACAAAATATTACATTTGTAAGCATTAAATCTATGTTTGGAATTATGCTAAACGCACTGAAGAAAAACTCATTATGGAAATGAACTCTTGTTTTGAAGCAATTAAAGGTATTAGTCTCAATCCTCAATTTTTGTGTTAATTTTTTGTCAAGTCAATTTTCAAATAAAAGGATACTGCCAGCAGATGTTATTACTAGGTATTATTTTTTAAAAATAATATAATGAGTATACGCTGTATCAGGAATTCTAAAAATGCTGCTTTTAAAAATTTTGTTAAATTAAACTGATTTTTAGAAAGTAAAAGACATTTCCTTTAGTAGATTAACATTTTATGTTAGCACAACACTTGAAACTTTTATAAATGTATCAGTATTTGTTTAGAGGCCTTGTTAAACAAATGTATGCTAAGGATGTGTCATTTAGTATTTAGTGTATTTATAAGTATCACACAAAACTTTTAAGGAATAGGCATAAAAATGAAGAGACCTGATGTTAATTACTCACTGTAACTGTTTGAATTTTCAGTACATAGATTGGCATTAAGATAGACATAATTGTTAATTTGGTTATACTAAGTTCCTTTTATTGCTGTGCTTTTATTTCCTACATTGCTAAATTTTATACTCAAGTTTATTTTTATGGAATATGTACTGTTGCAGTTTTTGTTAATGTTTGAGTTCATTAAAAAAAATTAAATTTTCAGCTTCATGATTCCAAGATTGCACAACCAGTTCT
>KK112339.1:323160-356193 GCA_000611955.2 Stegodyphus mimosarum
GATCCTAAAAAACGTTTGGAATTAGCTTTGAGTGATCCTGAACTTGGACAGCTCATTAAAGAATCAACATTTAATATTTCATTTCCAAGCGATGTTCAGTTGCTTACTGAGTTAGCTACCATTAAAGAATTTTTGAAAGCTGTAAGTAGTTTTATATTTTTCATTAGATCCTTACATTATATACATGTATTTATAACCTAGCTGTTAACATAATTCTTTCATGTCTCTGCATCTATCAGCTTAATCATAAATATTAAGAAAAAAATATCTCTTTAGAATTCTGACAAATTATTCATAAATTAATATAATAAGGTAACAACATTCTTTGCTTGTGAGGAAATTTTTACTGTAATTGATTTAAATTGATAAATAATTTTATTTTAATAAAAGTATTAGTTGAATATTACATTGCGAACCTGTTACATTCAGGAAAGCTGCAAGAATACATATTGGCCGATATTTTGATTTACAAAGAATATGTTGGTTGGCTGATATTATGATGAGTTATTAAAAATAGTTACATCATATGAGTTGTTACTCAGATTATGTGAATTCCATTTTGACAGCAACTCAGTTTCAATAAATAATAATTATAATAATAAAAAATCTGGAAGTTACATTAAGCCCAAGGTTCTTTTTTAACATTTTGTGTGTTACTTTTATTTATTATAAGTTAGATAAGTGGAGATAAGTGTTTTTTTCCCATACCGTGTTGCCATTGTTCGCTTTTAAATCATTGAATTTGTTAATCAAAAATTCATTTAAGTGATACAAAATATGAAATCAATAATAAAACAAATTTCAAATTCCAAATTAGGGCTTCCAGATGCCCAGATTTGGTGGAAATTACGTTATTAAAAATTTGATGGCTCTAAGGTAGTATTGTTTTGTCACAATGTGAGAATCTATACATTTATGCGGATTCTTCATTATTTAATTTCTTTAAATATAATACAGGGCTGTAATATTTGGTGGCAACAATTTGAAAAGTGAACCGACATTTCACCACAAAATGCTAAAACAAAATTAATAGTCCTTCTTGGCAAATTGCCCCCTTTGGACTAAAAAAAAAAAAAGTTTATATGGGCCAGGGGTTGTTTGATCTAGATAGAAGAGCTTCGGATTAAAAGGCAGTTTAGTATGATGAATATTAAATATTAGGATGTGTTGTCCATGAAAATATTTAACAGGGTGTGGGGTTTTACTTATTTAAATCACTGTTCACTCTTTGAACCCCACAAACACTAACAAGCAAATAATCGCTTTAGTGTGTGAACAAATATGTAAGACTTAAGAAGGGTTAACTACCCTTTATTTCTCAGAATCATTACAATCAGTTCCTAACTCAAAATGTACAGCAAAGCGTCCACTTGGACTTGAACTTAAATAATTATCAAATTAAACTAAACTAAGCTTAACTAAAGCTGACTGAAGATATAGCCGAAGCTATCAAGATTCTAAATAGTTGGCCCCTAAATCTTAATTAAATCAGTGAAGCCAAACAAGAGCCTGAAGTGTGGCCGAGTATAGCAAAGCTAAGAGGAGAAGGGGTTCCACATTTAATTTAAACATATCTTCTGTGTTCCATATTATTCCTAAAACCTTCAAAGGATGTTCATTAGCTTTCCTCACATTAGACATACCTCATTTTACCATTAAATTTCTCTGAGTTCATTTTAAACTTTCTTAAATGCATGTTAGCTTCCTTTAAGTATTTTTACAGCCCTCTGTAAAAGTTCTAAAGCTTTCTGTATTATATTTGCACTGTGAAAAGATTATTCACATAAAGTGGCAAGTTAAGCATTTCAAAAGTTTCACTTTGTTCATATTTATATTTTCAAATGTAATATTTAATAGTCATAGCAAGGATAAATGGGCTTGATGTCACTCCAAAGGGCACACAAGTCATTTGTAAAATTTTGATAAGTTTTCGAATCATTTTCATCTGGAAACCAGAAAAATCATAAGTAGTCTCTTTCCTCTTCTGGTATTCATATGGTCAAAAATGCTTCCTGAATATCACTGCTGAATGCATATTCCTCAAAATCGTAAGATTGCATCTAAAATTTTGGGATTCAATGGTAGTCTAGCATTCAAACATTCATCAAGAGACTTGCACCGATTACCTTTTGATGATGAGTTGTAAATCAATCTAACTTTTGTAATATCCCTATCTGATTGCACAACACCTGAATGAGGCATATAATAAGAATTCTGTTCTAAGCAGGAAAGACATACCTCAATGATATTTAGCTTTAATTACTCCTTAACTATGTTCCTATATTCATTACAAAGCCATAATTTCCTTTTCCCTTTTACACTCAAGTTATGAAATCTGTATTTTGCTACCATGAAGTTGTTAGACAAGTTTTCTGGTTTTCCTTCGCACAATAATTTTGTTGTATACGCTCCATTTTCATATTTTAAACTAATTTTGAATTAAGAAATAAGCTGCTTATTAAGTTTGATATTATTGACCATATGTATCATTTATCTCCATTGAATCTGCCAAAATTGCATTAGTGTTTCATTTAGTGCTGTGCAATGTTCAGTTTTCATAATAGAAATGTTTTGCTACGAATTTAAATCTGATGGAGGGATTTGACCTTGAACAACCCTTCCAAACAGAGTATCAATCAAATACAGAGATTTATTTAATTGTTCCCTTTCTCTCGAACGAATATCCCAAAAATACTGCACTCTAGTAAGGAGAGACAATTTATTTCCTAATGATTTGCTTATGTTTGACAAGTGACTGTTCTTTTTTCTAAGTACTTGCATTAATTTATTATGTGATACTTTAAATTGCGATCTAGAAATACAGTCAGTCGAAAGCACTTCAATTTTTCTTTTCCAGATCACTTGAGTTGCAAAGAGTAAACCGTACTACTTCATGTTTTCTGTATCGGCACTCTGGAGTCAAATGTATAAACTGCTGGACTTTCTTGCCTAATGATTGGCAATTTCATTTCTACAGCTAATTCTTTTTCAAAAAGCATCTCAGTGATGCATTATCCATTAAAATATTAAATTCTTTATTTTGAGAACTGCTGAACAAGTTTCAAATAGTATTTTTCAATCATGTTAATTCATACTTGCTACTGATGTGAGAACTTTTTGTATATACACGTTGCTGCTTTGACCAGACTCCAGTGGAGGGAAGAAGAAACGCCAAGTTCATTGCAGAACATGTTTGTTATGAATCCAACATTTACAAATTCCACAAATATTTTTTATTTTATATTGTTTATAACCGTGTCTGTTAGAAAGATAGGAATAGTACATACTGTTTTTTCTAAGGGATAATTTTCACTGTTAGATTGATAAGCGACAATAGACAGAATCATGATCAATTTTAGATTTTGTATAAAATATGTTTTTTTTACATCAGCAACAAATGCAGAAGTAGGAGGAATGTTCAAATTTCATTTATTTTTTCCACCATAATCAATTTTGTTTTTATTAAATCGTCCATATTTTTTTTATTAGATTTTTGTAGAGAATTAAATTTAGTTTCGAATTGCGCATCTGAAGTGCTTAAATTAGTCTGTGCTAAAGTGCTTGTTACATTTGTGACAATGAATTTCTCTGTTAAAAAAATTCTAATAAATCAGATTTTTCTTTTTCATTTTCCAAGTGGGTTCTGAAAGAAAATTCTAATGTCAGTTCTTTGGTTTTCAGAGATAAGGCTAAACCACATATTGCCATTTCAGCTTCGTCTGTTAAGTACAATTTTAAGTAACTAAACTTTTCTACATTACTAAGACTCATGTTTTTGTGGATAGCTACTTGAAATTGAGAATAAAATTCATTAAACCTTAATATATTGCCATCGTATTGGGGTATCTGCAAGCGAAGAAGTTTTACTGTATTTTGTAGTTCATTTCTTGTTTCTACAGCATTCATTTTTTCAATTTTTCAAATTTCACTTTCTTTTGTTTTCAAGATTCTGTTTGCATGCAATATGCTATTTTCCTATTTCTTTAGTTTTGCACAGTTTTAGAATTTCATCATCAAAGTACGTCAAACTCGTTTCTCTATCTAAAAGTTTCACCAGTTAAATCAACTGACCTTTCCTCTTTGTTTATTTAGTTTTCTAACATTTTCATAATGTCAGTTGCCATGCATCTGACAGGGTATCTAACCTTTTTCAAGGGTTTCGGCACCAAAAAATGGTGTAACTAAGAATTACATCTAATTCAGTTTCATTTGAAATTTAATTCAATGTTCAAAACAAGTAAAATAATTAAAGTCTCTAACTTGTCAGACGAAATCAATTCAATCATCGGCATTTTATCCAATTTTATTGACGACACAAACAATACATCACAATGATGAAAACACATATAAATCCAGTTATGGTTCGCACTTACAAAAATTATCATTAAACATTGTTTGCAGTCTCAAAGGCACTGAATCAACTCAAAGGAACTCAAGACGCACAGTGCCATCTGGCCTCTGTATTCATAGTTACTATAAATGCAATTTACCATTGAACCATATCTTGCATACTATGTTAATGACTAATATACCAAAATCATGTCTTGCTGTGGGTGCTCTCTAAAACCCTATTGATTTTCGTTTATTTATTTTCAAGTGGTAGGGAACCATTAGCCTTAAGTAAGAGATTAGATGAAGATGGTTCTTTAAATGACATGACTGAGTATTCCACAGGCTTTTGTATAGTTTTTATATAAAGTTAGGTGAAGTTAATTGCTGTCAGGAGTGGAATTATTCATGAAGTGATGACTGCATTATAGATTTAGATGTACATTTCAGATTTGAATTCGTGCCATCCCTTATTTTACTTATAAATCATACCTAAATGCAGAAACCCTTTATGTTAAACAGAGTTCTTTGCCAGCGAGTTTTTCTTACTATTTACAATAAGTATGTCTGGGATATGCAGACATTTTTTGTTATGGGATTATTTTAATATTTGATTTATAATTATAAAATCTCATTAAATTTAATACAGAGAATAATCAGAATTTGAGAATAATGGGTTATAAATTGCCTTCTATGCAGCTTATTTTTTAATTAAAAGTTTATGAAATATGCCCTTTCCAAGAGAAACCGAGTGGTATCTCTCTTTCTTTATATAAACTTTTTAGTAGAACACTGTATAATTTCTTGTCTCTTCGTTTTTATGATTTTCTTTGTAATATTAGTTACATTTTCACAATGTTTGTGTAATTTTGCTATACAAGGACCTCATTAGAAAACAGATAACTGTTGGAATATTTTCCCTTGACAGAAATTACAATATATTAACTACCTCTCATTAAATCACGTACGAGTTAACCCTAGTAGTTTGGCTTCCTGGGTCTGATCATGAAAAGCTGTGTTTAAACTGTATTTATTGGCAGGATTTGTCAAATTGCCTATTTTACTCTTTGTGTTAATAACCACGCATTTATTAGGATGGTATTTAGATCATTAAAGAAAATAAGAAAAATATGTTAAGCAGTAAGGTAATAAATATCAGGTGATGGCAGATCTCACGAGGGTGTTAAATAAATATTGTTCAAGAAGTTATGCAGCCATGTGCAAAAAAAAAAAAAAAAGGTGACAATTTCAAAAGTTAATTAAAAAAAAAAGGGATATTTGTTTTTCCACTTGAAAAACTGCAGCATATGCCATCAGCAGTGGTAACTGTCTAAGATTTTTTCTCATACATTGATTAAAATACTTTTATGTCCACCCTGGGTCACAAGACACACATTCATATGATTATTAAATTCATCCTAAATCATAGTATCATGTCCATTAGCATGGTCTTCATTGTATGTGTTATTTGATTGCAAAGTTCCTGCATAGATGTAGGCAAGCGTGGTAAGTTAATGTTGTAGCAAGCTTTTGTCAAGAAACATATAATCAATTTGACAGGTAGTAGCCAAGGAAGAAACTCATTTTCTTCTGCAGTACATTTGATCCAGTGCTGTGGAAGAACACAACTGCCTGCACATCCCTGTGAAAATGGAAAAGCTCCATTCAGCTGTAGAATGTAAGAATGTAGTTGCCAGAATCAGTATTTATTGGAACTTGGGCTTTAAACTTATATAACTGTAGTTCTCACTTAAATGTAATTCTTGAGTTTATTTAACTCTGAATTTTTAGATTTATAGAAAATGCAGCAGCTTCAGTTAAACATGGTTTTATTCCCAAAACCAAATTGGATCTTGGTAAACATAAAAAAGGTAATTGAAACTAATGTCTTCAAAATCCTTAGACACTTAAGTCATTTTGCCGTTTGGAAAATCCGTCACTCGGCCACTCTGGAATACACGTTAATTTGCCTTCTGGGGTTAGTGCTCCAGCTTCTAGACAGTACGTAGCCTCTGATGCTGTTTGCAGGATACTTTTCTTACCATCTCTTCCTCATCCATCATGCTATTGTTGAAATTATGGTCTTTTTATACCAGTGGCAGTTGCCAGTACTTGAACAGAATAATGAATATGTGGATTTTCGGTCAGTATTTGGGGTAACTACCAGTTTTGCAACATGTTCAGAAATGAATAACGGATCACAATTGCTTCAGGGAAAAAAATGTCATTTTGTTGTAGTATACACCCAGAAAGCTTTGAATTTTGGTGAGTTTCTGTTCACTCTGTATCTTTTAAACTGTGCTCTACATTACTCTAATCACAAATCTGGATATCCTAAAATGGAGTATATGGAAAGCTTTCTCGTGTCACTTTGAAAACGGGTGCCACAGCCTTACTCAGTAAGAGAAGCACACAGCTAGTAGTACAAGAGAAATGTTATCATTTGCTGATGATGGAAATTGTACCTCTGGAGGGCTAGAAAGAAATTTCTGTTTATTATTTTTTAAAATAATACTTCTTTTTTCCTATATGTGGGCCCAGTATTATGTAATGCTTTACATCTATATAGATTTAAATCTAAATTCATTTTATCATTCATTTAGTTGTATTATGCTGAAAGATAATTTTTATATACTCTTACAAACTGAACATTCCTTTAAAAAAATTGTATTTTGCCAGTTATAATTATGGTAAACTATGCAATCCATATTTATATGAATTTTATTTCTAGAGACTTGCATTCTAGTTAAATTTTTATGTTGCCTTTGCATCAGAAGTTTTATATCTAAATTGATTTCTGTTTAGCTTTCTGCACATAAAGCTGAAATTCGTGATGGAGTGCCCGATATATATTGGTTGAAAATTGGAGGGCTGGAACCCATTGTTTCAACTTACGGCCCTGAATCCTTTCAGTTTCGAGAAGCGCTGAGGTTACTGAGACAAATGATATCTGAAGTAAGAAATTTTTTTCATGTAAATTATTTCCACTATATTTTAGTTCTATTATTCTTTTGTCACTTCAGAATTTTACATTATGCTTAATATTAAAAATTATTATGTTATCTGTTACTGGGAACTCCATTTGCACCAAGTGGTAGTAACTTGCAGGTAAGTTTCTACATCTCTGTTGTACCCATGTTTTTAACCTTTTGTGTATTCTTAAGCCCAGATCTTGTGTGTATTTTTAAGCCCAGTCTTTTTTCTATTAACTTTAATGTGTTCTATCCTTTGACATGTTTTGCATTTGTTATTTTTTGTGGGTTTCTAGAATTTGAGAAATAAACTAAACATCTCAGCTTTTTACATATTTGAGAAGTATTGCTAAAAAATTGATGCTCTGATTACCTTAATGAAATTATATGCTACTAAAAATATTGGGCCAGTGCTACATTGAAAACTGTTGACAGAGTATGCTGAAAAGAAGTTGCCTTAACTGAAACGGGTATATGGTTTTTTCTACTCATGTTGCATAATTCTAGTATCTGTTGTACAATAATTTTTTTCCCTGCTGCATTGTAAGAATTAAGAAACCCAAAGTTCATTTTCATCATGTTATGCTCTTTTATTGTAAAAGGGGAAAACAAAGTGCTGTTTCTGACTGCATATTCTGAAGGTGTTTTGAGAAGTTTAAACATGGAAATTTCAGCCTTGGAGATGATGCCTGCTGTGGGCAAATATGCTCTGTAAACAAAAACCTATTAAAAGAAGCTATTGCTGAAAATCCATTTTATATGGTTCAGCAACTGTCAGACAGATTAAATATTTTGAAAAATGCAGTGCATGATCATTTGAAGAATGCTGAATATGTAAGTCCCTACGATGTAAGGGTAGCCCATATTTTAACAGAACAGAATATTATGTTTTCTTGAATTTCAGCATGTGATTCTTTGCTGAAATGAAATAAAATAATTCTTTTTTTTTTTAAATGGCTAATTACTGAAAATGAGAAGTGGATATTACACAATAATGTTACTAGAAACATATCATGGGGGAAGCCGAATGAGTCTCTTTTAGTAACACTGAGAAGTGGGCTGCATCTCCAAAAAAGTATTGCTTTATCTATTGTAATACTACAAAGGAATTGTATATGCATGAATTATTGCCACAAAGCAAATTACTGTTTCCAAATGGCAATTTTAAAAGAGAAGCATCCAGAGCTGACCAACCATTGAGGTGTTGTCTTCCATCATGACAATGCTTGGCCCCTATTTCGATCAGTATGGAGGTAAAGACTTGTTGGGTAAGGCTAGAATGTTTTGTTTTACCCTGCATGCTCAGATTTTCATCTCTTCAGGTCACTTCAAAATTCTGTGGTTTGAAATTCACATCATTTTGGACTGTCAAACAGCAATTAAGTAACTTTTCTACAAATAAACCTAATAACATTTTCAAGAAAGTAATTTTCCAGCTGCTGGAGGGATGGTAAAATGTTATAGAATAAAAGGGAGCTTATGTGATTCAATGAAATTTTGTTATATTTTGGTACCGCTTCATTTGTATTTATCATCAGAAAACTGCAAAACTTTCCATATGATCCAATACATATGAAGGAAGACAGACTGCATTTGCAGCAGTCATGCAATTTGTGATATTGAAAGTAATTAACTTTTTCAGAATTTGCTAAAAATTGTGTTAGATAAAATTGTTAGAATGTGGTGGAAAAAAATCATTGAGAAGTTTGCATGAATAAAACAGAGTATGATCAAAAATCTCTGGTATCCAAATCAGCTGAATTCTTCAGTATCTAAATTGTGCTGAATTTATCTTGACATCAAATTTTCCAGTTGCTGAATAATATTCAAAATCATACTGTGAAATTAGATGCTCTACTCTCATTGTTCTGTTTATTAAAATGCTTAGTATCTTGATATTTTGTAATTTTACTGTTTTTAAAAAGTGAAATATTTTCTAGGCAAAAATGTTTAAGTATGAAACTATTTAATTTGGTGTACTTATCATCTATAATTTTGTTACATGTTTTAGGTTGGAGGAACAGTACGTAACATCTATAATGATAATGTGGTTATTGCTGTCATTAAAGCAAACAGTATTCCCTTATCTCTAGGACATAGAGGCCGAAGACTTTTAGAAAGTACAGAGGTGAGTAAATTTTGTAAACAATATCATAAATGTTATGACAGTACGAATAATGATTTTAAATTGAGCTAGGTGTTTATTAAGAATTTTCAGATATTGGTATCATTAAAAAAGTTGATAACAAATGTAAAATTCTTAGTTTCATAGCTGATAATACAGCAAATATGGCAAAAATGAGAAAGGAATTAAAAAAAAATAGTTTTCAGTTTATATCTTGCTGTTGGTTCAGTATATATACTTAATTTATTGTCTTAAGATTTAAATACATAAAATCTTATTGAGCATGTTTTCCAAGTCAAAAAATATTTTCAAAATTATTAGCTTGTTGGAGCCAAATTCTGGTTCCTGTTTGCTGGAACTGGTTTAAATATACTATCTGAAATAGCATGGAACTCTGTTGATAGCATGCATTAGTGGACTGTATACAAATTCATTTTCCTTCTTGCACAATAATGCCGCTTAAACGGGCAAAGAAGGATTACGATTAACAATTGACTGCTGCTTTGTTTGGGCAGAGGAAAAGAGACTGTGTGGACCGAGTGCTCCTTATCGCTTACTGATTAGTACTGGTCTCTTGCCATTGACAGCACGTGGTGCTACAAACGTTAAGCCAGTACAATTAGACAGAAATATTTTAACTGAGACAGAACAGAACTCTGTATGTGGCTTCCTTGAAAGCTGTAAAAGAACTGCCCAATTTTTTAGCAGATTTTCAAAGATAATCTGCACGTAACACACAAGAATATTTAGACAAAAGTTTAAAGGACAGAAAGAATGTTGCATGTGTCATGTATCTGGCTGCGGTGAGCTAATCAGCTGCCTGCCTCGCGGTAAGATTCCAGCAAGTGTGACAGACGAGAGTTGTCTGGGAAAAAGCGTGGTAGGGCGTGTATGCCTGAGTTAAGAGTTTCGTTTTTAGCCAGCGTGGCTGATTTCATTTGTAAGGTATTGAACACCTGTGTTTCTTCCGAGTTATTTTCCTTAATCATAGAATAATATCAACTTCATGTAAATATTGTATATAAAAGTCGTGCTTTTATAATAAAGGATTAAATTTTCCAATAACGTATTGAGTCCCGTCTCTGCCATCCCGATAAGCATGACAGCACGCTCTCTTTTGAGAACCAGAGCTGTTTGAAGGTGACTGGATTTACGAAAAGGTGAGATATTTCTGTTATAATCTCTAAGATAATTTCTTATAAATATGTTTAAGGGAGTCATTAAAAGTGATTTGATTTCGGTGTTGAAGGAGCTCGGTGAAGAAGCCGATTCCAGTGTAAAAGTTGTAGAATTAAAAGATAAGCTTTTAAGCTCTAAGGAACGTGTTAAAGATAAAGATTTTGTAATCGAATTCCTTAATACTACAGTTGAAGAAAGGAAAAAATCTGAGGAAATTGTAAAATTACGATTGATACAAATCGAAAGTAACAACGAATCAAGTAACAATGTAGAAAATACACTTTCATTAGATAAGCTCATACCTGCCAACTTTTACGAATTTTTCGTAATTTTTACGAAAATGCGTTTGTCTTTACGATTTTACGATCGTAATCCAATGGTTTTTAATTTTTATCATTTTCAAGTGATCAAGTGTTTTTAGTGATTTTTGTCGAAATTTTAGAATTTTTTGCCAATTCAGCGATTTTTGCCAATTGCATCGTGTTTTACCGCCAACTACCGACTACTTCGAATCCAGTAACCTGCAGTTTCTCCCAACTCGCTGCTTAACCAGCCAATCCAATGCGCTGAACTTGCTTCTCACACTCTTTTCTTTGTGCGCGCCAGATTATTTTTTTCGCGTTCTCTTCAGCAGCAAGGGAATTACTCAGCGAGCGTGGATTGTCGCATTCTGTTTTTTTTTTTTGTTTGCACGTGCTACGAATTTTCTTAATACGTTGTTGTTACGAAATGAGTTCAAAAAAACCTTATTCTCAATATTTTCGGCCTGCCTACAAAGCCGAATTTCCAACAATTAAAGAATCCTTCAAAGGAAATAACTATGCATTTTGCAACGTTTGCGTGTGTGACTTCATAATAAGTCACGGTGGAAGAAGCGACATTGTGAAGCATGTTAAGTCTAAAAAGCATTAAGTTAATGCTTCAGCTTCGACAACGTCAAAGAAAGTGGGTGATTTTTTTTCAAATTCGCCTACGAATTCGGATGCCGATGTCATTTTCCCAGAGTGTTTGTTTACTGCATTCCTCATCGAACACAACGTGCCGCTAAGTGCTGCCGATCACGCTGGTCAACTTTTCAGACGGATGTTTCCCGACTCCAAGATTGCTCAGAAATATGCTTGTGCTCGCACAAAAACATCTTCTATTGTGAACGAAATTGCTTGCGATGCAAAAGTAAAACAATAGCTGAACTCCAGAATTCAGCATTTTCGATGTCAATCGATGGCAGCAACGACAGCAATTGGAAGCTTTACCCCATTGTTGTCACATATTTCTGTGATGTTTCTAATGAAATGAAAACTCATCTTTTGCGTCTTCCATTGTTAAATGGAGACGCTATGGGGGAAAGAAAATATTGCCTTCTTGGTACCTAATGAGTTGAAACAACTTAACATCCCAGTATCAAACTGCATTTCATTTGGTGCAGATAATGCTCATGTCATGGTGGGTGACAAAAAGGGTGTAGCCTCTTTCCTCAAAAAAGAACAAAATGAATTAATTGTTATTGGATGCCCATGCCACTTAATTAATTTGGCAGCAGAAAAAGCTGCAGCTGCTTTACCATTAAATATTGACCAGCTTCTGATTGATGTGTTTTTCTATCTGGAAAAAAGTGTAAAAAGGAAAGAAAACCTAAAGAATATCCAAGAACTGTGCTCTGGTGAAACGAGAAAAATTCTGAAACATGTATGCACGAGATGGTTATCCTTAGGCAGAGCGCTAGGAAGGTTTATTGAACAGTGGGATGCATTGATAAAATATTTCCACGAAGAGACCAAAACGAAACCACAGATCCCATCAAATTTGTCGGCACATAAGATTCTGAAAACTAAAAAAACTAAACTTTGCTTCTAATCAAAATGCTTTAAAAGGGAAAAGCCAACACACAGAATCAAACCCTTTAAAAAGAAAATGCTTAGAAGACTCCTCAAAAAGTTTCCTTTGTTAAAGAAGTTGAAGGGAAGAAGAAACAGTCTTCTATTAGCCGGGAGGAAAGGATTTTCTATCTTCTTTCTTCGGATTTGAACAAAGCATATTGTAGTTTTGTGTTAAGTACCATTAAGATTTTTGAAAGTGTAAATACCCTTCTACAATCAGCTTCGCCAAAATCTCCCCTGCTTATCCAAATTCTTAATGATCTTTTGAAAGAACTTTATACTAAGTTTGTAAAACCGTCCGTTGTGAAAAACAGTGTGTTGATTCGTGTTGCCTATAATAGTTTGGCAAATCAAAAGGATGACAATGATCTTATAATTGGAAATCAAACCAGGGAACTTGTAAATTCTTTGAAAGATCATGAGAAAAAAGAATTTTTTCAATGTGTTAGAAAGTACTTTTCCTCAGCCTGTGATTACATTGTAAGGAAGTTTCCTTTGCAAAATGAAGTTCTTTTAAATGCTGAAGTGGCAAATTTGAAACAAATTGAAAATTCATCTTTTGAAAAGATTCGTTTTTTTATTGATAAATTTCCATTTTTGTTAACAATTAAAGAAAATGAATGCCATAATGATGCTTTAGATGAACTACAGAACCAATTTTCTGCTGCACAGTTTGAAGACTTTGCCAGTTCTGGAGAAGATAGACTTGATGTCCTCGTTGGTACCTTAAAAAGAATAAAAAGAGCTGATGGAACACCAAAATATGATAGACTAGCAAGAGTTTTATGTGCTATTCTCGTAATTCCACACAGTAATGCGGAGTGCGAGAGAGTTTTCAGTGTTATGAAGAAAAACAAAACTATGTTTCGTTCTTCAATTTCACCAAAAACTCAAGAAAACATTTTAATTGCTAAATGTTATGAGGAAACTAATTGTTATGACATGAAATTTTCCA
This sequence comes from Stegodyphus mimosarum, assembly GCA_000611955.2. Taxonomy (NCBI): domain Eukaryota; kingdom Metazoa; phylum Arthropoda; class Arachnida; order Araneae; family Eresidae; genus Stegodyphus; species Stegodyphus mimosarum. Next base: position 336,598 of record KK112339.1, read on the forward strand.
AAGAATTTTTGGTTAAAGCCAAAAAATGCACTCTAAATTCATTGCAATAATTTTTTTGTGTAACATTAAGTTCTTGTTTTATGTTTCCTAATAAATTTTTTAGTTACTACTTAATTGAGATTTACTAATGTAAGTACAATTTTCTTTTTTCTATTTGTATAAATTGTTATTTTTTTAATATCAAAGCATGATATTAAGCATAAGAACGTATCAAATGAGTTTAAATCTGAAATTTTACTTAAACTGATAGGTGATAAATCCTCTAATATTCTAGTGTATATTAAAGATGATGATTTGAAAGACTATGAGAAAATTAAATCTTTAATCCTAAAGGAATATGAACCATCGCCAATTATATGTTTAGAAAATTTTCGCCAAGCTAAAAGGTTGATGGGGGAAACTCATTTGCAGTTCGCTTCTCGTTTAAGATTAGGTTGGATGCATTATTGTAAAAGTAGAAATGTAAATGATTTCGAGACTTTAATTGACTTAATCATTTCTGACAAACTTTTTCAAACATTGGATACTGATTTAGCTTGCCATGTTGCAGTTCGACAAGGTGAAAGTTGGCTACGTCCGGAAGAACTAGTGAAGGAATGCGACACTTGTTTCATCGCAAAAGGTAAATCTTTTGACGACATAAAAAGTGAAAAACGGGCTAATTTTCGTGATTTATGCAACAAAAACTCTAAATGTATTCAACCAGCGTTAAGAAAAGATTCAGTGATAAATGAACACATGCATTCATTTAAACCACGAGAATGTTACGCGTGTAGTAGCAGTTCACATTTGGCTAAAGATTGCCCGGACAGGTGAAATAAATTTGATAGGTCAAATAAACAGAACGATAATTTTCCGGTAAAACCGAAAGTTAACACTTGTAGTAAACCGAAGGACAATGCGGTTGTTACCAATGTAAATTCTAACCATTTACAAAAACGCGAATGTTCTGATGGAAAAATTAATTTTTATACCTTGGAAAAGATTACAATTTACATTGCAGGGAATCAAGCGGAAACTATAAAAGATTCGGGTACAGAAATACCAATTTAAAACACTACCTTAATTCCTGATTTGAAAGTAGAAAGTAAGGGTAAAATCATTTTAAGTTCTGCATTTGGCGAAGTCATAGAGGCCACGTTAGCAACTATTCCCATTTATTACAAAAAAAACCAAATAGTTGTCTATATTCATGTGTAGAATCTGTTTTCGCATTGACAGACAAGCTCAATGTTCAATGTTTAATTACACCAGATGTGTGGAATTGCATATTTGAAGGCGAGAATTAATCAACAGTCTCCCCTGAGGAGAAACCAGAAACTCATAAAGAAAAACCACTTGAGGTTGGCGCCATTGAACTGCCAAGTGTAAATCTTTTATATAGCTCAGTTGCGGAGCAGGATGAAGAAAGACTAAACAATTATTCGGAATCGAATAAATTTAAGGTGGATCAGAAAAACTGTCAAACATTAATAAATTCTTTTAAGGACGCAGAATTAGGGAAGAATAATTTCTTTTTGCAGGACGAACTATTATTTCACAAAGAAAAAATTTGTGGGGAAAACCTACAACAGTTAGTTTTGCCTGAGAAATATCGAAATAAAGTCCTTCAATTAGCTCATGATTCCATATTCGGAAATCATTTAGGTATGCGGAAAACTAAAGAAAGAATTAAGCTTTCATTTTATTGGCCGAACATATCCAAAGATGTAGAAAATTATTGTAGAACATGCGAAAAATGTTAAAAAGTCCGGAAAGACGATCGGATAAAAAGATTACTCCTATTGTTCGTGCGCCATATCCTTTTCATACCGTAAATATAGATATTATTGGTGAAATTTCACCGCCTTCAGGAAGGAAACATAAATATTGTCTATGTTTGATAGATAATCATTCAAAATGGCTGGAAGTAATACCTTTAAAAAGTTTTTCCGCTAAAGCTACTTGCGATGCTCTTTTAGATATCTTTATGAGAACCGGTATTCTAGAAATTATTTGTAGTGATCAAGGCACTAATTTTACCTCACAATTAACTCAAGAATTCGAAAAAAGGTTAGGGACTCATCCTCGTTTTTTGACACCGGGTTACCCAGCATCAAATGGTTTAGTGGAAAAATGGAATCGTGTATTTAAACAAATGTTACATCATGTAATTTGCACAGATCCTGTTAACTGGGACAAGCATATACTTATCTACTTTTTGCGTATCGTGAAGTTCCAAATTGCACTACAGGTGTATCTCCATTTAAGCTTATGTATGGTCGTGAAGCTAGAGGTCCCTTAGCTGTGTTAAAATCATCGTGGTCCGGTGAAATACCAGTACCTCTTAATCAGAGTAATTCAGCAGTTGATTATCTACAAGAATTAAAAATAAATTTAGAGAAAGCCGCTGATCTTGCTTCTTTATCTACTGCGGAGAAACAAGAAGCTTACGCATATTATTTTAACCGTCGCAAAAGTATGAAAGAATTTAAAAATGGTGATCTAGTATACTTACTTACACCAGACTCTAGCAACAAGTTATATGCTAGGTGGACAGGTCCAGGTGAAATTGTTAAAAGAGTGAACCCTCATTCGTATAAGGTTAAATTACCAGATGGAAGTGTGAGACATGTTCATGTAAACAAAATAAGAAAATTTCATGTTCGAGCACAAACTGTGGGCGTAATATTTGAAGATGATTTTGAGTTTGGGGAAATTCATCCAACTCCAAATAAAGGAGATTGTGTAGCACCTAGAAGTAACATCAAGGTGGATATTATTCATTTAGATACCAGTAAACAAGAAGAATTAAACAAGCTTTTACTGAAGCACATTGCATTATTTTCTGGTAAGATCCAAATAGCTAGTGTTGGTGAACATAGAATTCGGTTGTTACCTGGAGCTGAAAGGAAAAAGCCATATGTCTATAAGATTCCAGAATCGTTGAAACCTGCAGTAGATAAACAGATTGAAGAATTAGAGAGCTTAGGTCTTATTGAGCCAAGCGAAGCTGAAATAGCATACCCAGTCGTATGTGTTGCCAAGAAAGATGGAAGTATGCATTTATGCATCGACTTCAGATTGTTGAACCAAGTAACCAAGCCTGTTGATTTTCCTATGGAGAACGTGACTGATCTAATCAATAAAATTGGACACGCGAATATTATCACTTGTTTAGACGTTTTGAAAGGTTACTGGGAAATACCTTTGGAAGAAGAAAGTCGTGATTTAACATCATTCAAGACACATCGTTCCCAATATCATTGGAAAGTGATGCCCTTCGGATTAAAAAATGCAGCTTCTACTTTTCAGCGAGTGATGAATGACGCCTTAAGAAAACAGTGATTTTTGCAAAGCCTATATTGATGATATTGCTATCTTTTCACGAGATTGGAATTCACATCTAAAGCATTTAGATGCTGTGCTAACTACATTAAGTGATCTCAGATTTACGGTGAACGTAAACAAATGTGTTTTTGCACGTTCGGAGATAAAGTATTTAGGACATATAATAGGAGCTGGGAGACATCAACCCGATCCTGAAAAATTACGAGCTATCGAAATTATAGAAAGTCCTAAAACAAAGACTGCTCTAAAGAGTGCATTAGGCTTATTTAACTATTATCGTGATTACATAAAGAATTATTCAGAAGTAGCTCGCCCATTGACGGAGCTTACGAAAAAGAAAATTTCTGAGATGATTCCATGGACTGACATTGAGGAATCAGCATTTCAAGATCTGAAACGTCGACTGTGTGAAGCACCAAAACTTTACACTCCAGACCCAAAAAAACCTTATACCATACAGTGTGATGCTAGTGCATATGGTGTTGGGGCTTGCTTGTCACAACGAGACTGCCGAGGCAGTTTGCATCTTATCAGCTTTGTCAGTCAAAAACTTTCGAAAACTCAGCAGAACTGGTCAACAATTGAACGCGAGGCTTATGCCGTTGTGTGGGCATTAAAAAAGTTTGAGTGTTGGGTGTTTGGATTGAATATCGAGTTGATCACAGACCATAATCCATTATTATATGTGCATAAGTCGGCACCGCATTCTGCCAAATTACAGAGATGGGCTATGGCACTTCAGCGTTATAATATTCATATGTCTCATTGCCCTGGTGCACAATTAAAAAATGCAGATAGTCTTTCAAGACTGGTTGCGGAATGAAATAGGTGTGAACTAAAATATGAACTGATAAGTTTAAAACTTTGCATTGGTTATTTTCCTTGTGTTCCAGAATTGTACGAGAGCTACTTTCCATCTGTTTTGAAAAAATTTGTGGTTTTTCATTTACTGTCGCATTCTATTATAATATTGTGTTTTGGGGAAGTATTGTATATGTTTTATTACAGAACTCCGGTATTGTATCAAGGCATCTGTTCATCTGTTGTGAGATGACTGTTTTTTTTTTCACTTATTTCAAATTATGTTATATGTCATATTTTGAATTTATTTGGTTGAGGAAAAAGGTATAATGAAAATACTAGGCAAGTATCGCTATTACATCCGTAAAAGTGTTTATATGTGTTATTTAAGTGCTTAATTGTTTATTTCAATGTGAGACAATTTAAATATTAATAAGTGTGTTAATTATTAAATATTGTTTTGTAGAGTATACAATGTGTAAGTTTGTAATCCTTTGCTGGTTCAGTTTTCAGATTCTGCTTCGCTTTGGTGTAGCACAATCTTAGCGGGGGGGGGGGGGTCATGTATCTGGCTGCGGTGAGCTAATCAGCTGCCTGCCTCGCGGTAAGATTCCAGCAAGTGAGACAGACGAGAGTTGTCTGGGAAAAAGCGTGGTAGGGCGTGTACGCCTGAGTTAAAGAGTTTCGTTTTTAGCCAGCGTGGCTGATTTCATTTGTAAGGTATTGAACACCTGTGTTTCTTCTGAGTTATTTTCCTTAATCATAGAATAATATCAACTTCATGTAAATATTGTATATAAAAGTCGTGCTTTTATAATAAAGGATTAAATTTTCCAATAACGTATTGAGTCCCGTCTCTGCCATCCCGGTAAGCATGACAGCATGCTTTTAGAATTATGCCCAACAAACTGAAAAATCATTTAGGGATTGAAATAGCATGGTTTAAAGGACTGAATGCAGATGTAATGTGATAAAGTGTTTAAAAAAGTTATGTAGATTACAGATAGAAGTGCCAGTGCTTTGACTTTATTTGTATTTATTTAGAAGATTTAACTGCAGGATTTGTTTGGGGGGGGGTAAATATAGTGTGTATGAATAACTTGCTAGTATATATGTATATGTAATTTTTTATTTAAATAAATAAAGAAAATTCTCATTTAAAAAATCCAATTTAAATATAATTTTTATCATCCTGTTGTAAGACAGAGGCTTGTCTGTGTATATATGCACTACATAGTGCAGATATGGGAAAGCCGAATGCCGGAAAATGCATTAATGGATTTTCTAATGTTATTGCTTGTGTACCTATTAAAAAAAGTTTTTTTTTTCAAAATTCATTTTGATATTTTAGTCCAGAAGCAATTTTGTTTATGAATTTGTCTTGCATATCTACATATCGCAACAAAAGTAAACATACAAATTATTTGAAAAATATAATTTCTATCTTTGTACCATCAGAAAAGGGATATTCTATTTGGAATATTCTATATTGGAAAGGGATATTCTAAATGAAATTTTCAATATTACTTTTAGATTTTTGGTCATTATTTTGAAGTTTGTACATTGCAAAATCTGTTTAAATAATGCATGACAATGTAAAATATAAAGTTAGGTAAAAAACGATTATAAACTACACAGCTGAGGAAGACTGCAAACTTTAAATTACAGATTAATAGAATTTCGGACAAAACCTTTGCCAATCTAATGTTTTGGAGATCAGAAATTTTGTTGTGATTTCTTGAATTTTTACCTGTTATAAAATTAATATTTCAACTTCTTTTAAAACAAGAATAGACAAAAATATTAGTTAAGCAATTTCATACAGTTTGTTTTTATTGGGCTTCCGGAACAGTAATGATAACATTTTCCCTATGTTTTCATTTATTTATAAAAAGGGCAAACGCCATTCAATAATAATATCGTCATTTTGTTTGATAAACTTTTGCCATTTTTCAGTGAACTTTATAATTCTTCTTCCATAGAAAGACCTGTCTTTACTGGTAAAAAAAAAAAAAAAAAAAAAAAAAAGGTATCGCACAAAGAGTTTTGAAGATAGCAAAACAAGTGAAAGTGTGATGGGAGAATGTCAGCCAAGTATGATGGTTGTGAAATCACATATCACTAAAGCTGTATTGATTTTTGATGGGTGATCATTCTGTGCTGTCTTGAATTGTTGTGATGGAACAGAGGTGACATTAAGGAGCTCTGGATGCTTTTGGATGATCGGTTTATTCAAATTGTCTAATATCCAACAACATGCATTAAGATTGTTTGCGTAGTTCTTCAGTAGCAACTGTCACCAGTGTAGCTGCAGAATTCGGAATCAACAAAAGTCGTCGCTTCGCGTGCTTGGAAAGCATTCCAAACCACAGGTACAGCTGTTAGAAAGGTTAGTGGTGGCTGCCCAAGGACAGCATCTGCAGGGGATGGCCGATATATTGTCCTGCAGGCGAAAAGAGGCCGACAGCAGTCAGCAAGCTCCATTGCTCAGCAACTCTGTACAGCAACGGGGCGACAAGTGTCGCGGTTTACTGTAGCCAGACGCCTTCACAAAGGGGGCCTATTAGCCCGCCGTCCTGAACGCTGTCTTCCGTTGAAAGTTGGCCACCGACGCCATTGTTTACAGTGGTGCAGAGAGCACAAAAACTGGACAACTGATCAATGGAGTCGTGTCCTCTTTCCGGATGAGAGTCAGTTCAGTACCAGAAGCGATTCTCAGCGCGTTTTGATTTGGAGAGAGGTCGGGACCCGGTTTTATCCCAGTAACATCAAGGAAAGACACCATAACGGTAGTCCTGGAGTTCTTGTCTGGGAAGGCATTATGCTGAACGAGCGATTTTGAGCTCCACGTTTTCGACAGAGGATCTGTAACCGGGGATCGCTATTGTGAGGATGTACTCCTTCCCCATGTGCGTCTGTTCTGAGGTGCCATTGGCCCAGACTTGATTTTTATGGATGAAAATGCACGGCCACATCGGACTCTTGCTGTTGAGGAGCTACTGGAAAGTGAAGATATCACTCGAATGGATTGGCCAGCGTACTCCCCAGATTTAAATCCCATCGAACATGTGTGGGATGCTTTGGGGAGACGCATTGCAGCATGCTTACATCCTCCGGAGAACACCCAAGAACTCAAACAGATGCTGACTGAGGAATGGGCATTCCTACCGCAAGAAATGTTGCACCAGCTGGTTCTGAGTATGCGGAGACGGTGCAAAGTAACTATTGCAGTGAGGGAAGGGCATATTCCATATTAAGGAACATCTGCTTGTTGTTCTTCCTCTTGGATAGACAATCATGAGTCACAATACTATGCGTTCAATAAAGCTTGTTTTTGTTCGATTCCATACCGTATGCATTGTGTTCCTTTTTCAGGTCTGATGCTTTCATCATCCTTTACGTACATAATACTCTCCTTTATTTCTGCATTTCATGTCTCTAAGTTGATTTTTCGTGGAGTTATGTCAAAAAACTCTGCTGTTGCTTGATTTTTGCACATCAGTGTATATATTCACCTCCTTACCTAGTTTGAAATTCCTTTTTCACAATTGTTGTTCGCAGTTGTATACTTCCAGTTACAGAAGTGTTTTAAATGATGAAAGCATCCATGTTTTGTCAGTGTCAAATTTAAAAAAAATACTATTTGACAAATAATGAAATCTAAATTTTAATGCGGTGTGCCGGTCCCTACACTAATATTTGGGAAAATTTCATACTTGCTATTAAAAACGTGAAGCATAAGAAGTTCATCTCCGTATGATAAAAATTGACCCTGATATTTGATTTCAAAATTTACAATTTTTGATGCCATTTTCAAGTTGCCTTGAGGATTGGTTAATTAAGTTAGAATAATTTGAGGAATAAGTTTAAATGAAGTGCAGCAAAAAAATGTATATAATTTAATAGGCTGTACAAGGAAGTTATGTGGTGTCTGCATCGGATTTTTAATTTTTATTCTAAAATATGCAGCTTTTTCTTCTTTTTGAAAATCTTTGCTTGTTTTGGTGTTCAGTTTTTATTGATATTAGCAATAAAAATTGGGTTTGAAGAGAACTGATTGTAATTATATGAATTTAGCTTTCAACATATGACATGACACCTGTAAATAAGAAATTGTAATTTCTTTATCGTTTTACAATTTCCTATTTGATAGAACATTCCTGCCCAGCCTTCTGTGGACATCAGACTGCTTGAATCTCTCTTTTTGTCAAAAATTCACATTTATTGCATGTTACTTTCTATCCATTAATTATTTGCAATGAAGAAAAAGATTAATATTGTTGATATGGAGATTTGAAAATTTGTCAGATAGTAAAGTTTTACCATTGTATAACTTTTGGTACAGCCCTTGTATATGATTTTTTGGGTGTCTTGGAGGCTCAATTTATCTTCTTTACTTTACTTAATGTAACAACATATTTAATTTTTACTAATGTAGAGGTTGTGATGATATGAATGTATGGGAATCGAGGTTACTTATGTTGCTAACTATTAAAAGTACCTCTTAAAGGCATGTTAGTGCATTTTCATGAAAAAATATAGTATAAAAAGGGATTAGAAAGAGGAAGATATATAAATTTAAAATTCTGATAACTGCTATATGTATCATTAATTTTTACTAAGTTCCATATTTTGGATATTGTAATTATCATCTTGCTTTTTTAGTAAAAATATGTAAAATACCGAGGTGAAAATTGTATTTACTTCTTGTGTTCCCAAACTGTTGTGCGAGCATTCACTTAAAATGTTTTCAGTCAGATAACGTACTTGCCATGGTATCATGCTATAATTTGTGGGTGCTTTATTTTTTACCATTTCAAAACTGTGAAGATTTTGTACCATTTTATTTTCTACTAAGAAAGGGCTTCATTCAATGCATCTAGGAGAACACTCAGAATAATGCCATTAACGACAAGGCCTTTGAATTGTTAATTCATCTAAATCCACTGGAGTTTATGGTTCTTCATGTCAGATTGGACTTGACTTTGAAGGTGAAGAAAAACGACCTATGCACAACTGCTCTTCATGCCATCGCCTTGGAAACCATTAATACTCGCTGTTCTACTGGTGATTGGCTTCATATTTACCCTGATGGTTCCTATTTGAATTTCACACAGGGTGTTGGTGCTGGCATCTTCTGTGATCTGTTTTCCTTTTACCTACATATTGGCTCTTATACAACCCATTTTGACAGTAAAGTCGAGGCCATCCATTTAGCCCTTCAACAGCTTTCTGCCCATCTCCTCTTGATAATGCTGCAATTTTATCGGACTCGAGTTCTGCCCTTCAGGCCTTAGCAAGTAACCTAGGAAAACAAAATGCTCGTGTCCAGAACTGCTGGGAGCTGTTGAACAGAATTCAGACAAAGGTTGCTTTCCAGTGGGTGTCATCACATTGTAGCCGTTGGGGAAATGAATGGACCTTTTGGCAAAAAAAGGTACAGATAATTCTCCAAAGGTCTTCCAGAGACCTATCTCTTCACTCTGCTAAACTTGAAATCAATAAGATTTATAAAAAAAATCCTTTCGTAATGCTGCTGTTAGTGCTACTGAAAATAGGTATGGAGGGTGCTAATAAAGCCTACTGTATCTCAGACTCTCCTTGTGCTACTGCTGTGACTGAGTTTAGACTATTGACTGGACATGACTGCCTTGGTGCTGATGTGTATCGTTTTAACCTGACTGCCTTACCTTTATGTGCTTTGTGTAATTTTGGACAAGTCATGGATGTGCTTCTCTGGGCATGTGCTCTGCACTTAAGAGTTTGGACTGTGTTATGAAGAAATATTGGAGAGCTCATTGCCTAATGACCTGATGGTCAATGGCCAGGCATTTGATAAATAAAATAAATTTTCTATTAAGATTTTTAGAACTGCGTTTTTTCTCCCTAGCTTCTTTTCTTCCATGATGTTTTGTTCAGTGACATTTTCCTCTTGCAATGAGACAGCAGACATCTTTATCAGTGAGGTGAATCCAGCATACCTCATTAAAAGAGAAAGAAAGAAGGACAGGCACACATCACATCAGTCATCTTGCATATAAAAAAAAAGTTTACAAGGGTAATAAAAAATTATAGACAAAAGATACAATGGGGAAAGAGGCACAATCATTTTTCCACGTAATCACTAAATCTATTTATTCATTTATCTGAATGCAAGACTAACTTGTTCACGCCGGCTTGATAGAAATCACATCACTGCCCATTGAACCAGTCTTGGTAGCTGTTTTCACATCACTGTTTGAAGAGAACCTCATTCCAGATAAATGTACGTCCAATTTTAGAGAAAGGAAATGGTCACTGGGTGCTAAATCTGGCCTATATCGGAGTGACTTCAGACTTTCCCACTTTTGTATCGATTCTTGAATTTGATGAGTAGTATGGGGCCGGGCATTGTCATGCAGGAGGATGACACCATCACTCAATTATGCCAGGGTAGTTGCATCGGATGATTTCATGTAACCTTGTCAAAGTGGCACAATAACGATTGGCAGTAACGGTGTAGCTACGCTCCAGGTACTCGATCAGGATAACGAATCAAGACTCACATCTCAAGAAAGACACTTTTCTAAACATCTTGCCATTTCAATCTCTCTTGACACATCATCTACAAACTTAAAACTTAACTCTACGTATCCACACAACTGCTGTTAGACAACTAGTGCCTACAGTCTGGGAATAAAGTATTCCCTCCACAATAATTACTTTTCAAAAGTTGATGCTTGTAACATTTTTTTTTTTTTTGTGGTATCAATACTACTTTTCCTACAGATTGTGAACAGGTTCGTTCTTATGATAGCTAGGAGTTCATATATAAATTGCTATAATTACATGATGACTCTTTCTTTTCACCAGTAGACAGACCAGTAGTCAGCAGTAGACAGAAGAATATCTTCATAATTTTTAACCTTTTGATGGCATAAACTTTCTAGAAATTGACTCCATGACCTTGAAAGGATGTTTAATGGAATAATTAAGTTATGGAAAAGTCTGTTAACGCTAAAGAGAACATCGTCCGACATTGTGATAAATGGTTGGTCAAACTTGGTGATTATGCAGGAAAGTTGTTTTGGTAATACAGTTTCATGTAAATAAAACAAAATAAAAATAAAAACTATCTTATGTGTCTTCATAAGCTATTTCTTTCATCCAAGTGCAGCTAATGTTTTGACTGATCTTCATTATCTAAAAGCTGATTAACTCAAACTTATTTTCAATTGAATACTTACGATGCCTGCCGAAAACAATGCGGACGAAAAAAATGACTTAACTCAAGTTCTTTGCATTGGTGAGTCATCAGTGTAAATACTAATTTGCACAAATTTTTATCTAGCGAGAACTGCAGATCTGTTTAAAACTATTAATCAAAGACCTAATTTTTATGAAGATGGTTTATCTGAAAAATAATGATAAATGAGCTTAACTGTCTGTATTAATGTAATTGTGTGTCTTATTTTGAATGAAAATTCTGTAAGTGGCCGTTAGCTACAGGTGTCATACAGAGTGATTGAAATACCCTAGTATTCCATTCTTGATATGATGTGGGATCAATTTTAAACAGCTTGCGACAGATGTACACTGTTTCTGTAGAGAGAGGAGTGATACGTTACTTCGTATTTTTTCAAAAGTTAGATGCCTGAGAGATGATAGAGGACCATAACAGGATCACAGTATGTTTTCTAGAACAGGTCACAGTAGTTTGGTTTGGTTATTGTGGGGGTCGAAGAAGATGTGTAACATCATCTTTCTATTTTTCTTTCCAGGGGGCGCCAATGGATTTATCATCTAGGAAGATGCAATCTTCTGCAAGAAATGACATCATCCCACTCAAGATGGCCACATAATCTGTACTAATCAGAGGCGTAGCTAAGGTTTTCAGCGCCCGGTGACAACTAAAGATTTTGCGTCCCTTTCTGTGTTCCAAGAAGGGAAAAAATTTCATTCTAAAATTTGTAGCATCAATTTGGCGCCCCCTGGATGCTACGCCCGGGGACAGGTGCCTCCCCTTGCCCCACCCTAGCTACGCTACTGCTACTTAATCATCCTTCTTTTCAGAATACCAGTGTGATATGGCGGCCAAACCATTAAGGAACCTCCATCACTTTATTTAGAAAGTAGATAACCATATCTTGTTCTCCATATTGTAATCTTGTCCAGTTGAATTCTGAATAATTAGAACATATTTTGCATATAAGAAAACATGTCTACTGAGAAGTTAGATAAATTAAAGCAAAAACGCGACATTGTGTGGGTCTGTTACTAAAGCATTGGCTAAGTTGGAAAATGAATTGACGAAAACGGAAGTAACGTCCGATAATTTAGAGGAATTCGTTACAATTTTGACAAGCAAATTTGATTCACTTCAAGCTGCTGCTGATGAGTTAGCGTTGTTGGTGGATTTAGATGAACTGGAAACCGAAATGACAGCAGCTGAAGAATATGCGGATAAAGTAATTGTTGGGAAATTTTACGCCAGTAAACGCGACATTGCGATTTATTTGCGACATTGTAAAGTCTTCATTAGTAAAGTAAAAATGTGTCGTATTATAATACGCATAGTGGAAATGATAATATAGTTATAACAAAAACGAATTCAAAACAAGCAGAAGTTATGCGATCAGTATTCCTAAATTCTACAGTAATATTAATGGATAGTTAACATTTTGGAGCGGCTTTGAATCCGCAGTTCATAAAAATGATTCTTTAGATAAAGTAGATAAATTTAATTCTATGAAGGCATATTTGGGTGGTTCAGCCTTAAAATAGTGTAGAAAGATTTTTTATATCGGATTCTGCTATTGAGTTTTTGAAAGAAAAGTTTGCAAATTCTGAGTTACTGATTCGTACCCATGTGAGTAATATTTTGAGTGTAAAATAGTTAAAATGTTCATCTGGCATTTGTGCTTTCAGAAAATTTTATAAAGTTTCGATTGAATTGGGAAAAGTTTGGAAAGTCTTGGTTTATCTACAGAACTACTGCTTTATGCTCTACTATTTTCAAGACCTTGCCGCAGGATATCCTAATCGAAGTGAATAAAAGTGAAAATGAAAAAGTGTATTCTCATGCTAATAAAATAATGAAAAACATTTGCAAAGTTTTGAACTCATATGAGCGAACACTAATGATGACTTATTCTGCGGAAAATTATATTTCTTGGCGGCAGCCAGATTTCAGATCCGGTGTTCTGAGAAAATACCGGTACTCAAAGGACGATAAATTTGAAAACGCAAAGACTTTCTGCATGGGAATTAATGTCAACAAATTCATAACACAATGGAATCCAAACCAATCGTGTATTTCGTGATTCGTCAGACCATTTCACTAAATATTGTGATCATAAGTGTAATATTTCAAAGATGAAAAGGGGAGCATGTTTTAAATATCTGAGAATTAAGAAACGTGTTTCATGCTTCTGCAAAAATTAATGTAACTTGTCTTCATTGTTCAGAAAAACATCCGTCAGTAATTTGTTTTTCTACAGACAGAAATCTAAGGGTATAGTTAAAGAATGTGGCGAAAACACAGTCTTTACGAACCCATCATTTTAAAAGGAAGTTTATTTACAGATATTAATTGTTCTCTTCAAAAATAATAACTTGGAGCATTATGTTCGATGTATTTTTGACAGTGGGTCCTAAAGTTAGTTATCCCAAGTTATATTTCGAAATTAGTGGCGGAGACGATGCTATTTAAGAGCTTGGAAGAAGAAACTATTAATCACGGGCTATTCGAAGGCATAAGAACAGTCTGAAAAGCATCAGAGGTATCGAATTAAATTAACGAACGTCGACGGAAGCTATGAAAACGAGTTTGAAGTGATGGATCAAACAACAATTTGTACCACCATTCCAAAAATTGGCGATTTTCAAAAGTTGGTGAATTTTTCGATGGCTATGCGCAGGCCCGGACTTAGAGACACAGGGACCCTAGGCACTTGACATTTGGGCCCCCCACCATCTCGAAGCTACTTTGGAAATTTAGCAAATAAAATGCACTAGCACAGAACATATAATTTTAATCGATTTTAATAATCATCAGAATTCAGAAAAATACAGTCTGTGTTACTGTAAAACTTATTATATAAAAATACTTATTCTATAAATTCCATAGAGCTTTTGAGATTATGTTAAGATTCCGCCGCCGGGGCCTTGTAGGCCTAGGCAGAAATCCGGTACTGACTATGCGAAATCTAGAAACAGTGTATCATTGACTGAATGCTTAGAAAAGGGGTCGAATTTAATCTAGATCATATCGTCTATTTTTAATAGTTTTAGATGGGGCAAATTTGAAGTTATTGCTGATGTCCGGAAACTGTTTTTACAGATAGCTTTGAAGTGAACGCTTCAGAAATTATTTACGTTTAATTTACTGGAAAGGAGGTAATCCTGATAATGTAATTATGTGTAGACACTGCAGAGTAGTTTTCGGCATTAATTGCAGTCCCTTTCTTCTTGCTGCAGTTTTAAACCATGTTCTGGATCATGTCAAAAACCTTTAAAACCATTTGCTGAGAAAGTTAATGATTCTATGTACGTAGACAATTCCGTTGTTAGTGTATCATCAGTTAGTGAACTAGAATATTTTAGAACGGAATTTAGGAAGATACTAAGTGCAGCTCATTTTGACTTACGTGGTTAGAAAGGCAATCATATTCCCGAAATAAATGAACACTCGAAGGAAAACTCATCTATTGTAAAAGATTTATTTGTTCGTGTAAGTCTTACTCGCAATATTTTCTCTGATTGTAGTCTTACTTGGGTACTGTATAAGAATGTAAGCGAAACAGTTATGCAAAATTGCAATAGATGTTTTTACTTTTCGCTCTTTAATCAACAGAAATAAAACCGAATTTTTTAAATTTTGGTGTTTTCATTATTTTGTACAACGCTTCGTAGATAACATCTCGCACATCCAAGTGAGAAGTTTTAAACGTTTGTTTTATTTGATTATGACAAAGTTCTCGAGGGCTATCTGCCTAAGAGGAGGGATGCCTTCGTGGAGGACTTTCTAAGGGCTCTTCTACACGTTACACATGGGGTAAACCGCGAAAACGCCCATGCAGCCAGCCCGTTCGCGGGATTCGAACCTCGGACCGAACTCCCAATGTTTAGCGACTTTACCGCTCGGCCACTGGTGTGCGGAAGTTTTAAAGGCCTTTTAGCAGTAGAGTGCGTTCGAATTGTTGACATTATTAAGCTGAGTGATTCTTTCTGATGGGTGAGTAATTTGAAAATAAAGAATATTATTCGATTGGATTTGTATTATATACCTTGTAATTAATTTCTATTAAACCTGCCTGGGATGTCGTAATGCGCTGATTTGAAGCACACCTAATCGCTTTTCTGGTATTTGCAAGCCCATTGATTCAGTTGAGTAAATCATATGTGATTTTATTCACAGTGTAACAGAATGCATGCATGCTAGTTTGTGACAGTTGCTCAGAATAATGGAGATACCTTGATTTGCCATACAATTCCTCTTCGAAATTTTAGTTGCAATTCCGCATGAATAATAGTAAATACAGTATATAATACCTTTATTAAAATTTATGTAAAAATAGACTTATCTTTTCCATCGATCACGAGTAATATTGATTTGTCTCTAAATCATTATTTAATTTTTTGTGTATAATGTCTAATGAAAAAAGAAGGTTGCGAATGTCTGTTGATGACCTTTAAATAATGAACAACAATTTAACAAAAGAGGAAAATTTTTTAAAAGCTGGAAGCTCTTAGTAAAAGGTGATTTGATTTGTAAACACGACTTTCTTTATTTTTCTCTCGTCTCATTTAGCTAGCAGTGCCCTTTTCCCCCACTCCTTACCCCTTAAATTGTTCTGCATGTATGTTTTTATTAAATTTCACATTCGGAAATTCCTTTTCTATTCGAATTAATTTCTTCGAATTGGGATCATTTACGACCGTTTATTGTTAAATTTCTCCCCGTCGATGCTGAACAAGCTGTTATTAAATGAGTCATAATCTGACGAATTAACGTTATCAAATTCGATAAACAGCTATTATTATTATTTTTTCTATTGTTGTTCTTGTATATGTGCATTCCGCGCCTCCCCCTTCTCTGCCGCCAAGGTTTTAAACATGGCGTTGTGTTCTTGTTTGCCGCCCGTATGCTTAATTTGATTGCTTAAAATTCGATTTCGCTTTTTAAACTAGACTAAACAGAGATTTTGTAAAATGGTTTATTCAATAAGAGTGCCTTCTTTTCTCCTTGTCCGCTCATCTCCATTGTCGCTGGGAGGAAGTCACTTATTTCATTAGGTTTTTTGCATTTTTGATTTTCCACGTTTTTATTTAATAAGAGATCTGATCTTTACCTCTGGCTTATGAGGTTGTATTGCAGATTTTCCTCCCTTCACTTCCCTCTCGTTGTGCCAGGGGAAGCAAGCCTTTTTTTAACGCACTGTTTTTTGTAGTGTCTTAAACGAATAAGTTGAGCAGTTTTACTTCAACCTAGTCGGATTCCCCCCTCCCCCAATCTTGCCTTTTTTTCTGAGGGGGTAGGAACTTAAGTATCCGTCTCGGTCAAATGGTCGCTAACAAGAATGTTTCATAATTTGCTTTGAATCATGCAGTTATCAGAGAATATTTTGGAATGATATTTTCGACTGTTTTATCAGACTATGTCGCTTTACATTTAAAGCGTATTCAGTAGCGGAAGTTTCATAGATATTTTAATTTTTATGTTATTTTCATTTATTGCGTAGACCTAAGCATCCCTATCAATGAATGCGTCGCTTTCTCCATTACATTATCCATCAGTGGTCGTGTGAATAAACCGCTGATCAGCGGTAATTGGGTCAGAGCTTGGCAAACGGGTTGCATGCTTAGGCTATTTCTTGGTTTTCTTCATGTGTAACGTTACTTCGATCGAGTTTCCGTGAAAAAGTCTTTCTCGGAGGATTCGTTTTAGGCGTATAGCTCACACGTTCTTTGTCATAAATGTTAAAAAAAAAAAAAAAAAACTAAAAAAAAATCTGATGTGTACACCACATGATTTCCTTGTATGGAATATTAAATTATACGCATTTTGCATTTCATTTAAACTTATTGGATTGAATTAAATGTACTTCGTCGATAGAGCATAAACCACAATAGAATAAACGCATTCTTTAAAATTCACTGTATTTGTTTGCCATATGTATTTGTTTGCCATAGCGACACTCTGGCGCTAGGTTCACTTAACAGCGTTACATCTCATTCATTTTAGAACTTAGAATGCACAAAAATAATGTATGTCATTTGAAAAATTTCTAATCGTTGCTGCATGTTCTGTTCAAATACTATAATAAATCTAAAACGATGTATAGAAGAAATTAAACAAACAAAAACAATAAAAAACATTTTTTCACAGACGATTCAGTATTTCTCATTCAGTTAATTTATTTTTCACTTTCGGTATAACCCAACTGCGCGAATTAAAGTTCCCTTCTGCCTTGTCTGCCAACAGCCCAACTGCGTGAATAAAATTATTTCTTCCAGAGAAGACCCCTCCCTCCCTTCCTTTAAAAAAACTGAGGGTTACTATCTAGTTTTACTTTTCGAAGCCAAAAGCAGCCAACAGGAAAAGAAAAATAGAGAAATGGGATTATATATCCCAAGGACAAGTAAAGAATGTATCCTACCCTCTCTTTGCGACAAGGCAAAAAATGCATAAAAACTCAAAAGATCTGTATTAAAAATTACGAAGTAAATCTTAAACACTTATTTCCTCGAATAAATTCCATAACTGATTAAGCTTGATTTAATTCGCAATAATAAAAGAAGGCATTATCTTTGTTATTGTGAAGTTTAGTTTCTCTAGATTGGCAACAAATCTACTATTCTGTTAATTTTCAAATGTAAACAAACTATGTTAAACAAAAATTAAGCTTAACCGCACTTAGACAACTTTTAAATTGTTGATAATTCTACAATTATTGCATGCAAGTTAACTAAAACCATAAAAATCTTAACCGGAAGATCAACATAATTCAATCATTTTTAAAGCAAAAAGTGCACAATTTGCAAACATATAAGACTAAAGAAACTGAGCTCACTGAGCCGAATAATAGAGTGGATATATATCTGCATATATTTATATACTTTTGGTGCGGGCGATTGCAACCAAAATAGGAGATGCACATCTACATGTTATAGCAGTCCTATGTACAAAATTTCAACGTTCTGAGGTTACTCGTTTTTGAGTTATGCGAGATACATACATACGTACGTACGCGCAGATGCCGCGAAAAAATCTCTTCAGAATCCATTTTGAATTAGTTTTATAATTTTTTTGAGGAAAAAAAGTCCTTTAGTCTGTCCTTATGCACAAATATCGTTAAACTGCATTCGATGGCGGTGAAAATTGGTTACCTGAAACAATTTTTGGGCCCTTTAATTTCGTTGACTTGCTAGTGCTTTCAGTTAATTTTTTATAAGCATTTATTTAATTTCTCATTTGTCGCATTGTGTTTGTCACGCATTGTGTTTGTCGTTATTTTCAAAAGTTTGTCATCGACTTTTAAGCTACCGTATTTCCCCTTAAATAAAATGCTCTCATGTGTAGAACGCATCTTGATTTTGGACCCCCCAAATTGAAATAAGTAAAGAATTATTTGGTTGACGGACTGGTTTTTATTAATCTGTTAGACTACAGTTTAATAGGAGGGAAAAATTGCATGAAATTTTTGAAACTAATGACTACGATATGCAACTCCATCCATTTTTCTGGACCTCATCTGTGTACCCCTTAAAGTACACAATAGCCTAAAGTCCCGATCACATATGCTTCCGTTACGCGGGACTGGACGTCGAAAGGGACATTTCTCAGAACCCGCACATTTCCACGAAACCTACCTAGCTAGGTTACCATTTTCACTTACTAAACAGACTTGAACGCCAAACAGTTATCAATTATCGCTCAGATTGGGATCGCGTGATCCTTCAGAAGCAGAACTTTCGTCTGATTAGTTGATCTCTACGGAGGACAGAGTTGCAGACGGAACGTTTTCGGCGAAGTTTCAAAATATCCCGCGTAGCTGAGACGTCGTTTCCATAGCTAGGCGGGACTTCGTTTCCAGCGGATCTATTTCTTCTAGGAATTCTCCCGTTTAAACCAATGTTACCAGAATCTCGTTTCTCAGAAAAGCCCCATCTAGCGTGAACCGTCGCTAGATGTGATAACCCCTTAAGATGCATTTTCTCCAAGTACATTATATCAGTTCATCTCTATTGTAGACAGTCTTGTTTTAAAAGGATACTTTTGTGGTTCTAAGTTTTATATTAAAAATGACTTAGTATATCCTCGGGGGGAGGGAGAGGAAGCTTCTTTGTTAGCGACTACAAGCGATATCATTTGGAACCATCACAGCAGTTCGTTCGTTAATGGACGAGGGACGAAGACATTTTTTAAAATTTGAAATGGAGTTACGGACCTTTACCTGTTTAAAGAAACAGATTAACGAAGGT
>KK112339.1:360804-378634 GCA_000611955.2 Stegodyphus mimosarum
CAGGTCCAGCTTTTAGTCGAAAGATCTCCCGGAGTTCGAATCCCAGCGAGGGTATCGTTGATTTTAAATGCTTCCTTCTCCAAAATAAATCTAATGACTGTATATAGTAGTGTCACCACCTGCGTACTCACGGTTGAAATTAGGACGGATCTTACGCAAATAGCCCTCATGCACTTTGCTTAAAATCCACTGCAGTCACAGCAACTACGCATACTGGTATAGCATTATATCTAAGAATTTGTCCATCGTATGGCAGATCTTTAGTTACGCATATTGGCAAATTGCCAATTCTGGGAGTATTATAAATCTTGTGGGTAAGGATTTTTTTTATCTTTCTGTAGATCGTAAAGTATCTTTTACAGCAGTAACGGGAAATTGGGATTTAAACAAAAGATTAAAAAAAAAATATTCCTAAAATTGTTATCTCTGTTTCTATTGTCGAATAACATATTTAGATACAATATATATATAAAACAGAGGATTTTTATAAATCTCTGTACTATTTATGTAATTAATTAAAGACTTTATCTAACGTTTTTCAACCTCGATTGCTGAAAAATCATTTACTCACTGCCTAAGAGTAAGTTTGTTATATTTTTCTTTTTTATATACTGATTATTATATAGGTCAATTTTATTATCTTAATCTTTTCTCGTTTAGAGTGATGCATTCGGTGATCTTGGTGTTGCTTTTCGTTTGAATGGTTGGCTTAGCGTGAAAGGGTGGAGTTCATTGAAATGGCAAAGGAGATTTGATTGCTTAGAAAATAAGAGTGAAAAGGAAATGCTTTGCTTTATTTTCATGGCTGTGGAAACTTAACATCCTAGTAGGGTAGGAAACCAAAAGTTTAAGGTATATAGGACAATCTGTAGGCGATAACTGGCGAACACTTGTATTTACATAAATATTGCGTAATCAAAAGGAGAAACAGGTATTGAAACATCACTTGTGAATAAAAGTTTAGCTAGAAGTATTTCTTAGTATGTTAATAAAATGATTTATAAATTGCGGAATGATGTTAGGTTAAATAACATTTTTTTTTTGTCATTAAATGTATCCCCCCTTGCATTCACTGTTATAAAGCATCGAAATGGAATCTTTGAATAGATCATGAAGTTACAAATCTTGATAAGGAAATGGAAAAACAAATGCTTCTGAACTTTTTTCATTTCCGGAGGGCCTACCGTAAAGTAAATTCTTTTTCCCATACTATTCTGAATCATCTTCGAGTTGTAGTCATTGCTATTATCAGTAATAATTTGTTTCAGGTCCATTTCCACTAACATTTCAATATTCAACACTATCAGTCATTTTTCTTTTAAAATAATTATCCTTTACGTAATATTCACCAACCAATGCAAGAGAATAACCTCAAAAAGTAACGATAAATAAGCCGTGCCTTACACAGAGATGACTTTTACAAAAGTTTCTGATTGTCTCTGCATAAGTTTGCTCAAGAACACGTTAATTATTTTCTCAACGGCGCATATATTGATTGAAACAATTCTTTGCATGAAGATGTACTTTGCATCAAACACAGTGACGTTAGGTATTTTTTGGAAGCAGGAGAATGAAGAAATGAGCAATCCTCTCACCGGGACTCAAACCACGGATCTCTCGAATACGCGTCGAGCGTGCTGATCACTACACCGCAAAGGCATGCGAAGAAGGCGGGAGCAATGCCTTATATACTCCCCTTTTAAAGGGCAACTGGAGATGAGGGGACCCAATCGCCAAATCCTTGTGCTGGAGAATCATCATCCACCACCTTTTTTTAGTTCGGACGCCGTTGTAGATACATTAGGTTTATTTCGAAGCAGGAGAGGTGAAAAATGTGCAATGCCCTCACCGGGACTCGAACCACGGACCTTTTGAATACGTGTCGAACGTGCTGACCACTACACCACGAAGGCATGCATAGAAGGCGGGAGAAATACCTTATAACATTATTAGTGAGTCGTGAGTTGTTTAGGTATGTTATTTATTATACCCAAACAACGGCTTCTGCTTCAGAATGAATGCTTTTATGGAGGTGAAAAGATGTTTCATATGGCAAGTAAAACACCTGCCCTTGTGAAATAGCTGAGGAACTTCAAACAAACCACAACATTTCCAGCAATTCTGCTTAGTAATATAGGTTAATTACTGCCTTTAGTCTACAATTACCAACACTCTAGATTTTTTGAATATTCTGCTTTCAGTCTTTACGAAGGAAAGTGTAATAAATGAAGTTTAATAATGAGTGTTTCAGTAATAATTGAAATGTATTGAATTAATGAAATTGTGCAAATTTCATTTCGCGATACTTAGTGATTTTCAACGTAATTTTCCTATTATTTTTTTTTTATCTTAGTTAATTTACTTTATATAAAGATTCAAGCAACGTTTAATCAGTAAATATTTATATTTAATTTCGTTTTATATCATTATATGGGGCATTGCTAATTATTTACTTATCTCCACAAAAGTATTTATTTTAGCTTTCCTTCCCCACTCAGGATTTTGTGTAAAAAAACTGCAAAGTGAAATTAGCCAAACAACATAAAATTTATAATATCTAATTAAGTATTATTATATATTATTTCAAAATCATATTATAAGTAGTTGACTAACCTGAATTATGTGTATAAAGCGAATTAAAGTCAATTCAGAGTTCTTTTGAAACTTCCCGAAAACTCGGTTTTTCATATTTCAAGATCCGGCCGGTCTGGTATAACTAGTATTCCGAGCAAATATCCATTATTCCTGTCATTGACGAAAGAAGGCTCCGCTCAGCCGTACCATCGTTCTGATCGCTTTGAGTTACATTTGGTATTAGACTAGGAATAGCATTTTTAATCTGCGTATAAAATGTTGCGTATAGGAATTAGTTTTTTAAGTTGGTCCTACGTGAATTCGCGTATAGGAAATATTGCGACTTATTCAGAGGTGCCTAAACTGTCCATGTACGTATGATGAAAGAACAGAAATCCCTTGCAGCCAATTCTTTTCAATCACCGAGAACGAACCCTGGACGAGAACAACCAGTTTTTTAGTTGTGCTATGCACTCGGCCACCGATCGATGACCAAATGGATGCTATTTAAGTAAAATTAAAGTCCTGCCAGCAGTGAGTTCAAATTGAAAAGGCTTAAATATTTAATGCTTTTTTTTTAACAAGCAGTACATTTTTATTTCGATGAACGTTCCTATCAAAATTTACAATTTTGATATTTGAGGTATCTGAAAAGGTAAAGTTTTACTGCATAAATGATTAGTTTTTCACTACCTTGCTGTTGCTTCAGCATTCAAAACATAAAACTATTAGCATCTTTGGCGCAACACGTCGTGATCTTCGTTAGAGATTGCTTTTCATATTTTATGAAACATCTTGCCATGCCAGAGAAATTCTCAGGAATATCGTCTTTTTCGGAGAAGGCGTGTCGGCAGATAATTTGAAATCGGCCCCCATTGCGACAAAATAAGTATTCGTTCAATCGTCTTTGTCACAGAAGGATCCTTTTAGAATGTCCGTTTAGCTCGCTCGGCACTGTATCTGTTATCCTGTCAGAGGAAGTGGCTGTTTTGAAGGATTAAAAGCTTCATTCGTCCATTAAGGAAAGTATCCTTTGTCTTCGATTCAGTTTAGCTCCACTTTCAAGTCACTCCTCTCAAAAAGAAAATGGGCGACATATTTTATTTTTCGAATATCAAGGAAAAAGAATCATGAAGTATGATATCCCAGCTTGGAATTTCTCAGTAATGTTCTTCGTCTTATTCCATCCATCTTTCTCCATTTTCTTTTATTAATTCTTCCTTACTTTGCAAAATACAAAATTTATTTAGGTTAATGTTTATTTAGGTTTAGTTATTTAGGTTAATTGTTTTCTTATTAAAAAAGAATTTATTCGTAAACAATAGTAGGTATTTATCTTGATTGCTTATTATAGTGTTGTTTAATTAAATCTGTCCGCATTATGCATGTAGTTGATGAATGGTTATTACGGAAAAGCATTCAGAGGCTATTGATCTAAAGAGAGAGTTACTTTCATTGAAAACTTTGTGAGGTTAAATTGTATCCTGCTAAGGTTATACACCTACTTGCCTGAGGGGAGAAAATACATTCATACTTAATTTCTAAAATGAAATTACCCTTTTACTTACAGGAAAACATGAAGGTCTCGTTGGCCGGAATAAAACGGTTGCAAATTACTAGTGTTTCTCAACGTTAAGCATTTCCGTTACTTATGGGTATTATAGGAGGGGGGGAATAAGGAAAATTTTAGGCTGCTAATATACTGAATCGCAGGAAACAGGAATTTAAGTGTTGTGTTGAGTGGTTTTATTTTGTGGACCATCAGTAGATTAACTATAACCGCTTATAATACCACTGAAATAAATAGCATTTTCTGTCTTTAATTTCATCGAAAAAATTGAACATTAGAAATATTACTCATATTAAAGGGAAAAGAAGTGTTGTGCATAGAGTAGAACATTCTGGAAGATAAATTTTTTAAAGTTATTTCTGCTTAAATAATCTGAAAACAGATTACAATCTATAGAAAAGACCCAATCCTCTCTTACGCTATATTCACGACCCAGGGCCCACCAGCTGCCGAGCGATAAAATCGCTGAACAGCGGTAGTTCCAACTTGGGTTCGATTGAAGGCGAACGGGCTGGCTGCATTTGCGTTTTCGTGGTTTTCCCCGTGTGTAACGTGTATACGAGCCAGTTTCCCATATAAAGTCGCCCACGAAGTCATCCATCCCCTTAGGCAGATAGCCGTAATCTCAATAAACCAGTACACAATGCTCATGACCCACCTTAGTTTCAAAGAAATAAATTACTGAACATATTAAGTTTATCATGCGCATGACTGTTAATTGCTGAATATGTTATTTGTGTGGAATTCCCGCGGCCTCCACATGTAATTTCAAAGCGACTTCTTTTTTTTTTCGTTTTTCAGTGAAGAGTATATTTGTAAAACAGACACGTTTTTTTCTTTACCGTAGTAAATTACCTACCCATTCATTTGAACATTTTGTTCTGTAGTGTGATTTAGTTTTTTCATATCCAGTATGATTTACAACAGTACACATGAAATTTCATACTCAAGGTTAATCTATTTATGACCTTGTTTAACAGATAAGATGAATTAGCTAAATTTCCTGCTTTTTATCGCATCAGTAACAGGATGGGTAAGGTCAGTAAATAATACTATCATTCTGCTTTCGATTCCTCCCTGAACTGGTTGTATAGCTAGTACACTTCCGTTATTAGGAACCAAACTATTGTTGATGCAAACGATGCCGAAAATAATTATGGTTAACCTAACGCAATGAAAGAAGCATAATAGTAACTAACTGTCTCAGAATATTATTTTAGTTTAGAAGGAAGGTTAATTTCATATATTACAGTTTATTTTAAAAAAAAAAGGCTAAATATAATTGAAATATAAAACGGGAGGCATAAAATTATTGATGTCTTCCAGCACTGCAGGGAAAAATATTAGTTCTTTTGTATTAAAATCTATACATTAATTCGGACAAATAAGAATCAAGATGCTGTCGAGCAGTGAAATTATATTTGTGGTTGAGAGTAAAATGTTTAAAGTCAGCATCTCGCAACTCATCCGACTTAAATGCTTTCCGGCAATCAGTACTAATAATATTTCTTTCTGCGATATTTTCTTTTGACATTCGATAAAGTTTTCACCTATCAGTTTGGAACAAAAACTAATAAACATTCATTTGATTTTCTGCACAATTCACCGAAAACCCTTTATGGCGGAAGAAAACGTTCAACGTTGTTCTTTCTTCGAATTGAAAGGCTTTCGTATCCACTTCAATAATCTTGTCACATCCACCGATTTTTCAACTTAAGGCGAGTAAATAAAGTTGTAGGGCACGCCTCGCGCATGTGACTGTCCCTGTCCATAGTTGTATTGTGGTTCATCTTCAGTTGAAGTTCACAAAATTCAATATATGCCATCTCCTGACACCAAAAACAGATGAACCTCCGGCTGTGAGGAAGGCCTTTTCGATCCTTCGAACTAAATTTGGGTTCTTAATTCTTTCTTCTCATTACAGGATTCTTTCGTACAGCTTCATTTCGCTTTTGAGTTATCCATAAAGTACAATTTCATCTCTTGGTTCTTTCGGCACAGTTTCCTATCATGAATAATGCCTCGTCTTTGAATAATAATAATAATAATAATAATAATAATAATAATAATAAATGTTGCAGGCTTTTCGTCCTTGAGCAGTTCCCAAATTGTTAGATCCACCGAGCATTCAAAGAATCCAAAAATTAAACTAGCATTTCAGTGGCGTCTTAAAAGTCTAGAAATATCTAAATTTACGCGCTTTCTAAATTCACATGCATTTAGAAAATTTAAATTTACGCACAGTTTGCGATTAAATGGGCGCGTTTGCTAGACTGACGAGCCAAAACATTATGACCATCCATACATTTTTAAATAAACCTGTCTGGATGACGTCTGGGGTACGTGATTAAGTGGGAAGGGTATTTAACTACTGCTGGAGAAGGTAAGGAATTATTCTTGCGCTTACTTTTGCGAGTGATGGGAAAGGCTGCTGATCTAGGCGAATTTCATAGAGGACAGATTGTAATGGCCCGAAGACTCGGAACGTATTATTTTCGAAACTGCTCGACTGGTAGGTTTTTTACGATCTACCGTTGTTAGTATTTATGCAAAGTGGATAAATGACTGTGAAACCAGCAGTTACCAGACATTCACGCGTCATCTAAGAAAAAGGACGTCAGAGACTGTGCCGCTTGGTGCAGAAAAATCGGCTATCTCAGGTAACAGCCCAATACAATGCAGGTCCAACTGCAAGTGTTTCGGAACACGCAGTTCATCGGACACTGTTGGATATGGGACTGCGCTGCAGACGTCCCGCTGGTGTGCCTTTATTGACCAAGCGTTATTGTCAACTACGTTAAGAGTGGGGACGGGAACATCGAGACTGGCCCATGGATAAACGTAAGACAATTGCCTGGTCGGTTCATTCATCACGTCGATGGTCGTCTCAGGGTATGTAGTCTTAGAGGCGAACATTTGTTCTTCCCGAGTAGTATAGCAGGTCATGCATAGGCTGATGGTGGCGGTATTATGCTTTCGGGGACGTTCTCATGGGTGTCTTTGTTATGGTAGAACAGACGATGACAGCTGCGAGCTATTCGACATTACTGCGGATCAGTTGCATCCGTACATGGCGTCTGTGTTCCCAACTGGAAGTTGGAATCTTCGGGCATTTCGGCAGTACAACGCTCCATGTCATAAGGCTCGTATTGTGTTGGGATGGTTCGAGGAACATAAGAATGAATTCCAGTTAATGTCCTAGTCACTTAACTCGTCGGATCTTAACCCGATAGAGCACATTTGGGATGTCATAGAGCGGGAGCTCAGAGCTCAAACACCACCATGTCGCAATATCTGGACTTTGCGTGATCGCTGCTTAGACATTTGGTATAATCTGTCTCTAGTCATCTATCAGGAACTTGTGACTCCATGCTAAGGCGTGCTGCAGCTGTTTTGCAGGCCAAAAGTCTAGCAACACGTTATTGAATAGGTGATTATAAAATTTTGGCTCTTTAGTGTAGATTTAGCGCTTTTGCGCATATAATTTCTTTGCCGTTTCATACGACTTGAATAATGGAATTGTACAAAAATTTCGTGATTTAATAGTGGCGAGAGGTTTCTATAACCTGGGGCAAATGTCAAGATTCTGTCCCTAAATATATTTTATCACTTTTACACTAATATTTAAATATTTAATTTGTTATATTTTAACTTTTCGTCCCTTTTCAGTTCCTCCTTCTTTTTTAATCGCAAGCAAGAGACGTGCCAAGTTTTCCTATGGTTTTTAAAGCTACCGGGTCATGTTTTCATACGATCGTTATCTTTATTTCATGTTTATTTCATGTTATGTGTATTTTGGTACACAGTGACTTTGTAGGAATCGTAACTTATAGAATATGTGTAATATATTTTAGTGTGAGATGGGAATTAATTTTTTTTTCTTCTATTGTTTATTTTCTTCTTGCTGTATTTGCTATTATGTCTGAAATTCTTTGCTTTAAGAAAGAATTTTCTGATACATTTTATGATGAATATTTTTATTATTTGTGTTTAAAAAAAAGACATGTTTCGTATAAATTTGTTTGAGCGAGAAAAATAATAAAATATGTAAATAAATATTAAGTATAAAAATAATAGTAAAAAACTAATAATTTAAAGAAATAATAAAGAAAGGTAATTAGAATTACTAAGGAGATTAAACTTACTGTGCAGCGTATAAATATGCAGTAACAAATTAATCAGGAATGACACTGTGTTTTAGCTTTCGTATTTTAGCATGACATGTTAAAGAAGTGCAAAAGAATGTGTGTATCTCAAAGTTCTACAGTTAATGTTCCTTTCTTTTACTGGCTGGGGAAGTAAACAAAAGCCTTAGAAAAGTTTTTTTTTTTCAATCTTCTTTTTAAGTTTCTTTGTTACAAAATGGGAAGTTGTTTATTCTATAGATCAACAACATTTTGTAGACTATTAAATCGCTCAATTTAGTGTCTATAGTTGATTCATCTGCTTCAAACAGATATTAACTGATGTGAAATGATTTGATTTATTTAAAGCTGTTATCACTGTCGGGGGGGGTGATTCTCTAATTTCTTTTTCATCAATTGAAAGGAAGATAGATATTTAATCCATATTTGGGAAGGAAATCTCTCTCTTTTTATGAACAAAATTCTCTGTCTTTTATACGATTTACTCATCTCCCCATGGATCTAGCAATCTCGCGTTAATATTGCATTCGGTTTCAGCTGCCAGAAACAAATATGTGTTGCAACATACTCGTCACCACACCACTTACTGAAATGGCGGAGCATTATAATGTTATTCCCCCTTTCCCCCACTTAAACGCCAATGAGCCATAAAAACATCCAGCATCTCTCGCAAAATGGATGACCCCAAAGTGAGTGATACGTTTTCGGAGGGGGTGCCAACCGCGTAATTCGATTGGCGTGATTTTTGGCGAGTAATTATAAGAGGAGGAAACAGGGACACTCAAAACAATCGCTCGCTTCCCTACTGCCACTTCGCTATCTATCACTGTCTCCGTGGAGAGTCTTGAAGAGGGCCTTTGGGGGGGGATGCTACTGGACGTGCGCCGTACGTTCTTTGTGCTCTGGAGGGGTGTGAAGGAAATCTCTAGAGGACAAATGATGGGATGAGGATGGGACATGATGGATGTCCAATGGGGAGAGGAATCATAGGTGTTGCGGAAAAGATGCTTTTACAGGCGCGATCGCTGTTGATATGCTTTCTGATTTCCGAAAACCAACGAGTAGGAAGGAGAGAGAGAGGCAACTTGCTTTGCGCAGATATTCCTCGGGGGAAATCTGTGGATGTCACGAGAGGTGACGCCTCGGACGTCGCGAATGATGTCAATCCCCCTGCCGAGTGCCTGTCGTTCCATTTTCATAATGGACAGTGAAGCGCATCTTTTTATTGCTATTATTATATTGTTTGCGATGTGCCGGTAACAGAAGTGATTCAGCTTTTTCTCTACCTCACATAAAGTAAAACTTTCTGTTATGTTGCATATCTGAAGTCTTCGTGAATTTAAGTTGTTTTCTTAAAACGAATTGTTCTTTGTAATTGTTTGTTTGATTAATTATATTTTTTAATTTAACTTGCTCTTTTTTTTTTAACCAGGTGCTGAAAATTTTAAAATTTTTACTTCATTTTCCCCTTCAATGCGTTTTGAGAATGGGCTGCCCTAAAATTTAAAATGGACATGTCCACTTAGTGATTGTTTCGCTTACTAACAAGGACAGACCCTTGCAAACTATCGGATGGTCGCGCCGAATCTTTTCATTGGAATGTATTTTTCTTTTAAAGAAAAAATTATTGTGATAGTTATCTGTAGTTTATCCATGACTACTTTTCATTTGTTGTGTTCTTGCGGTAATCGTATCATTTGGAATTAAATTATTTGCATTATTTTCTCCTCTCAATTTTCGAACGATAAAATTAGTAAGAAAAAGCTGAAAAAGTAAATATGTAAAGTTAATAATATAATATATTGTATGTAATATGCCAAGTAATATGTAATATGCGAGTAAATATGCCAAGTTAGTAATATTTTGTGATGCGAAACAGAGAAGGGTAGCTATGGGTCCTGCGGCAAAGTTAACAACATTTATTAGTATTATTGCTGTAGCCTTTCTCTTTTATGTTTCTAAATGATACGTAAGTGTAAATTTATCGTAAATAAAGTCTCCAGTTTAAATCTAGATCATGATTTTTTTGCTCACGTACTGCGTATTATGCATTCTGATTCTGCAAGAAGCTGGGAAAAAATTACTACAGGTTTTGTTTTCTTAAATATTTGATCTTAGGTCTGTACTTTTAATAACTGTGCTTCTCAAAATAAAGAAAACAATTTTATGAAAACAATTTGTAGAGAAATAGAAAAGACTGTGGATCATAGAATTCTGTAATTATGAAGTCTGAAAATTTAGAGTAAAAATTTCATTTAGTAAAATATTCATTGTACTTTAATAATACTGATAGTTTTTTAGCCTTACATGAAAAATTCGGAGAGATATTGGAAATTAATATTTTTATGGTATTAATAAGCAGCTTCAAATTTACTAATGAGTGCTGTTTTTTCTGTCATAAATAACCAAAATCGGCAAGTTTTGTTTTGTAGTTATTTTTAAAATTTGGTTTAAGATTTATTAATTTTTGTGCATAATAGGTATTGAAAACTATTTAAGTACAAAATTCACTGTCGTATATCTTTTTTGAAATTCGTTCTCGAATATCTGGTTATACGGATTTTGCACATGATGTTTTAGAATTTGTTGGGTTTAATCTGCTAAAGTATAATGAATATTTCAAAGGTTCGATTTTTGCTCTACGAGGCCATATAACATTTAGATTTTATTTTACAGAATCCTGTCTCCTCCAAAGTGGTGAAAGGAAAATTAATATGAAATGCTAACTTGTTTGTGATAAATAGTTCAAGAAGTAAAGCTTATAGCCGCCTTTTTTGACTATCTGCATTGATATTTTATAATATATGCATTGATATTTTATAATTTAGGCGAAAAGTGACCAAAAATCGATTTTTGAATGTATTGTATTATCTTAAAATCAATTTTATCAAATATTATCCAGCGTATGCCAGATGAAGTAACGTGTAGTTTTGTCAGTTCAAACCCCCTATGTAGAAAAGTGCTGATCAAGCTATCTTTTAAAATGCACCGAGAGTTTACTTTTGAAAACAGTATTAAATTAATATTGTAAATCGCTTCTAGGTTCGTTCTACCTTGTTTTCTATTAAATAGCTTTTTAGATTTTTTTTAAATGCAATAAAATGTATACACTGAAGCTCCATTACATTATGACTACCTGTTAAATATGAAGTAGGACCGCCCTTCGCCTTCAAAATTGCAAACACCCGGCGAGCCATTGACTCGATAAGCTGCTGATAAGTAGTCTGAGGTATCTGGAACCTGATATTCACCATCTGGTTCTGTCATTCCCGCACATTTGCGAGGTGATCACGTGGCAGTACGAATTCAGTTTTTAGGTGGAACCACAAATGTTCGATTGGATTCATGTCAAATGAATTCAGAGGCCAATTCGTGGGAATGACAGGTCCTACTGTGGCCATGAAAACATAGCCCATACTATAATATCACCGCCACCGCTTTGCATATTACTAACTGTACACCCGGGTGCCGGGGTTTCCGTTTGAAATCGGCGTATACGCACTCATCTGTCGATCTGATTGACCAGAAGACGTGATTCGTTGGACCAGGCGACTTTTTTCCATTCTTCTATGGTCCAGTGCCCACGTTCCTTGGCCCATTGCAGGTGCTGTTGGCAATGACATACCGTCAGCATAGGGTCGCAATTCGAGCGCCGACTGGCAACAGTACATTGTGACCGTGTACGCTACACTGTGTTTTGAGACACATAGTTTAGGTTGTCACTGTTTATAGCCGTTGATGATTTGGCTGTTGTAGGCCTTCGGTTATGGTGAAAAGTGCGTCCCTTTGCTGTGGAATCATGCGCCGTGGCCGAAAACTGCTGGCCGGCGACTTGTTTCACCATCCATATACCACTTTCGATACTTACTCACAATGGCTCAGACCAGCAAATAGGCCGTTTTTGAGATTGATATTCCCAGGCGCCAAGTCATGACGTTTTGACCTTTATTGAAAATCTGATAAATCAGCTGCTTTTCCCATTATATCACTAATTATTCTAGTCCGAGACCAGCCACGCGTGCGCTGTGGTTTTGTCTCCGGGCGAGCGAGCTCATTGCTGTAGATGAAGGATGGTCATAATGTCTCGGCTCTTCTGTGTATATGTGTGTATACATATGTTTGTCTCATAATAAATTGTTCGTATTTTTTTTTTCAGGCACCACAACCTACTAACGACTATAATTTAGCACCGAAGTGGGATCCGATGTTTCCTGTGACGTTTGCTATGCTAGCTTTCATCGGCATTTTACTTACGTTATCTATTCTTGGAATCAGCTTAGCCCTCTGGAATATGGATCCTGGTCGAGACTCCATCATATACAGAATGACAAATCAACGAATGAAGATTGACTAGACAAATAATACTGATTCGTCATTTATATTAAATTATGAACTTAATTCTCTTGCATTCAATTGTTTTCATTGCTTTTCATTTTTGTTTAAATTTCAGCCAAGGCTGCAAAAGATGCCTGTTTTTGGCATTTGCCATTTCGTATGTGATGTTTGTGTTTGTACCAAACAGATTTGGTTCTAATCCTTATATTTTCGTAATAGTAAACATTTTATTTAATATTTTATTTTTGCAAACAATAAAAACAGATTTAGTTTACGTTTTGAAAATTTATCTATAGTATTTTGATATATAAATTAATTAATATACAGTTTTTTTGTGAAAGTATTTTTTGGGCAGTCATAAATAAAGTATTGCTTTTTTTTTTCTTTACTATGCTAACTAGAAGAACTGTAGGAGAATTCTTGAATGGTACGTTACAGAATGAAAGTTATAGATTATATGTAAGCTAATACAGGTTGAAAAATGGAAATGCAGTGAATTATTATTGCTGTAATAAATAGAGTAGTGCCTCTATATCAGCGGGGGGATACATGCCAGCAATTACGTTCGTTATATGTACCGCCAGTAATAAGAATGCTGTATATAATAGGAAATTCGTCTAGCATAAATAAGTACGTTAAAGTTTAATCCGTAAATTACGTGCAGTTAGCCAAATTGAGAAATAATAAAGGATTTTGCAGGCTATATTTCCTTTCTCTTCAGTGTAAAATTAAGTGGTTCTAGTATTTTAGCTTAATACTAAAAAAAAGTAAGAAATAAAAGAATACTATACATATAGTATATAACGTCGCTTGCAATTTCAAGGAATGGTTAAGTAACCAAATCAAAATACTGCAATTGCAAGGAAACATCGATCTGATACTTGTATGCATAATTTTACTTTTAAAATTAATTTTTGTGGAACAACAATACTGGATACATTTATGTTGCATTATTTCTCAAGGTTATAGTCTGCTATTACGTATCGCGGTGTTTAGAATTATTACTGCTTCATTTTTATGGGCTTATGAACTGCGGATATGTGGACGTAAATAATTACTTTTTTTATTTAAATTCTGAAGTGAGCTTAGAGTTTTTCATAGTTATGTATTATTTTTCAATATAACTTAAATGCGCTTTCATTCTGAAAAAAAATAAATATTTTATGCTACTTTTCAAGGATTGAAACTGCTGAAACTAGTAGATTAGCAATGATCATCTTGACGTTTTGAGCAAAGGAATATAAAAATATCAAAATACGAAAAAAAAGGGGGGGGAATTTATTGAAACCTTAAAATAGCACTTTTTGTTATATTATATCAAATTCTATTCCTGCAAATTCTTAAAATACCAAGAGAACTTCCGAATGAAGAATTTTGACTTAGTCTGTATCTCTGTTATTAACTTATCCTCTTTTTCCTAAAACCAGAATGCCAGTTTAAAAATTTTTTAAATTATAATAATTTTTTCATACCTTCAGAAGCATAACCACTTATAGTTTTGATTTTATTTCTTTTACTATTATTTATCATGATTGCTTAGAAACAATTTTTTTAAACTTCTTTTTATTGTACAGTATTAAGATTTCTTTAGCAACATTTTTTAAAATACATTCTAGTCTCTGTATATAATGACCAAGTTATTGGATATAATCTTATAGCGTGCATACCATTTGTTAAGTGAATAAGTGTTGTAATAAATCTCTGGTGAATTCTGCTTATTCACATAACTGTCATAAGGCTATAATTACGATTTTTTTCTAAAGTAGATTTTATAAAAGAAAATTTCTGTTCATTACTAATGCTCTTCATAGATTATATACATTTATATATAGTGGTTAAATTATTTTTTTTTAATTGATGAAATCTGGTTGTGGACGTGTAAAGTCAATATTATACTAGTAGGAAAAAATCACTCTTTTTATGTGACTGTGATGTAATTTATACTCCAGCTATTTAAATATGTATTCCAGTGTGTATGTTCTATTTATACTTTTGTTATCAAGTCATTAAGATTCAGTATATTTCTGTAAAAGAAAAAATGTGTGTATTTCTAGAGAGAGTACTTCTTTTGTTTCGTAGAGTACTAATTGTTTGTACTTTTTCACGTTTCATTTTTAATTATGCAGAGATTAAATTTTAATTCTGTTGTTTAATAAAGTGATGTATGGAATATTATGTATAAATAATATTTGACTTTGAAATACTCAAGAAAGAATAATAAACATAGAAGTTAATATCAAAGAAAGTATCTTCTTTTTGTAAATGTTATATTGCTGAAATAAAAGAATTTTTTTAGAAGGGAGAGGCATGCATGCTAATTTCATATGTGTTATTTCATCTCTTTCAAATATCGGTTCGGTACAATAACTGGCGAATTTTAATATCGTATGTATCTAACAATTATAGTTTAATAATATAGAGTAACACATTCTAACTTATTTGTTATGTCTTTGATATTGAATAAATATTTTTATGGGATTTGTAGTGTTGAGATAGTGTTCCTGATAAAGTTAAACAGAGTGGTAATTGCTAGTCTTAAAATAATTGTAGTTTTTATGCGTTAAATACTATGCCAAATAATAATATCATTGCTTTTAATTAATAGAGACGACTTTTTGAAAGTCGCTTGTGAACTGTTTCTGACAAGTGTCTCTGCATAGTGGAACTACCAGCCATAGTGAATTGAGAGATCCATACTATGAACTTTCTCATATTTGTTGTATATATAGCGACGAATTCGTACCATTTTGTGTTCCATGGTTCCATTTGTCTTAAGAGCTGACAGTTTGCCTTATTTTGCTTATCTTTTTCCTTTTCGGGTAATTTACAAATAAAGAATTTAGTTGCTTTGATGGGTAAGCAGCTGCCTTACAAAGCACTTGTCAATGTACTTTGGAACCATGTCGTCTTTTGAATACTTCTGCATCATCTGCGGTACTATAGTATTTGTATCATAACATTTGGCTATTCATACAACATACTCATTACTCTACAGTACTACGGTGTAGGTCGAATTTGCTCCTTGTTCTCTATTACACTACTCAAACATTTGTAACTAGCTTACTACACGCATCCCTTTTGCCAGGAATATGGCCTATTACCCAGCGATCTCGTAACTCGCACATTTATTATATTTGTCAGTTCGTGGCTGCAAATATAGCGAGAGCACGTGCAGGTTATACACCCTGATTTGGGAATTTCGAGTGACGGCGAAATGCTACACTTTGTATCTTGATCATCTATAAAAGTTTCACGAATATTATCGTCGGCTTCTCTTCATAAAAGAAAACGTATTTTCCAATCGACCGACGATGTACAGCGATTTAGCGCCAAATATGGATAACTCTCTTATTTTGGAATTCGGCAGTACGACTGGCGATCATTTGCCGAAACTTTCGCCAGTGGTCGACGGGATAATACATAAGTACCAAAGAAAATATTTACTGTAATCATCTCTCACGACAGAGCACTTATATCTGAAAATATCTGGGAGAAAGTACATTACATCGGCAACGTATTTCAGCAGAATTTCTGATATGACAGCATGTTTCACTCAAGTTCATAAAAGTTCCCAGCGTTTTATTTCCTTGAAATTTGTGTATTCCCAGCCGAAAATTATTCGAGAAACATCTTTTTATAGTCTTGGGGAATAAAACTAAAGTGTTTTCACTTACGTTCTGGATGAGATTTCGGATCTGTAGTTTGACAAAGGTTTCGGCTTTAACATTTGTTTCGCCCAACCCTGAAATTTCTGACCGAGAAGTATTAATCCCAGCCTGTTTCTGTTTATTGCTTTTGCAAAGTTGTTCATTAAGTTTAACTTGGTAGTATTTGTGATCTTCATATACGGATCACTTTTTGCGAATTAACCGCTGTGGAAAACCTGAAAGATATTCATTACAACATATGCATGAAGTCCGGCTTTTATCTTGGCATTCACCTTTGTTCTCTCGTTGTAGGCACTGGTTCGAAAAATGAAATTGTATCACATTGAGATAAACTGTAATCCTTCTATTTCTTCTAGTGTACTTCAGGTTAGATGGGGTAGCTTCCTCAGCTTTTCATTTTTATTAAGAGTTACATACCAAGGTTCGCTGCAACGTTTCAAAATGGCCATTATTCTCGCCGGCGCTCGTTCACTTTCCTTCTTCACCGCAAGCTCTGTCAGCCCCACTTGTCAGTCATATCTTCAGTAAGAGGCGATCGGCCAGTGAGGGCCTTTACTAATATAAATTTGCAGAGTCCACTCAGGGGCAAGTCCTAAATAGAGAAGGAAAAATAAAAAACCTGTAAAGTTGTATTGCTGCAACCCACGAGGCACAGTTTTCGCTCATTTTTGGCCATGTCAAGAATGGCTGAGTACGGTCAAGGCCCGAACTCAAGAAGTCAGGAATTGTAGTGGCATGGGTTAAACCCGCTCGGGTGGGTTGACTTGGATAATTATGGCATATTATTCGTCTTCTGCAAATTTTATCATAGTCATAGCTGCTTGAAATCCAACTCTTAACTTTTCTGCCTCTGATTTGGCTAACTTAATTTTTTCTATAAGTGATATAATAGTTTGTAAAAAGTTCGTAATTTTTTATTCTCTTAACCCTGTAAGTGCTTCACTGATTTCATCTGGGGGTGTTTAATTTTACCTTTAACTTTCTCGCTGTATGAGATTCTGTTTTTCTGCTTGGTTTTCATTATTCTGTATTGGAGGGAAATTTTCAAAGTTGAGATCCCAACTTTTTGGGTGAGGAATCTGTTTTTCTTCTCATATCTTCTTTTGTAAGCGCTACAACCACGATAGCTACTTACATGTTCACCCTGCAAAAAAGGCACTTAGGCTTCTCGTCTTGTTTTAGTTGACATTGATTGCTACGGTGCTGCTTTACGCGTTTGCAACATCTTTCGGATTTGTTGAAACATAGCTGTGAGTGTCTGAGCTCCTGCCATCGGAAGCACTGTGTAGGTCTTTCCCGAGGAGAGAACTTTTCGATATTAACATTGAAGCTAAAGATATTCAAATTGTAAATTAAGTGTCCTCCTGCATTTTTCTTGAGTTCTAACA
This sequence comes from Stegodyphus mimosarum, assembly GCA_000611955.2. Taxonomy (NCBI): domain Eukaryota; kingdom Metazoa; phylum Arthropoda; class Arachnida; order Araneae; family Eresidae; genus Stegodyphus; species Stegodyphus mimosarum. The sequence goes on from KK112339.1 coordinate 378,485, forward strand.
AGAAAATGGGGAGTTTTACTATGTCATCTTCACTTTCAGTATGGGGAACTTGCAACGCTTTAGATCGTTGAAGACAGTCTCTTTTTTCACTGAAGCTGGTAGGCCTTTGAGGATTACTTTGAGAAGTTTATCACTTTCAATTAGGAAAGA
>KK112340.1:13443-51551 GCA_000611955.2 Stegodyphus mimosarum
GATATGCCCATTAATGGATAGTCCATTACTCTTGCCACACACTGCAGAAATCTTGAGCGCTTTAAAACGGGGTTGTTCACTATCGCTCAAACTCTGCTCCGCGATATGATCATTAATTTGCTTCTTGCGTCGTTGCTGGGAAATGATCTTACTTTCCGTGCTCTGGGGTGTTCTGCAGTTCTTTCGTACGTGGCCTTCAGCTCCGCAGCTCCAGCACTTTGGTTTCTTGTTACTCCTTTAACATTTCATGGCATCTAATTGCGTGTTTGCATCATTCGTCTTATTTTCCGTTCTGTGTGATGTTCGGCAGTTCCTTCGCATGTGCCCTAACGCACCGCAGTTCCAGCATTTTACGGTCGGTATCTTATGACCAATTTCCCGCTGCAGGGCATTCAGTTGTCTTGTTAAGTCATCTAAACGAGTCATCAATTGACTCACTGGCTCGTGGACTCGCACAGCTCTGAGTGAGTGGTGACCTTTACGAGTTGCTTGCTGAGCTACTTCGAACTTCATGGCGTACACTAAAGCGCTTTTTATATCCTTCACATCTGCCATTCGCAGTGCTTGCTGTATTTCAGGATCCCGGATGCCCTCGATGAAGTATTGCAGGGACAGGATTTCTCTTGTTTCTGTCGGGCACTCCGAAAAGGCGAGGTGGGACAGCCTTTCAACATCCGTGGCGAGCTCCTGGAGTGTTTCCGTAGGCTTCTGTTGACGGGATTTTAACTGAAGCCTGCTGTAATCTTTTAAACACTTCTCTCCAAAACGCAGCTCCAATGCGCCGGACAGAGCTTCGAAATCTAGCCTTTTGTTTTCGGGAAGAGTCTGAAGGATGTCCGCTGCGTCTGCTCTCAGAGAAGCCGCAAGGTGACAGGCCTTAGCTTGGGAATCCCATCCATTTGCTTCCGCAACTATAGAAAATTGTGTCTTATACACTTGCCAGGAGGTCTTCCCATCATATGTCGATAGCTTCAGAGAAGGATGCGCAGGCATGGCTAGGAATTTAAAAGTATCCGAATTGCTTCCTGCCGTCGCTACGAATTTCTTTAAAGTATCAACTTCTTTGGCAACTGCGGAAACTTTGTCATCAATTTGTTGTTCCACTGCAGAAACTCTTTCTTGAATTTGTTCTTTCACAGCAGAAACTCTGTAATCGATTTGTTGTTCTACGGCAGAAACTCTCTCTTCTATTTGTTCTTTGACAGAAGAAACTTTATTTTCAACCGCGTCTATTCTGCCTTCCATAGTCTCAAATTTATTTTCTATTATGCAAGTAATTTCCTTTTTCATTTCTTCTTGACTTGCTTTAACGGCTCTCATTTCTTCCTTAACAGATTTCTCCATCTTTTCTTGAACAAAATTCATTTCATCTTTAACAGATTCTTGAACAGCTTTCATCTCCTCTTTAACTAATTCTTGGCCAGCTTTCATCTCCTCTTTCACGGAATCTTGGCCAGCTTTAATTTCTTCTTTAAATGCAGCAAAGGCTGCCATGAATTGCCTTAATTGTTCTTCCATTGCTCTAGTTAATGGCATTCAAATATATTCCACTTCTGACACCAAAAATTTTTACGTGCGTACGGGTTCGTTATATGTTGAATGCACAAGTCGTTAAAAAGTAAACAAAAATTTATTCTTTCCACAAGAAATAAATTAAAATGCGGAAATATTTCTTCACAGATCTTCGCACAATATCACAATATCTCAAACGTTTAACAAAAACTCAGTTCAAAACAGCTAAAATAATTCTATCTCACAGCGAAATCGCTACAATCAATACATCATCAAGTAAACAAACAGCAGTTCGCTTTTTACAGCTACAAGTATAACAGCAACAACAACAACTAACTGAGATGAGGTGTTTCACCTCGGCTTTTATAAGCTTTTTTAATTATCAATAGAACAATCACGATTTTTCTAGATTTTTCTGGATGGCAACAGTAATTACGAGATATTTACTTATTAAGCATTAAATGCACGCGCTCTTTTATTTTTATTGTTATTTTTTTTTCAACGTAGCTCTCTCTTCAAAAATCGTCTGCGTTGCTAAGGCAACATGAAGCAAATCTAATTACAATTCTAAATAAATAGCCAAATAAATGTGAAATTTGTAACAATATGTATGGTCATAACATTGACTGCACAACAAAATCATCAGAAAGTTCAGCAGTTTGTAAAACCAAGAAAGATTAGAGAGATCAGCCTACAATATATTATGCCACCAGTGCTTCATTATTCCAAGAACAGGGATGGTATGACGTTCATTGACGAAGGCTCGTTAGTGACGTTGATCTTCAGATCAATCATGGATTGTCGCTGCTCCTGAGAAAGAAAGGAAACTCATTGCTGAAGAGAATGGTCTTTTCTTGTTGTTTGAACCGCCTCCTGGATGTACATCGATAACCCATGAGAGCGGGATCTTGTGATTAGTGCAACAATTGTTATTGTTGGTTTGGTTGACAACCCAATATCCTGCGCACCTGATAATTGTGCAAACACAGCTGAACTTCCTAATATGCGACGTACAATTTCACTGGGAGTAACGCAACATCCTCATTCTTTTAATCCATATCTATCCAAACAAAAGTCCTCTTCTGACCATAGCTTTCTGCCATTCGAATTTGTCAGTTCTCTCGCAACAATGGGATACACAGCACTGAATAATGCTGGCATTTAACTTATATCCAAAATGGCTTATCGGAGCGAGGAACTTAAATCTCTGAGTTCAAGGATTTTGAATCTGAAATTTAATGGTGCGTGATAAATAATGTACCGAAGTCGAATTATGGCGCTATCAACCACCTGATCCTATTACTGAAGATTCTTGTGGACACACTTGTTAATCAGGTTTCTATGTCATTATGTCATTGATAGTAATATCGCTTAAATTAGATTATTTGCATGTTTAGTTATATGTACAGTTCCATCTATTCGTATAAACCATACAGCTTTACTTTCTTGCTATCGCTATTTCAGTGTTGAGCATCATATTTCAGTTTTATGTTAATTATATGTTAAATGTTGCACTTACAAATTCAATACTATATTATATTATATTATTATAATATAACCTGAGAAAGAATACTGAAGCCTCATATATTAGCAATCGACAGAAATTATTAAATTTAACCAAAAAAATGCTCCGTACTAGCCCATTTAAGATATTCAAAACGTCTTTTACAGGAATTATTGAATAAACTGAAATAAATGTGGATTAAGAAAGTTAGCTTCTTTTGGGGAAGGGATAATATCTGATATTCCATTCAAAATGTCATTGCGTGAGTATTTTTCATATTCTAAATTTCTTTGAAATATCAAGCATATTTAAACATTAAAATGATCTTTAAAGTAAATATAAAAAAGCACCTAAGGACACTTGTGTCTTCATTTCAAAACTAAAAATATATTCAATAAATGAGCATTCTGACATTTAATAACTGATGTTTTCAGAAAATAAATAATGAAATATATTACCTGAGGGTTTAAAACATTAATCTAGACTGCGTTTCAAAAAAAAGAGTCCTCATTCATAAACAGTTCTTGCATACAGTTTTAAAAAATTAGTTTAACTTTCCATCATTAATCAATACGACTTCTTGTGCATTTTTTGTAGGAAAAGAAAGGAGTTCTTAGTGTACTTAACATAATAATGTTTCGCAATAAACTTGGAAAACAAGAAAATTAAATAAAATGTTGGGTGTTATTTTTTAAAGATATGTATCCATTTATCATGAGGACAAAATCAGAAAGTTTAATTAAATGAATAGTTATATAACTGCATGTTTTTATTAAATTCTTTTTTGTCACATTAGTTAGAAATTCTTTAGCTAAATAAGTTTTCAGTGAGCTTTGTAGAAGTTCGCGTATATTAACACAGTTTAAACCCAATCGAAATTACTTCCATCTTACCAAAAATTCTGCATGTAAAATCTGCTTCTATCTACATGTAAAGACTTCTATCTGCATGTACCTAATTATTAATAGATAAAAATTCCCCAGAATTGTTTATATTCCTGTAGTACACTAAAAATTAGTAAGACAGTTTGTAGAGTTTCCCTTAGTTCAATTAACCAATTATTCAAATTTTTATCTTTTCTGAACTCCTCAATTTCCTCTCGCATTTCCTTGCCAGGATGCAAATTTAAAGTTAAGTGAAGAGAATATTTAAATGGGTGAATCTTGGACTTTATTCAGAGCGTGTTTTCGCTAGCCAGAGCACTTTAGGCGTTTGTTCTTGCTATTACGCGGAGTTGCTGATACGCCATTTTGGCCATTTAAGAAATTATCATGCCGGGTACGCTGTTGAGTGAACCTAGTGCAGACTTAACCTACAGTGTCAGTCCAGCATTACTCTTTAGCTTTTTGAATTTATTCTGTAACGAGTCTTATGTTCCACCGCAAGTTGTCGGTGATATTTAAGTACGAAGTACGTGCCTTTTCTGTTCAGAGTTTGAATAATAATAAATGATTATTTTTACTCTTATTCTGTGTTCGTTTCCTTTAAGCCTGTGCGGGAAGTTGCTGGGTTCCTTAGTAGGACCTAATAGAGTTTATGTGGCCAAAGAGAACACAATCCTACAAGCTATTAGAGGTGGTTTTTATGCCCAGAAGCAGAGATTTAAATCTTAATTAATTCATGAAAGGGTGTCCGTCATGTCTACGCAGAGAAGTGGTTTGTAAAACCCTTCAGTGAGAAAGCCATCTCGAGAATTTAAAGATAGGTTAAGGGAGGTAATAAATCAACAGATGATGTCACTTCTGATGCTTCTACCCGAACTCGTAAGTGAACTTGAAAAATAAGAAATCTAACTGTCCCCACTACTTCCCAAGTTTTAGGTGAGTGGCAGTATGGATCCTTTATTTTACTTATTCTCATAGTCTGCATGGATCTAACAATTTTATCAAATTATTTTATTTATTCAGAACATTTTTTATCATGTTAAAGGAGTATGTATTTTACTTCCTTTTAGAAGGTAAGGGAAGCATTGTAATTGCCGAAAATTTCGGGTATCATATTTCCACGAAACATTCATTTTGACAGGTCTCAAATACATTCATTGCCATAAAAATTTGCGCACCAAGAAAGAGTTGTCAGAATGAAACGAAATTCTACATATGTAAGTACTACTTTGATATAAGTAAGTGATTAGAAAATCAAAGAAAAAAGGACCATTTATTGCAGAAAAAAGTACACATGAAAGGTATTTTGAGTACTCTGTTATACCACCTCTAGCGGGAATGCACGATGTGATACGAGGGGTCATTGAGGCATACAAGTTCCGTATGGTGTCCTGATATATCTCGTTCCACAGTTGCTGTAAACGCGCCTCTAGTTCGACCAGTCTCGTAGGCTGTCCAACTTGCCGTCCCAAATGATCCCACACATGCTAGAGTGGTGACAAATATGGGGATCGAGCAGGCCAGGTAAGGATGTTATGTGGCGGAGGCAGTCATGTGAGATCCTTGCTGTGTGCGGCCTAGCATTGTCTTGTTGAAAACAGGCCATGAGTGGCAACACATCTGGCTGAAGGATGTAATGGACGTACCGCTGGCCTGTCATTGTGCCATGGTTCAATATTAAGGGTGACCGTGTATCGTAAGCAATGGCACTCTATACCATCACACCAACTGTGAGAACGGTGTGTTGCTGCAAAACGAAGGCAGGATTGAAGAGTTCACCACGGGGCCTCCACACACGAACCCGATTGTCCTCACTGGTAAATTCAATCTAGATTCGTCCCTGAAGACGACTTTGTTCCATTCCGTTAAAGTCCAATCCTGTCGTCCGGGACACCACTCCAAACGGAGGCGTCTGTGGGTGGATGCGATACAAGATGTCTTTCAATTAGGCGCCTTGCGATGGTTCGGGAAGAGACAGGGGATCGTAATGGATAGGATCTGGATAGCGGCCAATGAAGCAGTTGGCTCTAAGCGTGCGTGTCGTATGACGATTGGTCTTCTCGACGACTGGTCTTTCGAGGGTGTCCTGAGACTGGTCGTCGTGTAAATGACATCTCTTTTGTCCACTGGTTCCAACATCTCGTCACAGTAAAGTCAGAACGACCTACCTGGCGAGCTGACCACACAGCTTCCACCATCCCGATGATTCTTCCCCTCTCGAAATCTGACAACTGCTGATATTGACTTCGATGGCGGCGTAACGGCATGTCTACCTCAGCATTTCCTTAGCAACGGATTAAGTACACTTAAACAAGCTCTGCTTACCTGTTTTATTCTCCAAAAAGAACGAAGTTCAACGCCCCCTAGTGGCATTACGCAATGCGCCATCACCCTGCATTTCTGATCGTTTGCATGTCTACCCGACATGTACCTTCGTACCAAGTTTCGTTACGCAATTATTTCTTTGGTGCACAAATTTTTATAGCAATGAGTGTAGATTTGAACAATGATTTCGCATGGCGTACGTAAGGACGTCTGTATGTACGGACAAAATAAAAAACTGCTTTTGCCAAATTTACGTTGTAAATTTAAAATGGATTTAGAAGAGATTTGTTCGTCACTTCTGTACGTACTTATGTAAGTACGTATGTGTGCATCTCGCATAGGTCAAAAATAAGTAATCGTAGAACGTTGAAAATTAGCATAGAGACTGTGTGCAACATGTAATTGTGCAACTCCCTTTTTCGTTGCAATTGACCTCACCAAACGTATATGTACATATTCTCGCTCTATTTCCTGGTTCGGTGAGCTTATTTTTTTATTCTTATATAATGGCAAATGCCGCCCAGACGGTATAGTGGTTAGGGGAGCCGGATACGATACCAAATGGCCTGGGTTCGAATCCCGGAGAAGGCATGGCTGTAATTGTCCGTCCCTTCATAGGAGACAAAAGTGGCCCACCTATTAGGTGCCTCTGTAATAAAGTGACCACCACTTCTGGCCTTAGTAGTGGTCAAGGCGAAGTCAGCTGAGGGCCCGCCATTGGAATAAAAAAAATACATGTATTGGTAAATTGAGTATTTTTTACTTTAAAAAATTGAATTTTCTTGTTCTCATGTTCTAGTTAAGGGTTTTAAGATTTTGTCATCTGCATGCAATAGTTTTTTTGTTGTTTTAAAGTGTATTTGGTGTTATAGGTTTTTCTGTATTTGTCAATATCTGGCGAAGATATTTTGAATTTATAAGTATTTTTGCCTTGCCGCGAAATGAGACTGAATTGATTGAATGAGAAACATATCGGAAATGAAATTTCAAGGAAATATACTTAAATGAAGCGTACCAAATATGTTTATAATTTAATAGGCCGTGCAAGGAAATCGTGGTGTCCACTTTAGATATTATAATTAAAAATGCAACCCAGCACTCTTTGTATGTGCTAGATAACGTCTTACACTAAATTAAATCTTGAATATGAGAGTATTTAAAAGTTAAAAGTGAATTTAACTTTGCTATAGTCTCATAATGCTTCCAAATAAATAAACAAATTAAAAATGCTTTTCGAAACAACAGAAACTTTTGGAAACAAAGTTTTCCTTTGTGAAATTTGACTTAATTTTACCCTCACAGGTTTTTCAAATCTGCGTATTTCTCATTGAATAAGACAACTGTTTTCATAAGTTTTAGACTCAAATTTCTTCGATTTCCTTGTCTGAAAATGTTTATGGGCTGTGTTTCATCCATTTACAGAATGACTGTAAATTCAGTTCCACTGCAGTTAAAGTTTTGCTTGTTGCATGGGCGTATTCGTGGTTTCTCCCACGTGAGACGTGTATACGAGCCACTTTCCCTTAGAAAGACCTTCACGAAAGACATTCTTAGACATTTACCCTTTTCTTAGACAGATAATCCTCGACTACTTTGCCATAGTCATAATAAACGAATTGAAACCTAACCTTCACTCTTTAATACACAAAATTCCATTTTGCTGTGAGCATAATCCTCAGGCAAAAGACACATTTGCTGTACTTTCTCCAAAGGAAAGGACTAATCTACGGTGATTTTAATCATAATTCACCTGCATTAGGAAGTCACGCTGGACGGTGCAATGATTAGCAGAGGTTTATCATTACTCCGAACTACAGGGTAGGTTACAATGTCGCATAAAGCTTGATTGTTAGTGTGTGTCGTTTCACCTTTCTCGTTGATGTAATATCGGTTTGCCTCCTATGGTGCCCTGGGGAACACTCTTGTGACAAGACTCCTAAATAACTGATCGGCCATTTACAACAAATTTTTCAGGAGCAAGCGTCCGGCTGTTTCGGAAAGGAAATTCGACTAACTATTAATTACCAGGAACCCTCAACCTTTAAACATTTCAGAACGGCATCACAGAGAGTGGTATTTTCTTGTTTGCTGCAAACGTCCTGTTTGAATAGAAATAAGAGTTTCCTATTTGAAACCATAATCTATATTTTACGCGTTATTATTTATAATTTGGATAAATAATAAGTAATTGTACATTAATTTTTATCATCAGACGGATTGCATTTAATAAAGGTAGGGTCACATTCAATTTGAATTAAGAATCTTTAATTGACACACTAGAGCAAACGTGGGCTTTATTCTGACTGCATGGATTCAAGCTTAAACATAATTGTATGCGAGATAATTTGATTCTAATTAATTTAGATTTGGTTTAGTTCCGAATGAGTTGACAAAAATCAATAATCGTTATGATTTGATTCAGATGCGGGCTTACATATTTGAGATTGACTTCAAAATACGCATCTTCAAAAATTATGTATAATAATATACTGGTGCAGGTTTAAGCTAGAAAATTATAGATTTTAGATGCATGTTTTAGATTACAAGCTAAAAATCATATCTTTTCAGGCGTACGACAGTAGGGTGGTAAAATGTTTTTGAAGATAAGGAAATATAAGTCTTATGATTGTTATTTCAGCAATGAAAGAAGTAAAATAGGATATCACATTTTAAACGGGTTTTAGTTGACAATGATTGCTTTGAAAACATAAACATTGTTAAAAGAGATTAAAGCAACACATTCTCGGCAAACTCTTTCGGCTTGTCTTTTAACGAGCTTTGTTTTGTTGACAAATATCACTCCATATAGCAAAATTTCACGGTATCAGTGCTCAGTACTTCGTAATAAATAACATATTATGGCTGCTCTACGCTTTTGTGTGCAGCAACAAAACCGCATTTAATATTGCATTTGCAAATCATCATTGCATTTGCAACTTTTAGCCGAACTTATGACAGAGTAAAAAAAAATAACAAGTCGATAGTTTATTTTCGCATAAAAAGTAACTATACTGATTGTGAGATTGATACTGATTGAACGGAGGCCCAATTAAGGCTCGAGCTTAACGCAAAGTGACGCGGATGATACGGGGTTCACAGGCGGCGAAATTGTGAAGACCCCGCCCTCTCCTCCCTTTAAGGGCCACTCACACTGGCCTTTATCCGCGCTAACGAAGGTGGTTCTATGTGTTTAGTAGTTCCATTATACCTGAAGTTCAGACATTTCAACTTATTCGCTATGAAGAAAAACAGGTTTTGGAGCCGTGTCGGTTGTGTAAAGGGCCACTCCCACTGGGGTTTTTCTGAGATAACTGAGTCGGTTCCATGTGTCGACTAGTTCATCTATACGCGCAGTTCAGACTTTTCAGCTCTCTAAACTATGGTAGAAAAACAGGCTCTGGAGATGGGTCGGCTATGTCAGATTATGCTTCCATTATGTTTCCATTAGCTCAGATAAACTCCAGTGTGAACGACTCTTCAGCTGTCTGCGTTAGCTCAGATAAATCCCTGCGTGAACAGCCCTTTGGATGTCGTCGCCTCCCTCGGGGGGTCCCCTCTTTGAAAATCAATGATTTAGAGGAATGAAATGTAAGCATAGCTTTTGTCTAGGAACACATATTTTTTGATTGAGCTTTCAAGGTCACAGGCTAAAACAGGCACTTGCATTGTTCAAGAGCTCTGGGTCATTTCGTGGGATGGTGTTCATAGATGTTGCATTTGGTTAGTCGAATCGATAACGGTTCTTGTTGGTTGTCGATGACGTTGGGTTCGTTTTCCAGTCATGTCCCATACGTGGTCTATAAGAAAAAAATCGGACGATCTCGCAGACCAGCCACTGACCCTGTGTTGAAGAAGACTCGACGACGTCCATTAGATGTCTGTACACCTGAAAATGGTAACAGATACATCATACTTTACACAATAAGTAGTTCATGCAAGACGGAACCCATCCACATACTGGAGAGATTGTTCCTAATTTCCTGTATAAGATTATTAAAGTGAATGTAATATCACATGGGTCTCTTGTACGTTATGAAGGTGGAAGACAGATGCTCCTGCATAACCCGGAAATTTTAAAAGATTAATTAATCGTAAGGAAAACGATGTGTCCCGGAGGTTTTTGGCAAATACAAATACAAAGATTCGCTTCTAAGAAGTTGTGAGCAAAATGATGGACATTTTGAATACATTCTGCACAAAACGGACTTCTGATGCTCAGACATTTGACTGGAAAGGGTATGAAATTTCGTGCACCAATCTAAAGCATAGATATAGGAAAAGTTGTATTTGAAGAAAAAAGCAAGAAGTTTCTTTTTATTACAGAGTGTAATTTGAAATACAACTGGATATCCGGCTATTAATGTACGGCGTAAATTTTGATTCTTGATATACAAATAAAATCTTTCAAAATACAGAAATATCTTCTTCAGAAAATATTTTATTCTCAGTTTTATTCTTTATTTGATACTTACATGCGAGGCAAAATTTCGGCCGATAAAATATGTTAATGCTTTATCGATTAGTTATTTCACAAGAATTTGAAATGGGAGATGCATAAATTAGAGACTTTTAAAATCGAGCAGGCAACCGACAACTGAAACGAATATAATCTGTTTTAATAGGAAATTTTTATTAGTCGCAGATTTTTTTCCCCAAAAATTCTTAAGTACCATGATGCAGCGTTTGTTTGGTTTTCCATGCAATAATTGATCTGTCTTAATATTTTAAACTTTGAAAAAATTTTATAATTTCCAAAAGTAGTTTAAATGCACAAGTTAAGATTTTTAATAGTTCCGATTTTATTATAGCTTCTTGGAGCACTTTTTATAAACTGTTTTCTTCTGCATTACTCTTTTCTCCCTTTCTAAGGTTGATTTATGTTAGAAAATTTATTTTTAGTTAGAATTTGAATCATTAAAATCTCATTAGGGCCTAGCATTGATAAATGTCCACCTTTACGAAAGCTTCATGACAAGCTGTTAAAAGTTTTGACGATGATAGCATTTACAGTATACTGGTTTATGAGTGAAATGATAAACAATCAATCACTACAGACAATGATAAACCATTAATATTAATTTTATGTTTCAAGTAATTAAGGATTAAATATTTGCTTTGAAATCAATAATTTCTCTTGAAGAAAGTTTTATTGTAACTTCAACAACGGCTAAATGTTTCCTGTTTGCATTTACCTATTAGTCGTGAGTATCAAATCAAATTAAAATAATTTTAGGAATTATAATTTGCTTCGTGAAAGAAAAATTACTTAGAAAATTGATTTTACTGTTTAATAATAAAGCCAACTACGAGATTGAGGAGAGAAAACTGACCAATTGAATGAACGATATTTCCCACCACAGAATTAACTGGAAAAATGTTTACACTCTTAGTATCAGGGAGATATTGATAATCTCAAACGAAGGCATCTAGCAAATTTTCCTTGAAGTATTGTTAAGGTTAGTGAAAGTTCTACTTTTCAATGCAAAATTCAAACTGATGTGGAAAAAAATCTTGTTTGCAAAACATCTTACATGAATCTGACTCGACTAACCACTCATTTTGTTTCATGATTTAATTTAAGTTTTTATAGTTGTATATGGCTCCCTATTGGCATGGTGGAAGAGGAGCTGTTTTGGCCCAGGTTCGAATCCTGGAGAAGGTACGAATGTTTGTAAGTGTATAGTGTCTTTGCAGCCTGCGCTACATAAAATATTGTTGAGCTGAAAGTCACATCGAGTGTTTAATGGTAAAAAAATACTGGGATCTGAGCTCTGAAAGATTCTTATTCGAAACCGGCAAGAACTAGGTAAATTCGTGTTCTTACTTATAAGGTGGCAACGACAGGTGTAACTTCATTTCTTGGCCACGTTCGATTTATGCACTTGGTCTGGTATTACAATCAGACAAGTGAAATAAATCACAGGATGTATTTAGTAGTTAGTTTAATTAGTTTAAGACCGTGAAGGAAATAATTTGTAGAAGTAAAATTTTTTATCACTTTTGCTGTTAATGCAATTAGAGATTATAAAGAGTACTTTGTAAACAGGTACTCATTCCCACTGTTCTGTACGCTTCCAAAAACTCTACACTTAAGTTTTAATTTGTATTACATCATGTTGAAGGCTAACCGGTTTTAGTTCTGTTTCATATTGCGTTTCTGTTGCTATGAAACTGAATTTTACTTTAAGTTCGGCTAACAGTGAACATTTAAGAAATACAGTAAATCTATTTGGGTACTTGCATAACATCATGTCGACTGGCCAAGTAGCGCCAATTAGCATCACGTATGAATGGTTTTGGTTGGTTGGTTTATGTAATTATGGCAAAGCTTCGAGGGCTATCTGCCTAAGGGGATGAATCCATCTTAGAGGACTTCCTAAGGGAATCTGGCTCATATACACGTTACACGTGGGAAAACCACAAAAACACCAATGCAACCAGCCCATCCGAACTACACCAGCTATTATGAATTAAGGAAAAATCACAAAAATAGCGATAACTCCCTCAAAAAAAAAAGCCAAACCGTGTAAAATTTGAATATGTTGCCAAGTAATAGTAGCTGAGTAAAACTGCAATACGCAAATTGACGCTGCACTCGGAATACGTCATCTGCTAGGAGCATAAAAATCCATGTTTGAGAGCGAGCCCACATATTTCACTGTGATAGTGATATCAGAAATGAGCACCAATGACCTCCAGGCATCATTTGCCTGCAGAACTACGATAGAGAGTCATTGGGAGAAAAAGCCAAACAGAAGTGGCCAGATGGTTAAATGTGAGTCCTTCTGCGGTTCATAGACTTCGGAGGCAATTTCAAACCACAGATTCGGCATCTAAGAGGTTCAGCCAAGGATGGCCAACTGCTACGATGAGCGCCGATGACCAATATTTGACGTTATGTGAACACAGGAATAGAACCGCTACTCCGTTTTTTTAGATCCTCCCTTGCTGCAGCCACCGGAAGCTTGGTGTCAATGTCAACTGTTTGTAAAAGGCTTCACGAAGGTGGTTTGTATGCGAGGCGACCAGCCATTTGCGTGCCGCTCACGTCACGCCATAGGAGGGACCGTTTGCAGTGGGCACGACAACATGTCCACTGGACGCCTGATCAATGGAGGGCTGTTCTCTTTACGAAAGAGTCCAGGTTTCGTCTAGAAAGCGATAGTAGGCGTATTTGATATGGAGAGAACCTGGAACCCGTTATCATATGTCAAACAGACGTGAAAGAGATGCATACAGAAGAGGCAGTGTCTGTGTTTGGGGTGGCATCTCTTTGGGTGAATGCACAACCCTCCATGTCTTTCCAAGGGAAACCGTGAATGCTCAGGTTTATATGGATGACATCCTTGATGCTTATGTGCGCTCATGTGCCGGTCAATAGGCGATGCTTTCTTCCTACAGGACGACAACGCAAGGCCATACAGGGCTTGCATCGTAGATGATTATCTTCAACAGGAAACAATTATGCGCATGGAGTGGCAGCTCTATCACCGGACTTAAATCCTATGGAGCACGTTTGGGATGCTTTAGGGAGACGTCTAGCTGCTCTCAATCCGCCCCTCAGACCCTTGCTGCGCTTGCAACTGCTTTGGAAGAGCAATGGCTCTCGCTTCCTGTGGAACTGATTGACCGCATGATTGAAAGCATCACACATCGCTGTAGAAGCTGTATTGCTTCTAGAGGCGATCATATTTCATAGTGAAGGTACTTTTTCTCTAGCAAACTGAAACCTTTGATTTGTTCATTTTATACATGCGCTATTTTCTATACTACCATAATCATCTGTTAATTTCTTTTTACGTTATTTGATACCTTACTATGTGTTGTATATTGTGGGTAAGTTTCATAAAATTCTACATGTAACGTTTTCAGTAATCGTGATTTTTATGATTTTTCCTTAATTTATGGTAACCAGTGTACTAGTGCTCAGCAACTTTACCGCTCGGCCGCTTGTCGGCTCACTTATGGATGACCGTGTCCTTTAGAATTCCTTAGAACGACTGACGATTGGCGACGGGATGATATGTTATTTAAATGTTATTAAAAGTTTATTGCAACCTTTGTTAAATAATTACATCCAAAAATCAGGTCACGATTAAATGTTACTTATCGTTTATATAAAAAATTAATGAAAATTTTCTTTTTAAAAACCTTAAACATTTCACTTAAAACTTTTACTGTGGCAGTTTGTGATTATCTAGATTATTAAATTGAGCTCATTATACCTCAGTCTCAGAATGAAGGTTATGAATATAATATCAGGCACAACACGGAAATGTTGAAATTAGCGTCTAAGAGCTATTTCTTCAAATCCTGAAAGTGTACAACCAAAAAATAATCCTAAAGCTGCGTCCTTTTCCAGCATCGTGAATTTTCAAAATATTCTCTGCATTTTCTCTTGCATTAAACAAGAAAAAGCTTTTAAAAGTTTTTTTAAGGAAAGTTTCTAAATAATAAATGGCAACAACATTTTCCATTTCATCGCTCTCCAAGGATTCATTTCGAGGAATTTTGCTTTCCAATGGGAAGCTACATGTTCCTCCACCAGTATAATTGAACTGTGCACGAGATGTTTAACTCTAGAAGTGAACGCCCCAAAAGGAAGTAATTATAAATAGGAAAGAAGGATTAGTTACTAGTTAAGGAGAACGTGACCTTTGGATATCTGAGCTTTAATTGGTCCTCTGCTGAAATCATTAACTCTCTGTAATTTTGTTGTAGAAGCTGTGTGGCGGTTTTTGAAATGCTTACATTAGATTAAAAGAAACCGGAGTAAAATATCATCTGACTACTTCGTAATTACTTAGCTTCGAAAAGATCAGAATGAGATTCGAAATTAAGTATCATACGAAGATTTTGTAATTACATTCATTTTAGAGCAAGAGCTAGAATGAATAATTGAATGGCGTTCTGTAGTAAGTTGAATGGATATTTAAGTATTCATTTCATTCTGTATGTGAAACATTTCCAAGGAGTTAATTACATGTAAGGTAGATGCTAGACAAATCAAATTATTTCATTATAATAAGATACAACCACTGAAAAATGGAGAAGCAAAACAGCGCAAATTAACCTGCTGTTCTCTAAAACTATATGTATAAACAAGCTTAGACAAGTATTGTTACAGTGCGGATTATATTGTAACAATTCATTGGTATTGTACTATCGTAGGATTTGAATTAACTCAGACAGCACAACATTTAAAACATTTTATTTTAAACAATAGCATTAAAGAATTAAACGAATTCAAATCAAATTAAGTTGAATTAAATCAAGTAACACAAAACATTCTGCACCAACAACATAATAGAGGGCATTAGAAAAACTTTTAATGCTCATGAGCTAGTGTGTTGAAGAGGATCACCATTGTGTATTAGCTGTTGTAAATGTATGCTAACTATTTGGGTTTATTTGTAAAAAAATTCTTTTAATTCATTTTGTAATTTGCTTTACATCTCTTTTTCTGTTTTTTTTTCGTATTTTTACTTTGTTTAAATTGTAAAGGGGTTTCATGTTTATTAGTGTGTATTTTGCTTAATCTTAAATCTGTCGTCACCTAGTCTTTATACATTAGATGCATTATGTTTTAAATCTTTGAATTCTGAGACCACTCACTACGAAATTTTAATGTTAGTTCAAGTAGCAAAGGCAAAAGACACAGGAAGAAGACTCACGCTGGGTTTGTAGAGTCATTAGATTATTTGGAAGCAAGGAATGTGATAAATGAGCAATGCCCTCACCGAGACTCGAACCATGGACCTCTCAAATACGCTTTGAGCGTGCTGACCACTACACCACGAAGGCATGCAACGAAGGCGGGAGAAATACCTTGTGGGGTTTTATTTGTTTAATTCCAATGTTCTGTCTTAGAACCTCACGAAGATTAACAGCGAATAATCGCTTAAGTGTTTGAACAAATACGTAAGACTTAAGAAGGTTAACTACCCTTTATTTCTCAGAATAAATACAATCAACTGCTAACTTGGAGTATTCACAAAGCCTCCACTTGGTTTGAACTTAAATAATAATGAATTTGAACTAAACTAAGCTTAACTAAAGCTATCTGAAAGATAAAGCCGAAACTATCAGAATACTAAGTAGTTTGTCCCTAAATATTAATTAAATCGGCCAAGCCAAGCAAGGGCCTAAAGTATCGCCGAGCGTAGTAGCTCAGAGAGAATGTAGCCAAAGAGTAAACGCGCGCTAGTTAGGAAAATCAGACTGTGTCTGTAGAAGTCGGTGAAGCATCGACTTAAATAGTACTCTTACTCATTTGCATTCACTGCGTTTCTGAAATTACCTTCTGGTAGGAAATTGTAAGCTGAAATTGGAATGAATAGGAAAGAGGCATAACTTAAAATAACTGTTAATAAACTTGGGATAAACCTTACAACCTTATAGGTTTTAGCTCCAGTGTTTGGCAGCAAGAGTGCTACAGGCAAATTTTTCTAACTACACAATACTTTGGAAGTTTAAGGAAAATGCGTTTTTTGAAATTCTTGGAAAAAGTTTTCTTGAAGCTTCTAAATATGCATTTCTCTCCCTTCGGTAATCCTATAAGTAAGAGGCTATGAACGTCCATGAGTCATTTGGATTGAGGCTGTTTGTTTGCTATGCACTGCTGAAAGTTTTTATCTGATGATCACTGGGTTGGACATTGCTCTACAAGCGATTTTGTTTTTCTGAGATATGTCACGCTAATAAAAATTTCGTTTTATCTCTGTTTTCTCCCTTGAGATATTTTTAGCTGTATATGTTGCCAGTAAGAGCTCTTATTTTCTCACTTTTGCTCTTTAAGGGAATATCTACGAACCCATAGAAGACAGTAATATATTAGAAATGAAATGCATCTTAAATTATACGAATAATATATATAACTAGAAATGAAACAAATATATACATTGTTAAGACATGCTCTTTTTGCTTAAAA
The DNA here is from genome assembly GCA_000611955.2 of Stegodyphus mimosarum. Lineage (NCBI taxonomy): Eukaryota > Metazoa > Arthropoda > Arachnida > Araneae > Eresidae > Stegodyphus > Stegodyphus mimosarum. The sequence goes on from KK112340.1 coordinate 30,599, forward strand.
ATAGTCATTCCGTTAAGCAGTTATATTTTGAAACATAAATCAAAGATCTTAGGTCACTTCAAAAGGCAATACTTTGAAAATTAGTTATTAAGGAGGCTCCGGAAAATCAAAATTAAAGGTCTTACGCCTCACATAATAGCAACGCATGGTATGCTTCACGAATGGTACGGTTTGGCAAAGTAACATAACATAATATTTCAAAACTTTGGGAAAATTCTGCAAAGGGTGTTTGGAAACGGAAACTGTAATAATGATATTTACTGATTTCACGTAATAGATGATACTTCAGACCTGTAAGTTAACGAGACTGATCTGTTATATAACCAAGCGTGCGAGGAAGAGACCAGTATTTGCACAACGAACACAATAAAAACAGGTTTTGAATACCGATATGAGGGTAAAATGACAATCAGTACTCGTGAAAACTTCAAAAATAATTTCACCGTTACTGTGGTTTACATCCTGCAGATGTGGAAATTCAAATTTGATTCTGAAATTTAATTCCTTAAGGAATCACTTTAATGGCCAAAATACATCCACAAAATGTTGAATCGAGAGTGCACCGGTTGCAATGTTTGTGAATTATTATTTACCTGAAATTTATGGTATCATAAATGAAAGTATTTCTTAGCTGCAAATTAATTTGGTTATTATAACATCCTTCCAATGCAAAAGTTCCGTTTCCGGTTTTAACTGTCAGTGTATGTTTTCTCTTTTGGGATTTAACCTAATCCTATCGAGAAAGAGGCACAGCAGAGAACCTCACTCGAAAACAATTTTACGTTATTTTTAATGTAAGCTCTATTTGTGCACACCGTTTGAAATTTTGCGCTTGGGTAAGAATAAGTCCGCACGCAGGCTTCCAACAGACTACTGCGTAGTGCCTGTCTCCGCTTTCACTAACGGCATCATCAATGAGGTTGAAAGGTTTAAGAAAATCAAGCGTCCTGCCAGCAGTTAAATGCTGTTGGTAACCCGTTTCCTAAACAAGAAACATGAAAGTTGTGAATATTCATTATTAGGATTTTGAAGTGTATGATTAAAGTGGAATGAGTGACAGAAAAGTGCGAAAATGGATAAGATTTTACAAAGAATTTAGTGGAAACATCTATGATGAATCGGACTGAAGTCAGGCCACTTGGCATTGGTGATTTGATGAAGGCAATTAAGATGTAAATTCACGCAAGCAAGAGGCTTAAGGAAATGGTATATCGAAATCAAAACCTCTCATGGAGAAGTGAAAATTATCTTTAGTATCGATCATCACTGACGACAAAGTTCTATGAGAGAGTATACAAAACCTCTTTGCTCTTTATGATAAATGTTTAAACCCGATAATGGAAAATATATACAAAAAATAGAAAATTGTTTAAATTCAGAAAGTAAATAATTTTCTGAAAAACATAAACTAGTTAGTCTAGTATTTATTGTAAAACGAACCTTACTTAAAAATTACCCTTGTACATTATGTAAAAATGTTAATTCAAATATGATTTCCAGTTCAAAAACGGAAGAAAGAATATTAAAAGAGAACTCATTCACACTGACTTTATGAAATATATGTTACAGATCATGTTTGAAAGAAAGATCATTTTATGAAGCCAGAAAATAGAAAAGTAACTTAGAAATCTCATCATTTATTATTTGAAACTGGTATAAGAATTTGTTGATTTGATGAAAAACTGAAGGAATTTTGACTCAGGTAGCTGAAAGGAAGCAGATACCATTTACAGAAAGGCATTTTGATTGAAAATTACGCCTGCAGTGGGAACAGTTTTCCTATTTGCACTGAATTTTCTATGAAAACATACTTCCCGTAATAAATTTGTGATAAAATATTGCTTATTTGATCTCATATGTCTTCATACCGCACTGTGGGAAAACTCCATTACTTACAGCGGCTTCAGTATTCTTCATTTTTATTATTTAACTCTAAAGGTAAGAAACATAATTATTTCGAATCTGTGGCAATTTTACATAAAAACACGTAATTTTAGAACAAGTAATAATTCTCCGCATGATTAAAAAATTCCTGTATATAAATTAATTATTCAAAGTTTCAAAACGTTTCAATGAACTCGAAAATTAAATTAATAAACTAAAGCGTTGAAGAACACATAAATCTTTAAATGAAATTAAATGAAATTACAAGGTAACAGTTTTATTTTTTTTTAAATCAAAATACCTTTCAGTACAAATCTCATCTAATATTACCGTAATCAAGAACAAGCTTAGAAAAATTAATGTAGCATCGAACGAATTTCACATAAAATAACAGAAATATGCACATGAAGTTTTTAAGTAGTTAATCCGTCCAATATATAATTATTTTGTTCAACTTAAAAGATAAAATAGAATTTTGCATTATTTATTACGATCCTTATACAGAAAATTCTTACGAAAAAATTTACTTTTTGATACGTTATAAAAGCAACTATATACATTAAAGAAATAAATCAGCATTATTATTAGATGTTACTTCGTATTAAATAAAAGTCTTAGATAGATCATAATAAAAAATATTTTTATACGCTTTAAATTTTTATGTCTTTTAAATTACCTTTTGACATTTTAAATCTGCTGCCTTTTGTTGCCACTTGTTATTTGTTTACCCCTATCACTCATCTAAAATATTTAAAAATATATTTACCTCCCAACAGTGAATAATGCTACATTATTTGGCATAATTAATTGAAAAATTTCGGCGTATCTTAATTTACTACATAAAAAGTAGCCTTTATTTTATATACGAAGTTTTATTCTGAAAGAAGAATTTTTAAATCACGATTGTTTTTGCGATACAGTTATTGGAACCTTGTCATTTAATTCAGACATTGAATAAATGCTTGTAATGCCTTTTGAAACATCTTTGATACAAAACAAAAATGGAGAAAATAAGTCACTGGTGGTAGTAGCAATTATTTTCGTTTCAAACTGTTTGTTATGTTCACATAGTATTTTCATGAAATAATTGGGAAAAACTATGAAGCAATAATTTTGTTTAATATAACGGACGGTTGAAAAAATATAAGCTTTAAAACTCATGCTGAAAAAAAATTGCTTAGCAATAACAAATTTCTCAATGTTTATACATATTTTTTGTTCTTTGAAGATTAAATTAAATTATTTTGTCGCAAAGAATGCGTTTTTTGCATAAAATAATTTATCTTACTTTAGTTAAGCCATACTTATCAAGCTACTTTATAATTAAAATGAACATACATTTTAAGTATGAAATTATCAGAAAAATATAGTTCTTTCTGTCGCTTTTATAATTACTCATGAGGCATGACGAAAGCGTTTAATTTAAAATTGAAATGTAAATTTCTTTCCATAAAATTTATTTTTGCAAAATTAATTTTTTAAAATACTACAGCACTATTTTTTTTTACTTTTACTAATTTATTGCACTAGTAGACTGCCGATAAATAATTTAAAAATTTATATTACTATTTCTGATTACAAAAATTAACACAAGAGTCGCCCATTTATTATTTTGGTGTACATGACCGGCAAACTGTTCATAAAAGTACAATATTTCAATACTTTGTAACGTTCTACTGTTCTGCTGTTGTGTAGAACCTTGAGAGATAGTGATTGCACTGAAGAAGGGTTAAAACTAACCTTTATTAAACTCTTTAACTTATTTACAGTACATGAACTTGATGCTAACATACTACGCCTCAACTTGCGCGGTAACTGAAACAGTATAATCAAACTTAAAATAAGAGATATTCACAAATAGTAAAATTAAACTACAGGGCTGTAGCCTACATATCCTGTAGCCTACAGCGCGTAGATGAGTCTAGTGGCAGCAAGATAATAGCGCTTAAGCCACATCAAAACCAGCAGTACTGCCAAACAGAAGCTTGCGTATAAGTACGCACGACAATACTCCAGACTCTCTCTTTCTTCACTGGAACGTCAATATTTAACTTATTCTTCCACTAGTAGAATTTGCATTTCTTGCGCGCGCTACTAAATTAAAATATTCTGGCACTGACAATTAGGGAAATGAAGATTCATAGGAAAGTATTTTAAAATTAAAATTAACTGGTTATTTAAAATAAATATAAATCTCTACAACTTTTATAATGCGCATTAAATAAGTATTGATGCTCATCATTTTCATAGATTGAAATATCATAGTTGGAGTTATCAAGAGAATTAAAATTCACAATAATCACACTATACAGTAAACAATGCGACGGAGAAAATTAGTTTCGCAGCTAAATACTGGTAAATCTCTTACTCGATATCTCAAATGTAAAATATTATTAAAATTTTAGTAATACTGAAAACAAAATGACAGACGTTTAAAGATGTAAATTAAAATTGAGATGTAAAATCAGCTATTAAAATCACATTATAAAAAATATGAAGTATGATAATATATGATACATACTAATATGAAGTATGATCCCCTCTCATAGCCAGGCAGTTCGCAGTAAACTACGGAACATCGTGGATAAATAATATATAACTGTAAAATATTTTTTTATATACATCCAACGGCGGAAACTTGCCTTTTAGGTATTGGCCACTCCTGAGGACGGAAGTGGTCGCCATTGTATTGCGGAACCACCGCGATAATAGGCGGTCACTGTTGCCTCCTATGAAGGGACGGACAGTTACAACCGTGCCTTCTCCAGGATTCGAGTTCGTACCCTTCGGTATCGCAGTCGGCTCCTCGAAACACTATATAATCTAGGCGGCCCATGATATCGTAATATCAGGATTATAAAATATTGTAACATCATCTTTTGTAACTATGCACTGCCTTCTCCGTTTTATATTTCCTGTAGGAATTTTGCTTACTCTGATAGTTTAACATAGTAATTTTTCCAAAATTCTTAACTATAATTTGCCTCCGGTTCAATCGGTATTTAACTGCAATTAGAAAAAATTGACCGAGATCCACTAGCTACATATATTTTATATATTTGTTGAGCAAACACACAATAAAGGTCTTGAAACTAGTTAAAAACAGTTAAAAAAATAAAAAAAGATTTTTTTTCTTTACGATTAATGGCTGGATTTTAATGAGCCACCGAGATGCAGATCAGCCGCAGTGAAATCAGAAAAGATAACCTTTTTATCACATACGTTAACTTAAAATCAAAATAATCTTCAGCCTGGTGGTAACATAAAAAGTTAAGACCTTTGATGCAATATAGCTACTTTAAATACTCAAATTTGATAGAAACGCTTGGAAAATTTTCATTTACGTTTATTTTTGCTTTAATGAAGGAATTACAGATTATTCACACTACGTTTAATACAAAACTTTTAAGGAACTGTAAAAACGTATGATATTTATTAGAAAAGTTTGTGTTTGAAAGATTCGCTCCCACGTCTAAGTCCCACGTCTACAGGCAAGTAAGTGAAATAAAATGGAAAAAATTTAATAATTTGTTATCAGCTTTGGTAACTGTAAAATCTCAAGCAAATGAGTTCGCTTAAATAAAAAAAAGTGTTTTTAAGACTTTTTATAGCATAAATGAAGCTAGAAAATTTAAGGGTTAAAAATTTATCATTGAATTAAGCTTAGTGAATAATTTGTTTAGAAGTGTTTCTTTAATGCATATAAAATGTAACAGATTACGTTAATCGAAACTGATATCTGATATTGTAAGTAACGGCTCATAGAACACCTTAAAATAATAAGAAAAGAAATACTATACTTTTCTGTCATTGGGAAATGTGATTGTGAAATGTATGTGTTCAGGTATGTGTGTAGGTATGCGTGTATACACACACATGCATTCGTAAGTACATACATCCATACGTGTATCCATACGTATCTACATACATGCATATGTAAATACATTTCTGAACACGGTCCCGATAACGGAAAATTATAAAAAATACTGTGCCAAGTCAACGCTTATTAGAAATGTTTATAAGGATTTAGGTATATGATTTGGTTTTTTTAAAGAAACTCACAAATAGTTCAGTTAATGTCTCCATTTTTGCTTTTCGTCCTTTCTGTTGTAGGTTTGATTTTCTTTTCTCTAAAATACCAATATTCTCTCGCTGTACAAAAGTAAACTATTCCTTTAAAATTATTCGTAAGTGGAATTAAATGACGAGAAAAATCGCAGTTCATTTAAGCATAAAATGACTGTAGAGATTTTATTTAAAAATTATATTTAGTAATTTTTTTAGTGGTAGGGCGCTTTATTTAATAGCCATTAGCCTTTTGTCACTTTTGCATCCCCCTGCAAAAATATTTGGCAGCAGGATTAAACATTTCACCCCAGTTCAGCCACTCTTTATGTATTGTAAGTTTATGAAAACTGATTTATTTCTCAACACAGGTAAGAAGTCTCCAAATGAATAGAAACCGAAAAACTGGCATGATTTCATTTCTTTACGTGTGAGGTTAATTTTATTTCAAGTTTCTTTCGCGTTTTGACTTGAATGATCTGTTAAATTTGGCATCATTTCGTGAGCTAAAAGGTGGCAGCTTTTGTTGACCTTAACATGGTTGTAAAGGTGACGAGCTAGGGCAATCTGTGATAAGACCCATTTGCTCTGATTACTAATTTTGGATTGCCTGGTAGATGGCATCAGAATCTAAAGTTCTGGCCTAACGGTTAGCGAGGCTCCTATCATCTAGACAAAAATTTTTGAACCACTTGGTCGAATTGTTGTGTTTTAAAAGACGTTTCTTTTTCTCAAGACTTCTTTGTTAGGAACTAAGTTAAAAGTCGTGTAGAAAGAGTTCCTTGAACAGGCGGCTTTGGTTGTTTACGTTCATAAACCGTTGAAGAAATGACATAGTTAGAAAAGATTCTAAATATAAAGATTTTGAGATGTATAAATTATTGACGGAATGAAGTAATTAAGGAAAAGGATTTAGAAAAAGCAAGCTATTAATATACAATAGAAGGTTAAAGAATTTAATTGGTACCTGAACACCGTTTGTTCTCTGAAATGTTTGCAAACTGAAACTTTTTCCATCATACAAACTAATGCAAAACGTATTAATCCATTTCTGGACCACGGATGTTTGCTTATTTAAAATTTATTACAGTGTCCAGTGTTGAAGTTTATAGCCCAAAACCAGTGAATATCATTAATTCTAAGACAAAAAAAAATAAACACAATATTAAACAGATAAAAATAGACGAAAATTTAGTTTGATTTACTGCGCTCGTACGAAAGAGATTGGGCGGTATAATGGAACGTTATGAAGAAAAAATAGAATAGATGTTATCGTTTGAAGAAGTAGTCTCCTTCCTTGATGAAATCAAATAACGATTTTTCTGGTATCAGATAATGATCTGCCTTTTTCTTTTATCATTTCTTCATCTCTCAGTAGTGTCACTTGAACCTGTTTCAGATTAATGGTGTCTCCCTTTCACTCAATGTTTTTCCAATATGATTTCTTATTGTGTATGTTTTAAAAGACTTCTAGGTTCAGACAAGGCATTATAATTGGAAAAGCTTGCGCTATATCCTGATAGCCTTTTGCCACAATTATACGATTATATGAAAATTTTCACTTTACTATGTTTTTTCACAAACGTCTCGAATCGCAGAACTAGGTTTATCTTTTCTTCCTTCCTTTTCATCTGAAAACACATCTCCATAATAATTTTTTTGTAACTTCTGACGCTGTTGCTGTGCTTTTTTGCTGAGCTTATTTTCATGGTTTTCTACTAATACCGTCATATAAATACTGAGTCCACGGGTTTGCCCAGTGATATCATACTCCAAATAGCAAAAATATCCAAAATATCAATGCCTTCGAAGTATCTGCCTTCAAAATCGTATGCCAGTTATTTTCTAAAGGCTGAATTCATAGTCCTATAAGCTGCCAGGCTTTCAAAATGAAAGAAGCAAAGGAAAGTAGGAAAATGGTATTTACAGAAACCTCTGAATCTTAATGAGATGCATTCCGCAAGAGAAGAAGCGAAAGAATAACTCTGTTTGTTCACTTTAGCTATACATAAGTCACGTGGTCTCTGGGGTCATCGTCATGTTTAAATCAATCAGCTTTATTGTTTAAGTTTATTCTTTTAAATAGAATAGCTTAGTTTGTTGACCAATATGAGACGGAATGCCTTTGGAATTTAAATATCTTACATATTGCTCAATAGCAACAGACTCTAATGAAACTCTAGTGAACTCAAGCATTTACAATGTCCGACATTTAAAGAGAATCAACGCGAAACAGTGTTTCGAGACTAAAAACCCTTTTTGGATTAAAACCTCTAAATAGTTCTACAATAGCAGCCTTCTATTGTGTGGCCTAATTGGGATGAACGATAATGGATCATCAGCTAGATATGGACCAATATCCCAAATTAAGGTAGTGGACTGGATCTCGTATTTGCTTATCTTGCTGTTTAAAAGGAAATATTAGTATGAGTTACTCATTTGCCCGTGCGTTTATTCGTGGTATAAATGGTAGCACTTAGTCCAGCATATTGGACGATCCACGTATTACATCCACGTGAAAGCAGAGCTGATTTTTTGAATTTGCTTCTGCAAAAGTAATTTAATCATGTCTCTTAACCTTCACACAATATTTTTTACCTTAGAAAGCAAGGAAAAATGATGCGAAATTGGTTCAGGAGGTGTAATGCACAACAGATTGAATATAAAATATTATTTGAAAAATTTTGAGGAATATTTTACGTTTCAAAACTTTTTCAATATTTAAAACTGATAATTTGAGACATATTTCTTGTTGTTAAAATACAAAATTCTTTTTGTACGTTTTTTAATAGAAGCATTTCAAAACTGCAAGTAGAAATTCAGCCTTCGGATGTCAGAATATGAAGCCATTATTTTTATTTACATGTTTTGCTTGTTATAAGCATTTTTTTTCTTGTTGTAGATTACCATAGGATAATATTCTTGCTACTAGAAAATAAAAAAAAATTATATGCAGATTTCAAAATAAATACATTTTTCTTTAGTAATCACATAAAGATATTTTCATCAACATTTGATTAATTGTTCATTTTCTTTCTCTAATAAATATAAGCGTACGAAAATAAAACCAATTTAATTGCAAAATTTTACACCAAGCATTCGATATTTTCCCCGAACTAACAAAAATAATAAAACCAATTTTATAAAAATTGCTGTAAACCAGAAGTGCTTAACTAAGTTTCGATCTTTTTTTTTTTCAAAATGAGAAATTTTATAGTAGTTTTAAATAACTTCATTAACTATTTAATTAAAAGTTTTATTTTTCATCACCAAAAATCCTTTTAAACGCACTATTTTAATTAAAATATATATGTAAATAAATTAATACTTATCTAAAAGGAAGTTTTCACTTTGACTCAAACGAAGTAATTTGAGCAAAACTGATGAGATGAAATTCCTTTCAGATAACATCAAAGTTAATTTTTAATTGCATGAAAACTTTATAATTAGATAAGTATAACTAAAATTAAAAGAAAAATTTGTCCAATCGTATTTACCTGGAAATTAAAGCAAATATTTGATGCAGACCTAGATTTTTGCTTAGACCAGTTATGATTCACGGACACTTTAATAACACGAAAAGTCCTTAAGCAGTTATTTACTTCACATTTTCTCTTTTGATTTAATGTAGGATAAACATTATGCTAGCTGAGTCGATTTATTTTTCAAAGCACTCAGTGGAAGCAAAGAGATATATTCATACTCTGCTTATTAACCATGCGATTAGTAAGTGCAAAAATATTTCCTCGCGAATCTGTTAAGGCTAATTTTAATATTTTCAGTTAATTGGAGTAAATTAATAGTTCTTATCAATATAATAGTATATTTTAATTTTTCAGGTTGATATCTGAAAATTATTTTGTCTAACTTCTAACTGACAGGAGTGCGCTAAGTTCATATTTTTAACCCATGAGTCGTCTGTTAAAATGTGAACTGAAAGCTGTTACCATTTATTAAATGATGAATCTTTTTATTTAGAATTACTATATGCACAATTCTAAAAGTAAAATTACGAATTCTAAAAGTACATTACGAATAAAATACATACTTTATTTACGCAAAATTAGTAATTAGGTAATTTAAACCATCAGGCGGATATTTTCTATTATTGAAGAAGGAGGGAAAGTAAGAATTTTAACTTTCTTAAACAAAGACATTGTATCTTTTAAGTAACTTTCATAGAATACTACTACATTTATAGCAAAGTAACAAAGTGAGAGAGTATGCCTCTCAGTCATATTTTGATACTTCTTAATGGCAACAAAATTATTAGTCCAAAGGGGCTTCGTCCCTCAAGGACTATTGTTTTCGTTTTGCCATTTTACGTCGGAAACATTTAACATCAGTTCACTTTTCAAACTGCTGTTACCAAATATTGCAGTCCTGTATTATATTTAAAGAAATTAAATAATGAAGAATGAATGTATGTATGTTTCTCGTATTGTGATAAAAAGACGGTACCTAGAGCCATCAAATTTTGAATGACATAATCCTGCTGCGAATATGGGCATCTGAAAGCCTAAATTTTAAACTTGGAATTTGTTTTATTATCGATTTCATATTTTGTAAAACTTTAACGTATTTTTGATTAACAAAATCAAGAATTTCAAAGCGAGCAATGGCAACGCTGTACAGAAAAAAAAATATCTCTAGCGCGTGACAGTGTGTATAGGAAATTTTGAAGATATGCTCAGTTTAAAATTATTTTGCGATATTGTTCTTAACTGAATTTTATGGTTTAAGGGCAAAGAACATGATATTTAATAAATAAATGTAATACACAAACCGTTAAAAAAACGCCGTAAACGTTATTTGTACGTAAATAGAATCTGAAACATTATAGATTCTTTTTTTAACATAATATTATCGTCAGAACATTGCTTTGTGCATGTATGTGTAAGTTGAGCATCAAGAAGCCAAAAAGTTAACTTATTTGACACTAATAAAGCAGATTTTACAGTAGATTATTCCTGTGAAATATTTACAAAACCACACTGAAATTAGTTGCCGATCTCCAAAATAATAGTCTATAAAATAAATCTCTCTATATATAAAGAAAAATGTCTGTTTGTGTGTTTGTTCACTAATAACTCAGTCACTACTGTAAGTATCTTCACCAAACTTTCTACAATTCTTTTCTGGGCCCTGGATTAAAAACTCTGCACTCGCTAAATTTCGCCTTCATTTCTCCAGTGGCAGCAGTCTTGCACGCTGGAGATAAAAGTCTGCTTTATTTCGAGAAGTGTTGCCAGTGCTGGATTTCAAATCCTAGAGTATGTTAATAAAATTTTTAAGCTTTACAATGAAATGAAAATAGCATTGCAAAATATTAAATATATTATTCTCGATTTCAAAAATTCGTGGGAAACCATTTTGAATGTTTCCATCTTCGTACGACTTTAATCAGCCGAAATATTAATTAAAAACTCTGATAACACTCATTTTCGCTCTCATTTTTCCTAGTGGCAACAGTATCGCGCGTTGGGGATAAAAATGCTTTCTTTCGAAAAGTGTTGCTACATCTCGAATTCAAATCCTAGAGTTTGTTAATCAAAAATTTGTAAGTTTTACAAAATCTACATGTACAGTATCTCACAAAAGTGATGGGACACTTGTGCTTTACGAAAGGAAACTGTAATAAAATAAATTAAAATAACATGTAAAAATTTTTTGTGGGTGTGTTTCAGACTTAAATTTAGTAACAATTATTACATACTATACAGCTTCTCAAAATATTAAAATATTAATTTATTAAAATTACAATTGTTTAGAACGGAGCAAAAAATGGCTCACATAAGTGATGGTACACCATTAGACTATGCAACAAAAATCGTCTGAAGTAAGCAATAAAAATATTTTTTGGGCTTTTTATTTTTACTCAAAAGCAATTGGCAGTAATTTATAAAATCGTCTGCATTATTTCTCTCCAGTTTGTTTTGGAATTTTTGTGTTTTTTAGCTCTGTGCAGCCATGAATGCTAAACGAAAAGAAACTTTGCCTGAAATTCGAAAATTAGTTATTAATTTGCATACTGAACGTGGAAAATCTATTAGAGAAATGTCTGAAACAGTTAACTTGAGTCATTCAACAGTTTTCAATATCATTAAACGATATAAAAAGAATCATATGATTCAGGATAAAAGAAGACCTGGACGACCATCAAAGCTATCCAATGAAATAAAGCGAATTATCGTTCGAAATATTAAAAAAAATCCAAGAATGAGTACTCCTAAAATTGCTGCTGATTTACAAGTATTATATAGAGTAATTGTTAATCCTGAGACTATTAGAAGAGTAATTCGATCTACTGGGTATCACGGTAGAGCAGCCAGGAAAAAATTCTTCGTAAGTGAAAAGAATAGAAAACTCAGACTGGCTTTAGCAAAATCCAACATAAATAAGAATTCTGATTACTGGAATGAAGTTATATTTGCTGATGAGAGTAAATTTGATATATTTGGTTCTGACGGTAGAATCTTGGTGTGGAGAAAACTCAGGGAAGAATTTCGCAAACAGAACTTGGTGCCAACAGTAAAACATGTTGGAGGAGCAGTTATGGTATGGGGTGTATGTCGTCCGCTGGAGTTGGTAATCTTCTTTTTATTGACAGTATAATGGATCAGTACAAGTATATTGGCATATTAAATCAAAATTTGAAATCCTCAGAACGAAAATTGAACCTTCATAACGATTTTAAATTCTACCAGGACAATGACCCCAAGCACACTGCTTTGAACGTTAGACTCTGGCTGCTGTATAACTGTCCTGAAATAATAAAAACACCACCACAATCTCCAGACTTAAATCCCATAGAGAATATTTGGCAAGAATTGGAATCAAGAATTCACAAACACACCATTTCTTCAAAACAACAATTAAAATCGGCGCTTCAAGAAGAATGGGGTAAAATCACTCCAGAAATCACAAAAAATTAGTCGAATCCATCCCAAGAAGATTAAATCATGTTTTAAAAGTAAAAGGAAATCCAACAAAATATTAAAACCTTTTAAAAAGTAAAATTTTTGGATAAATATTTGATGAAAAAGTAAGTGTCCCATCACTTATGTGAGCCATTTTTTGCTCCGTTCTAAACAATTGTATTTTTATTAAATTAATATTTTAATATTTTGAGAAAATGTATGTTATATAATAATTGTTACTAAATTTAAAAATGAAACACACGCACAACAAATTTTTACATGTTTTTTTAATTTATTTTACTACAATTTCCTTTTGTAAAGCACAAGTGTCCCATCACTTTTGTGAGACACTGTATGAAGAAGAGTGCCTGTTTGTGTGTTTGCTTGCGTTGTTGATTTCTGATCAATTATGATCAATTTTTTGCAACATTTAACTGACTAAAATTGAATATAGATGAAATATTGGATGGAACATTAGCTTTTAAGACCATTTTTTTAAAATAAAGAAAATCAATAAGAACTGTGTGCCATTGTTCCGGATATAATGAGAGAGAATCAGTTTATTTTTCTATCGAAATTTTTTATCTAGGTTTCGTATCGCATGAGTCTGAAAAATGTATGACTATGAATTGTACTTTTTTGCATTGTTATTAGAGGAGGATTACAACGGTATCATTCTCTCTGTTGTTAGATACATTACTTTCAAACTATCTTAACTGGCATCGGGTACTTCCGCTAGTGTTAACTAAAATACAACTAAAAATGTTTATGCAATTATTTTTGTTTAAAATGAATATGGTAATTAATGAACTCAAAACAGAAAAGTAATTTATCGTGTAATTTTAGGAAAAGAGGAGATTAAACGACTCTTTTTACAAAATTCATCCGCAAATTTATATCGCAAATACTAAAAGCATAGGACGCCCTTAAAAATGATTATTTAATATTTATGTAAATAATTTATATGATTAAGAATTTATATATAGCATTATATATATTATAACAAGGTGTCTCGCGTTTCTTATTCACGATATAAACTGTAAAGGTATTTTGTAAAGAAAATTAGTTAATCTTCTATGACTATGGAACGGTTTGATAAATTATTTTTCTGTTTTGACTTCATTAATTATCGTATCCATTTAAATAAAAGATAATTGCTTAGAAATCTTTTTTGAATTGTATTTTATTTTCTGTTTTTCAGTCTGAATTGCACGTTACCACTAAAAATTGAATTAAACAGTAATCTGTCCTAAAACCGTGTTGTTTTGGATATGGTAATGGATATGGTTTTGGATATGGCTATCAGAAACCAGTTCCGCATTCCCCCTTCTTGAGACCGTAACATGCTCTTTTAAAAAAACGTTGAAAATGAATGGAATACTTTTTTTATAGTTCTTGTTTAAAAAGAAGGTGAAGTATTTGCTTTACAATCTGTGAAAATTTCAAACTTTACAGCCGATGCATTTTTAGGTACCGAAATGTTAAAATTCCAGAAGTGAAAAAAATATGGTCTAAAAACTGAGCGGATTTCGAAAATTCTTCAGAAATTCAGACATTATCATTACTTTCATTTAAAACACATCGTCCGCACTTTTCGATGGTGCAACCAATAAAATTCTTATATTTTTCATTTGTTCATTAAACGAAGATATATGCGAGAAATCGTTTAAGCATTAAATAAACGAAATCTAAATCGCAGTTTGAAAAAATAGCTTTACCATATTGCCTTATCATTAAAAAATAGTTTGTGTAGAAGATTTGAACTCGACAGTTCATCAGGAAGTGGGTTAAAGATTGATGACAACCTCCAGGTATAATGAAATACCATGAACTAACAAAATAAAAGCTTATAAAAAGCACTGAAAATATATCACTGCTTTTGACAATTTAAGTGAAAAAGGGCCCTCCAACGGCCAAATGATAGAGTCCTTAACACTGGTAGTTCCGTTCGGGTTTCGAATGGCGGTGAACAGGTAAGTAGCATACCCGTTTCCGTGGTTTTCCCCATCTGGAATTAGTATACCAGTCAGTTACTCTTAAAAAGTCCTCAATGAAAGCATTCCTCACTTTGGGCAGTTAGCCCTCGAGTACTTCGCCATAATCAAATAAACAAAACAAAAAACAAACATTTTACGTGCAAAATGAAATATTATGCATATTTTCTCCCTCCTTCCTGCATTCCTTTGTGGTGTAACTGTAGCACACTGTAGAATTATTAGATCCGTATTCGAGAGGTCCAGGGTTCGAATCCCGGCAAAGGCATTGCTCATTTTCCTCCTTTTAAAATAATCTAATAATTCTACAATGTCAGCCGAACGAAAAGGTGGTGGAAGGTACTACTAGGATTTGGCGATTAGGTTCCCTAATGTTCAGTCGCTCTTTAAAAGGGAGAGTACGTAAGGTATTTGCTATCTCTTTCCAGCATACCTTCGTGGTGTAACGGAGCGCATTCGGAGCATATTCGAACACGTCCAGGTTCGACTCCAAGCGAGGGCTCTGCACATGTTTCGTGTCTCCTGCTTTGAAGAAAACCTAATGATTGTACAATGTCACTACAGTTTTACATATATAATGAAATTTACTTCTCATTATTCTAGGCAACCATATTAGTAGCTGCAGAAATATATTTTAATTAATTATTTTAAAGGGTTACTCAGGTGTTATTTAAAAGTCATTTGGAGTTTTGATTTTGACTCACGGAACGCTTAGAAAAGCTACTTGGAACCTTAGCTTTTCGTGGAATGCAGTTTGAAGATCGCCGGATTAGACGGAATTTGGCATGCATGAGAAAGGATTGATGACAGCATCGTTACAGACTGAAATAAAACGTATTATTTAAACAGCAACACAATAGAAACATTGAAACTATATAAACTGTCTCATTTAAGTTGCGGAAAGGAGATAATATTATGCGTAAAAAAAGGTTAAAAAAATTCTCAAGAATTAATATTCCGAATTCGATTACCAAACCCGAGGCATAACCAAAAAATGATAGAATTATTTCATAGTTCATGCTGCATCGAATCAAATTTTCTAATGAAACAAATATTGTATGGAAATAAAAGGTGGATTATAACGCTTTATGCGAAAGTTTCAGCCGAAATTTGGTCCTACAGTTGAATTTGATTTTCCTCAGGAACGAGTCGAGGAATGCATTTATGACGCAAACCAAAGAAAATCTCATGAGCTACCTGGAAATAATCTGCTTATTTGAAAAATTGCGAGGTTTATTAATTGTGCCTAATACGTTGTTTCTTATTATCTAAAGCAGAATTCATTTCTAGGTCAAAATAAATGCATTGGCCACTGCTCTGCACTAAACATTTCGTTACACGAAAATAATTTTTCGCGCTGAGTAAGCAACACGCACATAAGTGAGAGCGACATTTTATTTTCTTCAAATACATCAAACAAAGGATTTATTAATTGCGTCAAATTTACCCTACCACTGTTTAAGTTTGTCAAATTCTTAACTAATTCTCCAGGCACGGGTACTCA
Organism: Stegodyphus mimosarum; assembly: GCA_000611955.2. NCBI lineage: Eukaryota > Metazoa > Arthropoda > Arachnida > Araneae > Eresidae > Stegodyphus > Stegodyphus mimosarum. The sequence continues at coordinate 46,966 of KK112340.1, forward strand.
AATTTCTCAAACAGCTTTTAAAAACTTTTATTTTATAACGTATTTTTATGACTTGGAAAATGTATTTTATCAATAACATCATTTAAAAAACACAATCATGATTGATATTATAATACATAATTAATTACAGAAGAAATCTTTAAACACAAGTTCAGATATAACTGTAGCATATTTTGCAATTTGTTTTCCATTTTATTGTCGAGATTATATTTTGAAAATTAGGTTCTATAATAATTATATGACATTTCCGGTTTTGTTAGCTGAGAAATATGTATGAAATTTAAAATTAAGAAAAAAATAACCATTTTGTTAGGGTGGATTTTAAATAAAACTTTATTTCGAGGGCGTTTAGGTCTGTTTTGAACAGAAGCGCCAAATTTTATATATATTTCCCACTTTCAATTTTTAATTCCTCTTTCAATTTATATTTGGAGCCTCAAAAACTGCTTTTTACATATAGACTTATAAGGTATTTCTCCCGCCTTCTTCGCATGCCTTCATGGTGTAGTGGTCTGCATGCTCGACGTGTAACCGAGAGGTCCGTGGTTCGATTCCCGGCGAAGGCTATGCTCATTTTTCATGTCTGATGCTTCGAAATAACCTAATGTCTCTACAGACTAAATATACTCACTGCTGGAAATATCTATGAAATTTGAGAAGAGAGATGCCTATTCTCCAGATGAACAGTACAGAAAAATTAGAAATCTTTGGCATAGTCGAAGTATCTAAAAGGCGCACAAAATATGAAGCGTAATATTTTAAATCTTATAATGATTTACCGTTTTTTCCCGGGCATGCTGTTGTAGTATAAGAGGTTAACAGGTCTACCTTGCAAATTAGAAAATCCGGGACATGAGCATTGGCGATGACGCAATTGTGTTTTATGTTCCTAACTTTTACATTGGCACTTTAACAGATTTATCACTAAGGACGAAATATCTCGTCTTCCAAAAATATTCGCTGAGCGCTAGCGACGAGATAGCTCATCCTATACCACTTTTTTTTCAATATCATTGTAGCTAGTCCGACAGCTTGTTTAATAACTAATCAAGACATTTTAGTCCATATAATTTTGTTTTCACAAAATTTCAAGGTGTTGGACGAAGACGCGAACCTGCCAAGATGAATGTGTTAACTATCAATATAAGTGGTAGACCATAATTCTACTCTAACTGAATCTGATCGTGCCTACGCCCTTTCTCCAGTAACACTGCATGTGGCATAAAATTCCTATACTACTGAAAGTTGAAGTTATGCAAAATAAATTTTGCAAATTCAGTGAAAATATAGTTTGTTCAAAAGTTTCTGCTCTTAAAGTCTGACTATAAACAGTTGTTGTAATACCACAATTGACATCTAGCATTCATTCAGCAACATAGGTTGTAATAAGGTATTATTTTGTGACATAATAAAAGGGAATTTATGATATTATTACCAAGTTAGTGAAACGAAAGCTTTATAGTGATATGAAAATCAATGTATCGTACTAAGTTCAATGCATCATAATAAACAAGCGTGCCTAATGGTTTGATTTGTTAAACGTAGAAGTAGTCTTTGCGATGGTTTCTACAAATTAGATGTGGCAACAGTATATGCCTTTTGAATATACTTTGCTCAGCTTGATGATAGCCATCAAGATTTTAATCAAGATGGCTTTTCCTTTTTGATTCAAGATTTGTAAAAAGAATCCATTATATATAAATACAAGAAAGTTCACCTTCACTGCTATATACTGCAAAAAGCTATAAGAAATTATAAAAATTGGAGAACTATTTCTAATTAACTACCTACTTAAATTCAAACTTCGACTCTCAGTATTACCTGAAAGCTATGAAGCGAGATATCTCTTGTAGCTTTCCTAAGCTATGAAAACAAAAATATATCAAACAGATTCTTTTTAACTTGCCTTTATTCTACTTCGCCGTTTGTGAGGGTCATATTAAAATAAAGCAATACAAAACTATGTCTCATTGAATTGCAAGTAACAGCTGGAACGTAAAATTCTTTTGGATAAAATCTAAGTATTTACTATCACGGCTATAACATTCTGGCTGGGACAAGCTAAAATCTAAATCAATATTATTTCACCACCTATGCTAACGTCTGATAAATCAAATTTACTAAAGCACCGGCGTTCTCTAAATACCACACAAGCGCCACAGCTAGGTGTATAGACAAACTTCTAACCAAACGTTTAACAGAATAACTTCTGTATTATTCTGAAAAGGCAAAAAATATGTAGAGGCGTTAGCTTTTTATGGGAGCATGATTTTTGAACAATGAGGGATACCCTCGCCAGAATTTGATCTCTGGATGCTCACTGGATGTGCTTCCGATCAAAGCTGTATGTAAGTAAAGCGTCGGAATTCCCATACTACAACATGACGCCAAATTGCAGCGCCAATCCACTGCAGTGGTGGCGATGTAAACTAAATATCTTCCCCTCCTCCTCTCCCCTGCAGTGACGTCATGGAGGTTGGAAGTAAGATGGCGAAGCAGCGATGAGTTTTGACACGATTGGATGTAAATATTTCGTAATTGCGTCGTAATTATATATATAAATGTATATATTTTCTATTTGTACAGTATTTCAGAGTCTTAAGTATACGAAAAGAATACATTTTTAAGCAAAGTTTATTGTTATTAACATTAACATTATGCATTACTTCTTCTCCACTTACAGAGCTTCTACCTAAAATACTTTCTCAAATATGACATGATTTTTTAAGCTTCTGAGGCATCTTTTAAACGAAAAAAATCTAAGTCAATTTGTAATTAATGCTCAATTCGATCCATTTCAAATTAGCACTCTTTTTATTTTAATAGCGAAATGCATTAAATAGTACATAACTTTCTCTGAATATTTCTGAAAGGGAATAAAAAAAAGATTTTTTAAAATATTATTTAAAACTTGTACCTGCGCTATTATAAAATATAGGGGAATAATTCTTTTAATTATCAGATTTTTTTACCTTTAATTTCAACAGTACATATCCTAAAACTCTTCTTTATTACTTCCTTAAGTACGCATCGTCTCAAGGAAACGTGTAGAAATGTATTCCATCAGATTTCGACGAAATCTTACTCTCGCAATCCTTAATCCGCAGTATCGATACGCCATTAGAGAAAATTAAAAAAAAAATTGGTTCTGAAAAGAGCCTTTTGTAATTAAAAAGTACAAAATTAATAAGTTATAAATAACACAACCAAAGCACGTTAGAAGCTAACAAGATTTCGGTAGAATGAAACAAACAACCAAATCAAAACAACCAATGACTGAAAAGAAAAGGAGCATGCGCAGTTTTACTGATTGTGTTTCCACATCGCCACCGCTACGAGCGCTGCGGTCGTTTCGAAGCGCAATTTCTCCCATTGAAGTGTCGACGCTTTACTTACATACAGCTTTGCTTCCGATTACGCCACAATATTATTAGCCCGATTACACACGGGACGTAGCAAGGAGAAAGAAAATGCCTTACACATACACATAAATAGAAACAATAAAGTGTAATTTTAATTATTTTATGACCTTTAAAAAATTAATTTAAGCAGTTCTATTTAAGGTTCGATGTAAGAGTTTGATCATGTGTCGTCCGTTAAGCTCGATAAATTACCTAGATATTTTAAAAAGACTAAATCGGAAAATGTAATTTTCTCAATAAAATGTACTTGTGATGTTTTCGTTTTTTGTTTGTTTGACCAAACATTAGAAACGAAAAAGGTTTGGTTGAGCAAAATATTACAAATTCAGAAACTGAACAAAGGTATCTGGAAATTACGAGGAGTCCTTCATCACTTTTGAGATATATTTCAAGTAACAGACTATTTTATTCAAGGTATTTGGCTCGAAGATGGTCGCATTTTATTTTGTAAAAATGAATTAATTTTTAAAGCTTCAAAATACAATGTATTCCGAAGACTTTCATATGTATGGAGAAAATGTAACTCAACAGTTGTAAACACTCTTTTGAAAGGACACTATTTTTTTGCATTATATTAAACGTCTAACAGTGAAACTCTTATTTTCGTACAATCCGGTACTTGCAGAAAAATTAGAAAAATAACGGGGATATTAATGAATCTAAAACTGAATCAAATCCATAATTTACACTTATATAATTCTTCACATTTTGTTTTTCTATATTCCATTTTCCATACAAAGTATACTCATTTAAATTTTGGAAAGAAAAACAGACCAATTAAATTCTACATGCCTTCGTTATTAAACTAAATTTGAACATAAACAAGCCATAATTTCTTAAATGCTAGAGTTAATATTCTACAGAAAACAAGTCGAAACTTATTTTGGAAACATATATGAGCTATTTCATATTCGAAATGTTTTCATAGAAGACACTAAAATTGCAAAATACAGACTTTTATGCAAATGATTATACTATTCTGTTAAAATATTCTGTCAAAATATCAAAGAACAGTTAATAGCATTTTATTATGAGATTAAGACAAAATATCCATATCAAACTTTTTTTAAAGTTATCTAGTATTTATTATGTTATCTCTACATATTGTTGCGTTTATACGGGTTCGTGGATTTGAGAGTAATCGATGAAAACACAATGCAGAAC
>KK112341.1:11849-29311 GCA_000611955.2 Stegodyphus mimosarum
AAAAAAAAAAAAAAAAAAAAACTTAAAATAACTGTTAATTAACATAACGTAAATCTTACACTCTTTTGAAATATTTTGTGATATTGCTGTTGAATTGAATTTCATGGCTTGCGAGGAAAGAACGTGATATTTAATAAATAAAAGTATAAGGTATTTCTCCCGCCTTCTTAGCATGCCTTCGTGGTGTAGAGGTCAGCACGCTCGGCGCGTATTCGAGAGGTACGTGGTTCGAGTCCCGACTAAGGCATTGCTCATTTTTCAACTCTTCAGTTTTCAAAAAATTCCTAATGTCTCCACAAAGGTAAGACACAAAATGTAAAAAAAAACGCCCCTTTGGGCTTAATATAAAATCTAAAAGCTTTCAGATTATTATTATTATTATTATTATTATTTTAAGTATAGGAATCAAAATCAATATGAATTTATATATTGTTTTTGCATCTGTTTTGAAGACAGAGCTTTTTTTCATATATTTTGATTAAAATTATTGAAACAAAATGTATATTAATAAATAGATGAAGTTTCTTAAGCATAAACAGATGGATCTCATATGTATTGTTAAAAGTTTGTCTATGTTCCTGAGCTTTAATTGTGGGCAATTAGGTCATATATGATTTTTATATTTGGAATGATGTCTAATAAATTATACAAAATGCTTTAACCCGATTTCTCCTCTCTCAAGTATGCAGAAATTTCCAAATTGTACTTTGTTATTGTTTCAAAAAAATTCTGTCTTTATTTATTTTTGCTTCCTGGTACGAAGTAAAGGAAGTGTTGTAATCGTGAAAATTTTCAGGTACTGAAATTTAATTTTGACCGCTTTTGAATTCATCTGAATGATTTTTTAATGTACCATCTATACGTACGGAAGGAATAAAAGACTGTTCTTTCCAACACGAACTGTAAAGTGGAATTCTAATGCATTCAAAAGAGATTTTTTGTGACGTCTATGCATACGTGTATACGTATGCATGTATCTCCATAACTCAAAAACGAGTAGACGTAGAACTTTTGTGTATGGGACTGTTATAATATGTAGTTTTGCCCCTACCTAGTTTTTTTAGTTATATGTAGGTAAATTGTGCATTTTTTGCTTTAAAAGTGATTGAATTATGTTGTTCTTATGCTCTGGTTAAGAATTTTATGCCTTTAATTATGTGCATGCAATAGTTGTAGAATTATCAGTAATTTAAAAGTTAGCCTGACATGGCCGCCATTTGTTTACATTTCAAACTCTTAGTAGAATAGTGAATTAAAAAATATTGGTGCATCAACTTCAGTGACTTTTTACAGAGTGGGGCTAGAAGTTAATTTTCACGTTCGTGCGTCTAAAATGTGGTCTTGTTGCCCGTTTGCCGAATTGCTTGTTTTGGTCTAGAAATAGCTAGAACTTAGCAGAATAGTGAATTAACTCAGTTTCTGCACCTTCAGTGTCTTTTTAACGAGTGGGATCAAAAGTAAACTTTCGCTTTTGTGCAACGAAAAATCTGTCTTCTTTCCCTCTGGTCGAATTTCTTGATTTTTCCTAGAAACTCTAATTTCAATTGAAAACAAAAATTGTAACTGTTTTAACTGTATTTTGTGTTTTACAATTTTTAATGAAGATGTTTTGAGTTTTATGTATTTTTGCCTTGCCGCCAAGTGAGAATTCAGTTGACTGAATGAGAAATGTCTCATGAAATTCGAGGAAATAAATTTAAATGAAGTGCAACAAACAATATATATAATTTAATCGGCCTTACAAGGAAATCACATGGTGTCCACATCAGATATTTTTAAGAATCGCGAGTCTTTTTAACTGCTATAATATAAGTGAATAAATAAACAGACATTAAAAATAAAAATTAAATAAAATTAACTTTCTGCCGAAGATGTTAGGAAAGGATGTTCAAACGAATCTTAGCTATTGTTATTATTCTTATTATTATTTTTTTAGTTGAACTTTCTTCGTGTTTAAAGTGCTTAGGTAGTAGGAAAATGTAAATTTTAATTAAGTCGGTATTTCCAGAAGCAATCCGAACTTCAGATATCCAGAATTTCAATTATTTTGATTGCGTTTCTCCTTTTTAAGCAAAGTAAAATCACACTTGTTAATTTATTTACGTGATTTTATATTTTTTATTCATTTAAACAACTTAAAATACAGTATGATCTAGCTCATAGTTTTTACGTAACGTCTACATAATTTAGATAAAAGTGGGTAGTATGGTGATGGAAAATACGGCCATTAATGGGAAAAGCTACTGCGGAGTAGATGGAGATCTGTTAGTTTCCGCCTGCTTGGTAAATCAATGTTCCGTGTCTAATTTTGTTTGTTCGTTGTTTTTAGAAACTTTTAGATTACTTATGAATGCGTGTGATATGGACATTAATCTTCATGGTTGGATGAATGGTCCATTGATGGAGACAGTTATTTCTTAGTATATTGGAGCCACCGTTTTTTAATGATGTGTAACCAGATCCATAACTTGTCCAACTTTATAACTACGGATTCTAAAAAACTAAAAATTTTTTTAGAAACATCTATTTCTAAACATTTAAGTTTCTTATAATTCGGCATCTTAATCATCATTATGAAAAATAAACAAATAAAAATTTCCGTAAAAGAATTCCACTCCGAGTTGAAATTCGAACTAGTGCGTAGAAAAAACTACGCTATACGTACGGGCGACCGCAGATTGACGTCGCAAGACTGCCGAAGCTCCGCCTACGACTCCACCTACCTCCTGAGCCCGCCTACAGCTGCATCGCACGCTGCCATCAGTGTACGAGTTCGGAGCGCAGCCAACGGGCTGCATGAAAACCTGATACGTTCGTCACACAAAAACTAGTTCTTGACAAACAGCATCACTATAACTCGATAGCTAGTGAAAGTCTGCAGCGGAAAGCGAACTGAGCGCAAACCGAGACTTTACGGCTGGCATTGACTGTGTCGGCTACTCCTATTCATGTCAGCAGCACGTGTGTTTAGATGAACGTGAGTAATGAAGTTGTTCAGAAAATGCATTCACTGTTTCAGTGCTCTAAAGAGATAAGAAATATGATTAGTTCCTGACTGCCATCAAGAAAAGAATGTTTAAGTCCTACGACATAAAAGTGTGAACCAGATTCAGGTCTATAAAAAGGGGTAAAGGGAGAGTAAAAAAGCCAATACTTTTGAAAAGATTACTATGCTTCTAAATAAATAAGTAAAAATATTCCAAGACCACTAAGTAGACTTGAGTTACATAACTTCTCAATAAATCGAAATGCTGCGTAAATGAAAAGCTTATGCTGCGTGCGTTAGAGATAAGAAGAATAAGGAGTCATAATATTCCACGCTCTTGATGTTTTCCGAAGAATCTGTATAAACATCTAACGCCCCAAAAATGTAACCTATTAGAAATAATTTGATAGTTTAACAATTTTCAAATAATGATGAATGACTAAAATGTACGGATACTTCTACAGCCGTAAATACAAATCCAAAACATGTGAAGGAAAGAAATGAATAAGTTTACACTTATCTCTTGTTCGTCGCCATGAATTGCAGTAGTGTAAAAAGACATTTATGTTAAGTGCTTGATAAATTTCAAAGAACTGCAAGAAATTTAGTGCATACTAGGAGAAAGCTGAAACAAGAGTCAGCTATTTGAGAGAAAAAATTGTGTAAAACTGTTGGTGAAAGCAGCTGAAATTGATGAAGCAACCATGAAGATGGTAGTGTGTGCTGGTTGCGATTCTCCCATATTGGACCGATTCCTACTGAAAGTGGAAGACAGGGCATGGCACGCGAAATGCGTCAAGTGCTGGGACTGCCAAGGTACCTTGGCTGACAAGTGCTTCTCCAGGGAAGGGAAACTTTTCTGCCGGACGGATTTTTACAGGTAAGAACAATCTCGTATATTTCTCAACAACAGTTTTTTTTTTTTTTTTTAAATCTGTGGCATACCGTTATTTCAAGCGATCCAGTGACCTAAGCATCATGTTTATCTTCTGTATTTTTTTACGTTATCTGGATAACATCGAGTGCATCTCGATACTTTTTAATTTTCAGCAAAAATATCAAGCACATTATTTCGAAAATAAAAAATTATCAATAATATCTATGAAAAACTGTTTATATGTAAGGAATTGTTTCTAAGTCAATAAGCTACGGTTCCAAATGACTTCGATTGTCAATAGATATAGTCGTCTCAGAAAGCTGACATTCAGTATCACAGTATTCACTATCACATTTACTATATTTATGCTATCATAAGTACTGGACGCTTTTAGAGGAAGTCATTTTAAAGATGTGGTAACTGCGAAAGTGATCACTGTACCTGTAAACAAAAACACACTTCGCAGATACAGTGTTTTCGTTTAATTTTCTTATGATTCTACAAGGTTCGTTAATTCCAACTGTGTACACATTTTTCACGTAAAATTTAAATTAAATGCAGTTTTGCGCTGGCTAATAAATATTCAAACTGTAGACATTCAAATTTCAAACTGTAAAAGTGAAGTTTTTTTTTTTTTTTGTTTAAATAAAAGCTACCGAATATAAGGATGAAAAGACTTGTCATTTTAGCATTACGTAAAAATAAATGCACTTTTAATTAAGATTTAATGCATTGGTTATTGAATATTAATTCTTTCTTTGCGCGTTAATTCTATCACGTGGTTGATTTCATAACGAGATATACTCTTATTAGTACCACTTGTGAAATAAGCTTAAAGAAGAGTAAAATTTTGAAACCATAAGACATAATGACCCATTCGAAGAAAAAAGTGTTGAAGTTAAAATAACTTTTATTGTAATTATACAAGTAAAATCTTTTCAAAAAGTGTCTAAATTTAATCTTGTCCTACCATCACTAGTAAAAATGCAGCATTCTATTTTAACATTTCCTGCAATTACCTTTGATTTTTTCGTCAATCGAAGAAATAGATTACGTTTAATATATAAATATCATTTTAATTAATTACACAATTAGTTCTCTATTCTTGATAGAGACTTCATGTAAAATTTTTCTGTTTTCTTCATACATCATCCTCGTTATATTTATATGAAATCTGTAAGTTTTAAAAATATTTATTAACTGTTTAATTAATCTGGTGCAGAATATCGAAAATAACGATTAAACTTTTCTATCGTTAGGAAGGTAAGGTCGCCTGAACACACAATCGTACATCCACACGCTTACAGAAGGAGAGGGGAAGTAAAGGAAAGGGAAAACATTACTTGTGTAGTTATTTACTGCTACTACAAATAATAATGAGTATGATTTATATATATTTTGTAAATATTAATGCATATGAAACACTTTCAATAGCAATTTCCTGTAAACTAAACTTAATATTCTAATTTTATTATGAAGAATGTTCATGATTACTTAAGTAACTCATGGCGTTTATTTGCTACGAATATTTTTGGTTAATATCAGAGAATTTTTTCTTTCTCTTTTTTTCTTTCTTCAGCTCCAAAACGCGTTATCCGTGAAGGGCTATTAGTCTCGAAACGGCATTTTGAATCACTAAAAACGTTTAATCTCTTTATAAATTGTTCCCACCAAATATTATCGCCGTGTATTATATTTAAAGAAATTAAATAATGAAGAATGTGCATGAATGTATGTTTCTCTTATTGTGAAAAAAAAAGTTACCTAGAGCCATCAAATTTTGAATAAGTCTTCCACCGAATATGTGCACCTGGAAGCCCCATATTTGAATGACTTTGTTTTATTATCTATTTCATACTTTGCAAAACTTTAAAGAAGTTTTGATTAAAAAACTCAACGATTTCAAAACGAACAATGGCAACACCGTACGGAATAAAACCTTTTCATTTCCAGCTTGCAAGATTGTCTATCGGTAATTCTAAAGATACGTTGTTTTTAAAATTTTTAGCCCACAGGCCCAAATTTTTTAGTTCAAATGATCTCTAAACTTGCATGTGTGTGCTAATGAGAAAACGGCAGGCAAATTTTTTAGTCCGTATGCTCTCGAAACGTGGATGTGTGTGTTAATGAAAAAACTTCCCTTTGGGCGTAATATAAAGTCTGAAGGTTTTTAGATTTTCTTTAACCTGCGTTTCTTTTTGGAGAAATTTACATAATAAGTTATGATACCATGCTGTAAATATAGACTAATCTGTTCATTCAAAATTTAGGTATACGGTAGTATTTCTTTTTTAAAATACCAATCCTTGCACTTTTGCTTGCTTGTTTCTTCTTTTTTTTCCGCAGAACTCCTATAGAACTCGTTTCACTTACTACAGATTTAGGGGTCATTAAGTACAGATTATCTAGACTTAATGAAAGAAAAAAAATTCCTATATATATGTATACCTGCTGATAGAACATATTTATACCTAATGAAAGCAAAGGGAAACACACACACTGCTTGCAGGCGAAAGTAAATGTTTGTTGATATAATGTCCGTACTTAATTGAAGCACAGACTAAAATATGCTTCTGTGAATGAATGTAAATATCTGTTGATAATTTACTTTTACCTGATTAAGGCAAAGGTGGAAACATGCTGCCTACGGGCAAAGGTAAATATTTGCTGATATCATGTCAGGTACATATTTAAAGGGAGGAAAAATACTACTTACAGACAAAAGCAATTATTTGTTGATGTAATATGTATACTTAATTAAGCAAAGAATATAAAATAAAATCTGAAAGCTTTCAGATTTTATATTACGCCCAGAAGGGGGTTTATTTAACATTTTATGTGTTACCTTTATTTATTAAATATCATGTTCTTCGCACTTGAAGCAAATAAAAGTGAATTTAGCAGCAAAATCACAAAATATTAAAAACAGCAAAACAGCCATATCTTCAGAATTTCCGGTACACAGTATCGCGTGTAAGAGCTAGAATTTTTTTTCCCCTACAGTATTGCCATTGCTCGCTTTGAAATCATTGAGTTTGTTAATAAAAAATTCGTTAAAGTTTTACAAAATTTGAAATAGATAATAAAACAAATTTAAAATTCGGGCTTCCAAGTGAATCTTACTTATATCTTACCAATCTTACCAATATCTTACTTATTTAAAGCAAAAGAATAAACATATTGACTATCGATAAACTTAAATATACGCTATCTGCGTATACTGCGTATATTATACCGTATCTAATAAAATAATAAAAAAAATAAACATAGGTAACTGCTAACAGCTGAAGGCAAGTATTTCATTTAATACCTGTTCTTAATTAAAGCAAAAGCATAAACATATCGTATACCTAGTGAAAGTCAGGGCCGGCGTCTAAGCTGGTGGAACTTGTGCGGCCGTACCAGGCGGGAAAACTTTAGAACTTAAGGAGGCAACGGGAGGCAGCACACTTTGCGGCAAAACGCCTAGCGTTGTTTCTGAGTGCCTGAAATAAAGGAGAACTGCTTACGATAAGTAGGAAGACGATTTCTTGATTTTTGTAAACCAAAGAAACTGTTAAAATTAGGCCGACAGATCGTGACTGTTAGAGACCATATCTGTTAAAATTAGTCATTCTGTACTTTTTTAAAGTTACACATAAACACAGTTCTATTTTACTATTATTTTCTATTTTACTATTTACTGTTTATTATCTATTTTACTATTTACTGTTTATTATCTATTTTACTATTTACCAGTTTTATTTTACTTTCCAGCTAAAAGTTCTAGTAGAAAAATCCTTTTGCTATCTCAGATTTTCTAATTATTCGACATATTAAAAGAAGGAAAACAGAAAAGTTTCTCTAATCGATAAGGAATGAAAATAAACAGAGATATTTCTTTTTTAAAAGAATGGGATAATTTAAATATTGTGAGCTGTTACCGTGTTTGGTTGATTTTAATTAAAATAATAAACGCGAGATCTTTGCTAAAACACAGATGTCTTCGTAGATGACTTTTAAAATAAATTAATTCGCATTCACTTACGCATGGAGAAAATCACAAAAACGCCAACAACTTCATCGGAAGTCATTCCAGGTTGAACTAATTCGAATCTATGTTGTTTTCGGCATTTTACCCATACGTCTATTAGTAAGCTTTTCTCTTGAAATTTAATTATATTAATTCCATTTATTAATGTTATTTAAAGGTTTCGATAATTTTAAGATTATTTCGATACATGAAAAATTCAAAATCTCTTCCAATTTAAGCCGAAGGATCATCTTATATCAGAAAAGTGAAACAGTGGCTTTAATGGGTAAAACCCTTGATTCTGGCTAATAGATTGGCTGCATGGACGTTTTCGTTGCTTTCTCCATGTGTAATCCATGTTTCGTTGCTTTCTCCATGTGTAATATCAGCCAGTATTTGTTAGAAAGGCGTTCTTTCTTTTAGGCAGATTTTTCTCGCCTGTTTTGCCGTAATCAGTTAACGTAATCTAAGCTATCTGAGGAAAACAGCTCCGCTTCTAAAGCCAACTGATTACCTCCAGTAATTTCTTCACTTTTCCCAAAACACTTCTGCTGATTACTGCCTCGCGAATCTTCGAGGAATTGTAATATTTCTATCAGAGAATAACTTTAGCTTATGGCTGATGTAGCTTTAGATTAATTTCTTTAAAGTCTAAAATGTTTTTTAACATCAAAAGATGTAATTTCATAATAACAATAATATAATAATAATTAAAAAAAAGAAAAGAAAAGAAAAATAAGAAGAAAAATTCTGAAAGGGCTCAGATTTTCAAATGAAACGCTTCGCCTAAAAGGGTTTCTTAAGATTTTTCTATGCTCTCGCTGAGCTCACACTCTGCTGTTACACCTACTCACGCTAACCCATTTCTTTTTGTTTTTTTAGCTTTATTATTAAGCACCATTTTCGCTGTAATTTCACCATATACAATTGAACAGCAAAATTACAGAATTTTAAAAGCAGCATGTGTTTAGAATTCCCAATGAAGTGTAAAGTGTTGGCATACACTTTTCCATTTTTTCAGTATTTTCTCGGTTTATCATATCAATGTACATTTTGCTTAGAAAGATGGCTCGCAAAACTTTTTTTTGTCTTTTTATTATCAAGTTTTATGTGTTAAAATTATTAATTAAATATTACGTTCTTCGCTCTTAAGCCATAAAATTCAATTCAACAGCAACATTGCAAAATAATTTTAAAATGAGCATATCTTTAGAATTTCCAATACACAGTTTTCCCCGCTGGAGATACAATGGATAAAATGTTTTATTCCTTACAATATTGTCACTGCTCGCTTTCAAATCGTTGAGTTTGTTAAAACGTTCTTAAAGTTTTATACAATTTGAAATATAATATTCGGAATTTAAAATTCGGGCTTCCAAGCGCCCATATTTGGGCTGAGAACTACGTGATTCGAAACTGGATGGCCGTTTTTTCACAATGCCAGAAACATATATACATTCATGTAGATTATTCATTATTTAATTTCTTTAAAAGAAATACGGAACGATAATATTTCGTGGCAACAATCTGAAAACTGATTCTGACATTTAAAGTTCTACGCCACCAAATTCCGGTTCAAGAGTAATAGCCCATCATTCTTGCTAACGCTCTTTTGGGCTAATAAAGGGAAAAAAAATATGAAAATGTAAGTATTTAGCGGAACTTTTACATTCAACGGGCTACAATTTATGGCGGGGAGGGGAATTCTAAAAAATGTGTAAAAAATTAAATTTTCTGATTGAGTTAGCTTATAAATTTATGAAGTTACTTGGAAAATTAGTCGAAATTTCAAAAAGCACAAGGACAGGCATAAAAATTTTCATTTGTTGTCCTGAATTTCACTTAGAAATTGAGAACTCAATATAATATCAGCAAGGAATGAGTTAGAGGATAATAGTATGTCTAAAACGAATGGAAAATTAAGCCTTTTTACACCATTCTTGCATTTAATGCGACGAGCTGAAGAAATATTCTTTTAAGCAGACTTCATTTCAGTGACTCAAAATTATCTTGTCTTCCAATTCCAATCTCGCTAGAAATTTTAGATTAAGTATTCTAAGACGTGAAGTCATTTTTAACCCAAATGGGCAATTAACGTAGTAGGGCTGTGAAAAAACAGATGTACCAAGAGACATCCAATTTTGAATAAGGATTTGAATTCAAATTGAATTCAACCTACTTGAATATAGATATCTGGAAGCAAAAATGTGGAATTTGGAATTTGTTTTATTATCTATTCCATATTTTGTAAAACTTTAACGAATTTTTGATTAGCAAACTCAACGATTTCCAACCGAGCAATGGCAACACTGTACGGTGAAAAAAAAATTACAGATTCTATGTTACAAATTAAAAGTTTCACTATTGTGTACATTTAAAAATTGCAAAGTACATCAATATGTTGAGGAGCTCCAGTAAAACTGATTTCCTATGAATTAGAAGAATATAACATTACTTCGAATTAATTGTAGGTAACGCTATTCATAACGATAAATGCGAGGAATTAAGCATCAGTGTCATTACCCCGGAGAGTTTAGCTCAACATACTTAGCTTTTCCTTCTAACTTTAACTCAACAGAAGATGAATTTTAGAAAATTCTCTTCATTTTCGCACTACTGTTTTTTCAGTCGCTGAATTTAATATGCGAGCCAGTTCTTCGAAAATATTTAAAATACAACCAAATTCCATATTTAATGAATTCGGAATAATGGCCCTGTCGATTCTGCCTAAAAAAATTAATTTAAAATTAAATTTGTCTAAAAGCTGAATATTTTTGCATTAAATATTAAGTAAGGAAATTTTCCCTTATTTGCATATTGGACGAAACCTTTTCGGTAATTTTTATTTTTAAAAGAATTTTTTTTTTCTAAAACACTGAGCCGCTTTGATAGCCATCTTTTTAAAGAACATGTGCAAGAAGGAATTATCTTCGTTTCAAATACTGGCTCAAAAAACCCTTTTTTAAAGCAACACTATAAAAGAGAATTACAGTTTACAAATCCGTAAACAACTTGTGTATTCTACACGGAAAAAAAATTATTTGGGAATCGATTATTGAAAGATTACCAACAAATTTAATTTTCTTAATAAGACAGGATTCATCACATATTTCATGCAAGGAAATTAGATAAAACACTGCCAGTAATTTATTTGCTCCATTTTTATTGCAAAGTGCAATAGAATGCAATCTATCCGCTATCACAGAAAACTCATAAAAGAATACTATTGAAGGATAAAATGAAATTTCAAAGACCTACTTATTTTCAGATTATATATCTATTGACTTACATTTGTAGAATTGACATTGCATCTATACTGTTTACAATCCATAAAGGCATGCTCAGGTGGAGGACTACGTTATTCAAAATTTGCTCTAGGTACGTTGCTTTTTTACAGCGAGAGAAACATACGGACTTCATACAGATTTTTCATCATTTAATTTCTTTAATACAGGGCGATAATATTTGGTGGCAACAATCTGAAAAGTGATATGCCGTTTATAGTAATTCAACGCCAAATCCCGTTTCGAGACTAATTGGACGAACGTCTCATTCGAGACTAATGTTGCCCTTGGACTAATAATTTAATTTTTCACTACTTGATTTATATTTCTGTATTTGCAGTAAAAGGAATGTAAAAAATGTATATTCATATGATTATATTGTATAAAATGCATTGCACGAATTTTTTTATTTTGCGAAGCAAAAGGAATAGGTAAAACCAAGTACAAATGTACCAGCATTTTGCAGAATAGCAAAGTTTTACGATATGTTTTGGAAATATGCGCTTGGAAAGTAGCTAACAGATTTTCTGAACGAGAAACTGTTTATGTGCATTAAATTCAATATAAGATAGAAAAAATTGTTTTAACACAAATTAATATTTATAATTAAGCAATGAAGTGAAAAAGTTAATTTCATAGCAATACAGATTTTAGCAAAATGCAGTGCAACAATCAATGAATTACAGCAGATTAAGTACCGCTGTCTATATTAAATAGAAACTGATTATAATTTCATTGAAGCAATAACACAAAAGAATTAAAATACAAAAGCTGAGAGTAAAACTGGAAATAATAATAATAATAATAATAAAAAAGTATCGACCGGTCAGTTACAAAACTTAGAATAGTAAAAATCCGTTTTAAAGTTTAAAAATAAATTAAAAAGTAAAAGATTTATTTTTCTGTAGAACATTTAATTAATAATTTGTAAGGTTTATTATGCGTTTTCTAACAGTTATTTTAAGTTTTGTATCTTTCCTATCTTATTCTAATTTCAGCTTACAATTTCCTGCCAGAATGTGAATTCAGAAATGCAGAGAATGCAAATGAGAATGAGTACTATTTAAGTCGTGACTTAACCGACTTAACCGAGAGTCTGATTTCCTGAGTAGCGCGCGTTTGCCTTCTGGCCACATCTCTCTTAGCTGTTACTACGCTCGGCCATATCTAGGCCCTTGCTAGGCTTCGCCGATTTAATTAATACTTAGGGGCCAACTAGTTAGATTCTGATAGCTTCGGCTATATTTATTTAAGAACTTTAGTTAAGTTAATTTTAGTTCAAATTATTAGTATTTAAGTTCAAGCCCGGGTGGTGGTTTTATTGTAAAGTTCCAAGCCGGAACTGATTGTAAATATACTGGATAATAAAGGGTTTTAAACCCTTCTCAAGTCTCACCTGTTCTGTTCACACTTAAGCGATTATTCGCTTGTAAAGTGTTCGTGGGGTTTTAAGTAAGAACTTAAGATTTAAAGAGTTGAACCCTACAAATTGAAATAGATTTTTTAATTAGATTCATTTCAATTAACTACAGATTTATTCTTTTAGAAGTACTGTAAATAAAGATAAAAAGTAATAAAAAATGGAAGCAGCGTCGTTAAAACGTATTAATGAAATGTTCCAATAATAATCATATAAATTAATGATTATGGAAAAACTCTAAGATAATTTAAGAAAACTTCTGCAGAAATAAAAGCATTACAGCATTGAAATAAAACCATTACAGCAATGAAAATAAATACTCTGTTTCCCCCCTCCAGAAAAAAAAATTAATCATGTAAAGGCATATTTATAGAATCTTTTAACCAGAACATTCTTTCGCGCTACTGTGTATTTATATTTTCTGCTAATGATCATTAAATGACCATTCCATTAAAAAAATATTTATTTTTAAATGTCATTTAATATTGACATTCTAAAATTAAATCAAGCCTAAGTAATTAACTACTAATTTAACAAAAATTTTTAATTATAAAAACTTGGAAAATTCTTTTACAGATATGCAACAGGACTTTAAATATATAAGAGTTAGGTCTGGAGACAACTTCTTCTTGATAAGTCTGTCTCGTGCCTGCTCAACAATTATTCACTTACGATATTTGTCTTAGGTTTAAAAAAAATTTTTAGATTAATTTTTAGGAATTAAGTATTTTTATTTTTTTATTTTAATCATGGTTTTAAATACGTACACTTAATTTAACTACGCTCTTAGAATTTAAATGATACTGTAAATTGGTTGGCAGCAATAATTTATTTTATTTTTGCAATTTTAAATTTATATTTGCTTTTTACAAATAGAAAATATTTGTTAAATATATATATATATATATATATATAAACTTTAAACATCTAAATTAACTGGTAAATTGGAATAAAAGCAGTTCGAATTTCTGGCTTATATATTCTCACATTACATCAATTCTCAAGAAGTTTCGAGTAAGCAAAGTTCCACTCTTAATTTCTCGAAACAGTCTTTTTTCTATAGAGAACAAACTGCTTAATCCGTGTTTCGTCCCATACTATGTTCCTGCTCGGAATGGGCTTATTCATGTAAATTTGCTCGAAAAAAGCTTCAAACTGCCCAAGATTGTGTACTGAGGCAGATAACGAACTAATCACAAAAATTCACGAAGAGCTACGCATTGAGCCATTCAAAACTTTTAACTGTCGCGCAGCTCATTAATTTTATTAAAATCAAAAACAAATTAATAACCTGGCTATCAGGGTGTATAATTCTAATGTTGATAACCGCGGCTTCAGCAAGAGGCCTATGGCCATTCTTAGTAATCAGCTGGTCTTTTCTTGCTGATTCAGTGCTCTGTGTTTTTGCTTCCTAATGTATGCATGTTATCGTATGCTCTGCACTTTTGTATATTGTGTAGGCCAATTTGTGATTAATATTGTCGTTAAGCACCTCGGGATTTGTACTTGTTTCTTTTGTTTGCGTATGTTCACTCCACTTATGAGTCACCTGTTTGACAGCTTCGTTAGCTTTTTCAGTTAACATTTTCAAGCGTCTGGAACTCGAACCTCTGTACGCTTTATTCTTTCCACATATTTCCCATTACATTAGTTTTAAAAAAAGCTTATTTACACATTTAAATGATAATTTTATTTCAGTTATTGTTTTTTCTATTCATTCGAAATTGCATATTCTATTCGATTATGGGTAGTCCTCGACCCCGGCACCCTGCTGCTACACCACTCTCTCGCGTACGTTTTTCTTCTGTCTAATGCTACTAATAACTAAGCATAAAATTTAATACATTTTTAGCAGAGATTACTTAAAAATATTTATAAGGTATTTCTCCCGCCTTCTTCGCATGCCTTCGTGGTGTAGGGGTCAGCACGCTGGACGTGTATTCCAGTGGTCCGTGGTTCGATTCCCGGCGAAGGCGTTGCTCATTTTTCACAGTTCCTGCTTCCAAATAAAAACCTAATGTCTCTACACTGGCGCCCGAACTAAAAAGGTGGTGGATGATGATTCTCCACCACCGCGATTTGGCGATTGGGTCCCCTAAACCCCAGTCGCCCTTTAAAAAGGGGAGTATAAGGTATTTCTCCCGCCTTCTTCGCATGCCTTCGTGCTGTAGTGGTCTGCATGCTCAACGCGTAACCGAGAGGTCCGTGGTTCGATTCCCGGCGAAGGCGTTGCTGATTTTTCATGTCTGATGCTTCGAAATAACCTAATGTCTCCAGATATTTAAATGATGCATTCATTGACTTCTATACGACTACATTATATTGTTTTTTGTACAATATGCAGTTGCTTTTTACTTCGTTGCACGAAGTAAAGGAAGTATTGTAATCACGAACAATTTCAGGTATCATATTTCAACAGAAATATCGATTTTGAACGTTCCTGAATCCATTTGTACGATTTTGTTTTTGCGTGACATCTACGCATGCGGATATTATAAAGGGCTCTTTTTTGCAAAATGGAATGTAAAATGGATTTAATGGAAATTCAAAAAAGGATTTTTACGTGACATCTGTACATACGTACGTACGTATGTATGTATGTATTTCGCATAACTCAATAATGATTGGGACTGCTATAATATCTAGTGAACTTCTCTTTTTTATTGCAGAACGTATAAGTCCTTACCTGACCTTTATGTTCTCAATCATTGGTCGTAGTCATATACTTCCAATTACAGAAGTGTTTTAAATGACAAAAATATTTATTCTTTGACAATGCAAATTTAAAAAAGAAAATTAATTTTCGGCAAACAGTAAAATCTAACTTTTAATGCGATCTCCCAGGTCCTAAACTTGCATTTGGGAAAATTTTACACTCGCTATACAAAAACAGAATTATAAGAAGTTTGACTCCCGTACGAAAAAAATTGACCGGAATGTTTAATTTCAAAATTTGAAATTTTTGATGTCATTTTCAACTTGCTTCGAGAGATAGGTTAATTAAGTTAGAATAATTCAAGGAAATAAGTTTAAATGAAGTGCAGCAAAAAATCTGTATAATAATAGCTCGTATAAGGAAGTTATGGTATTCCAAATCAGATTATTTTAATGTCTGGAATCAAATGTTAGTAATCACTAAGTATAAAATTTTATTTTCACCTGCAATTCTTTTTCTTAATAAAGAAAACTTTTAAAACATTTAAATGATGCATTTCCTTCAGTCAGCCTATGTCATATTTCATTGTGCTATACGAAACTGCTTTTTTCATTTTAATGAACTCAAAATATTTGTTTATTCTTATCTCACAGCAAAACTGCAGTTAATGCTTTAAATTTTGAACCAGTGTTTAATCCAGCTTTCAGTTAAACAATCTTTTAAACTTCTAGATGTTTTACATTACTGTTAACTATTAAAAATTTTGCGTTTGCGTATTTGTTTTTTCATGTTTCATTAAACTAATTAATTGCAACCCTATTCATTTTAAAGAAGCTTGCAATTTAATGTATCACATTCCTGTATTTTATTTTATTTTCTTACTAATGTGCATTTAGTCGCAAACATTACCGAATTTCAGTTCTATGAAATTCTTCTTATTACTTAAAAAAATTACCTCTATTTCATTTACTTATTACTAATTATAATTAGATTATTTAATGCTATGATAAACAAACGAAATAAGAATGATTTAAAATTTCTATATCGGGTTATTTGACAATTTAATTTATTCTTTTGACTACTTATGTAACCTTCCATGAAATTAAGATATTGCATAAGCCATACACGAGCTTTAGCTCGTGTGAATGGCTCACAATCAATGATCACAGAGCCTGAAAAATTTGCACATTTGACTTCACTTTTCTAAAATTAGAAAAGTGTGAATCGTAGTTAAGTTTAAATTAACAGAAATGTTTTTAAAATAAGTATTATATATAAGTATTCTAAATGATATTAATAAGTATTTTAATATATATGAATAAATAATATATATAAATATTCTAATATTTATAAACATATATAAAAAAAATATATATATTCTAAATAAAAAAAGAAACACAATAATAGGCTAAAAATTAAAAACAAATTTGTTTTAATCCATTCTGCGCTATATTTGCAGGATAGAAGTAAAACAAACTTAAAGCATCTAAAGTTAATATTAAACTGGAATCAAAGCGCGGCAATTCCTCACAATATTAAAAATTGCAACCGTGCATAAGATGTTTAACACAGTATCTAAACCAACCAAAATAAAATTAAGAATTCATAGCAAAGCAAACTCGAAAAATAAAAATGAGAAAGGGAAAATATACAAAATTATAAAAATATAAAAATTAATCTGCTTTTAACTAAAACTCCAATTCAGAACTCATGAGGGGGAAAAGGAATTAAAGCTTCGTAAAAGTCGACTAATATGTTTCGAAAACATGTTTCGTTCTCCTAGTTCATTTGAGATCAAAAACCGAAGAAAGATTCAGTTAAATTTTCATTTAAGACATTTAAATTCATATAAAACCGAATATAATTTTGTATATTTTTAATTTCGCATTTTTATTTTTCGAGTTTTTTCTACTATGAATTTTTATTTTAATTTTGATTGGTTTAGATATTGTGTTAAACCTCTTATGCACGATTGTTGAGGCATTGTTTTGCTTTAATTCCAATTTAATATTAACTTTAGATACTTTAAGTTTATTTTAAATATCTTAAATAATATAAATAAATATTCTAATATATATACATATTCTAAATAATATAAATAAATATTCTAATATATATACATATTCTAAATAATATAAATAAATATTCTAATATATATACATATTCTAAATAATATAAATAAATATTCTAATATATATACATATTCTAAATAATATAAATAAATATT
>KK112341.1:36462-47285 GCA_000611955.2 Stegodyphus mimosarum
TATATATATATTAAATTCCATCGACGGGATCCAACAGGCTGAAAAGCACCTAACCCAGTGGGCCAGCTGTTCCGTCGATGGCGAAAAGAAAGAAAGTGTGAACTGAGACATCTCCGCTTTTTCAATACAGTTTCTCTTAAGGTGCGCTTTACTTTGCGTTGTATTTAACGTTCTAAGTAGTTTGAAGTGTAACTACTGATTGCACTCTGTGATACTGTGAATATTCTTACGAATATTTCTGTGGAAAATACAAGAGCTCTGAAATATTTCTTTTGATAAAAATAAATTTTTATTAATCTATAATAGGACCTGTGTGCCATCCATTATGAATCCGTACGCACGCAACAATACATTCAGCAAGAATTTCTTAATTTTTTTTTAAAAAGAAAATCTGCTACCCAAAAGAAGGAAAAGTTTCCCAGAAAGCGAATTTCATAAGCGACAAAAATTTTTCAAGACAAAGCATTTTCTGCTACAAAATTTAACATTATATACTTCAAATTTCGCGAACAAAATTTCTTGAGCGGGAGAACTTCTTAAACGAGAACTTATTAAACAGGTATTACTGTATTTGATTTGTTTTTGTTTTAATATAAAGACCATTTAAACGTGACGCACGAGGCTCAGTCTCATAATTTGATTGCCAAGACTGATACCTGAGCGAAACCGTAGAATAATAATGTTCTTGATATACATTCACTCGGCCTCATTGCACCTCTAGAGACTTCACCTCACTTCGACTCTCAGACCTAGCGAGTCCGATTGGGTTCCGAGGTGGAAGAACCGATGCTCTGGGGACGACAACGACATTAAGCGATTCGCCCTTGCTCCCCTCCTTCTCCGACTGAAATCACTCGTCTCTTTATCAAATAATTAGGGGTTGCGAATCCCGTAATTCCCTAAAGCGCGGGTTTCGGATCGACGTTTAGTTATGATTAATTCACTGTCAAGATCGTTTTTCCAGGAAAATCGGGTTTCGTTTATTTCATTCTTTCTTTTTCTTTTTGTGATTTTCGGCCCAACGGTTAAAACTCGGTTTCGGCCAACGGTGAACAGGTACTCCTATAGAGTGAGTCTCTTATTATTTTGTTTGGAAATTGGAGGCTAATGAAGTAAAATACGAAGAGATTACAATGATTCATGATTCAAGTGGCTTCTGGAAGCCATTCTATAGCTGATTCATCATAAAAGAAACAAATATTGCGATATTTATTAACACCTAAAAGTGGCGCTCTTGTTTTCGCTTTAAGTCGAAAATCGTGACTTGGCAAAACAAAGTTTTTGCCAGTCCACGTGGACCAGAATAAAATCTTTCAATTATCGTCTAAAATATATAACAGCGCATTGTTTAGCAGTGTAAAAAAAGAATCAGCTACTTGAAAGCGTCGATATCCACGACCCTTGAAAGCGTCGATTCAATACGTCGATATCCACCGATTCCAGTTTTCACGGCTGTACCAAACGATTTTTGAAAATCAAAAATATAAATGGATTAGATAGATCACAAATTGTACTGTGGAGACATGAGGTTATTTTAAGCAGGAGATGTAGAAAATGGACAGTGCCCTTGCCAGGAATCGAACATGGACCTCGCGAATACGCGCCGAGTGTGCTACCGTTACACCACGAAGGCATGAAAAAATCTGCATGAATGTATGTGTGTATGTTTCTCGCACTGTGAGAAAACAACGGTACCTAGAGACATCTAATTTTGGTCACCCAGACGGTACAGTGGTTAGGGAAGCCTGACTACGATACCAAAGGGCCGGGATTCGAATCACGGAGAAGGCATGGAAAATTTGTCTGTCCCTTCATAAGAGGTAACGGTGGCTGCGTATTAGATGCCTCCACAATAAACTGTCCACCAGTTCTGGCCTTAGGAGTGGTCAATGCCGTTATGGGCAAGGGCCCGCTATTGTGAAAAAAAAAATTTTTTTTTGTCTCCAGCGCGGAGTATCCAACTTTATCTGGCAGTATTTATAATAGGAAAGAATCTTGATCTGAACAACTGCATTCCCAAAATTATTTTTGCTATAATACAAGTTGCTGACTTCTGTCTAAAGATAGCTATTTCAAGCTTTTCTTACGCTTTCTTTCTTAAATAATTAAGATCTATTTCTATGTAATGTTGTAGGCTATGTCTTTTTTGGGAACATCAAATGTAGACCCTACTGTAGATGTTTAAATAACTTTTCTATTTGAAGTAAATTTAGCACAATATGCACTCACTTGGTGTTCACAATTCACAACCACTTGTGGCTAAATAAATTGAACAGAAAACAAAAATGTAAAATCACAATAAATTAGGATGACTACGCGACTGTCTCCTTACTTATCCAAACCGCAACAGTCTCGCGTGCTGAAGATAAAAATCTACTGTATTTCGGAAAGTGCTGCTACTGCTCGCTTTCAAATCGTAGAGTTTGTTAATAAAAAATTTGTAAATTTTACAAAATATGAAATAAGAAAAGCACTGCCAAACATTAAATATATTATTTTTACATAAGGTCATATTCTGACGTTGAAGAAAGCACGCGAGTTCATGTGACGTCATTGTATGTCGAAAATTTTTCGTTAATGTCAGTATTTTAAACAAATAGCTGCTGTTGGCAATTTTTTTCTTTCAGATTGAGAAAATTGACATGGTATGTTACCGCAACGTTTATTCTTTCATTTATATTGAGAAAAACTTGTTATATTACATTAACTTATTAACTTTAAATAATGACGTCGAACGTATACATATTAACCTGAAGTGTCCAAAGTTTTTGTTTCCTGGTTTGACAACAAAAAAATTATTTACGAATTAGTTGTTGCTTGAAAAGAATGAAGTGATTTCATTCATATTAAGATGTTTTTATTCGCTTTCTTTTCAGATGTACGTACATAGACCTCATAAATTTTGCTTTGGTTGCAGCTAGCAACTTTGTATACAGTATATTAAATTAATATTCACTTTATTTCAGTTTTTCAATACATAGAACGTATAAATATTGCTTTGCTGGACTTGCCCGCTTGTTACAGAATAAATTCGCA
The DNA here is from genome assembly GCA_000611955.2 of Stegodyphus mimosarum. NCBI lineage: Eukaryota > Metazoa > Arthropoda > Arachnida > Araneae > Eresidae > Stegodyphus > Stegodyphus mimosarum. The sequence continues at coordinate 39,499 of KK112341.1, forward strand.
TGCTTTGTTCAGAAGAAAGAAACGATGTTGGAAAAGGGAACTACACAGAATCCACATTATATGTTAGACAGACAGAGTGTGTAAAATTTAAGATCAGTCTATTTTTGAAACGTAAAGAAATTTTACTTTTTTCTTACTTTATTAAATAATATAATAAAAGCAATTATAAAAATACAATACAGTTGGAATATACCTTTTAGTGCATGTTTATACACAATTTTAAATTTCTTTTTAATCTTTGGTGAGCGATATATGTTGTTCGCGTTTTTGTATAGTCATTAGAATTTCATTAATCATTGCATTTGCTATGTAGTTGCATTATTGTGGTAATAACTGTTATATAAACTGTTAATAACTGTTAATAGTAAACTGTTAATAATAACTGTTATATAACTGTTATGTTTCACATTCTTATGCAGTCATTACAAATAAATATTGCTACTCTATTTTAAATGCTTTCCTTTGATGAAAGAAATATTACATTTTGCAAAGAAATATATTTTGGTAATGTGAGTCATAACTATTTCTAGTTATTATCTTATACGTTATTTTAAGCTTTACTCTTATAACATAAAAAATATTGCTTTTAGACTTTTTATCGAAATTTATTCTTCGTTAAGGCCTTCATAAATATGGTATAACAATTATTCTAATTTCTTTCTTTACAAATTTCGGTTGCACATTCCACTTTTTAGATAATTGCAGTTAATCGAAAATTAGCAAATTTTGTTTCTGAGCAAAATTCACTTTGGAACACAAGGAATTATTTTTATTTTGGAAACAAGCTTCATTATTTTGCTTATTGATGTGGTTGGACAGGAAACTGCCCTTGAAAGTACAAAAAAGTGTCCTCTGGAATCATCGATTCATGACCACTTTTAATGAAGATTCGATTTTTTTATCCTGTTATCTTTCTCGAAAATTTCTCTGACAACTTTCTCGAAAAGCAAAAAGCTTTTTTCATTTATAAGTGGCAATACTGATTTCAGTAATTTAGTGTTCAGTTTAAAAATTAATTACGCGTATTGTTTTCAGTAACAACTCCTAAACAATGGATTTTATAATACAACAGAGATATCTCTTTATATTTTCAAGATTTCAATAAATATTTTTAGTTGCAAGTTTGAGTATTTACATGTATTTTATTCTTTTAAATTTTATCTACTAAAATTTTCTCTTTTCTACCTGCTTAATAGGCTTTCAAACATTGTTTATACTATTATTTTTTATATAATGTATTACTTTTCATGCACTTGTTACTCGTAGTCATATCGTTATCAAGTAAAAGTCAACTGATATTGTAACTCACTCCCTTTCCCATCAGCGCTACTATTCTCATATTATAGTTCCTACACCTACCACATTAAGGTGCAAAAACTGCATTGAAAGGTTTTAATCGATTCAGGATTTCTTCGAAAAACATAAGCTTTTATTCGAAAGGTGTTACGTTTCGAATCCTCTTATAAGTTCCTTAAGTTTTTCACCAACCACGTTGTATAAAATAAGTTCACAAAAAGTATTTTCAATATCAAAAGTATTCACCATACCTATATTATTTTATTCATTTTTTATTTTTTTATGAATCTTGGCATTTAAAAATGAAGTATGCATTTGCTCTTTTTTTTAAACTGCACTGTTTTATTATGCAATAGATTCTTGAACAACATGTATTTGACCTGGGTGGATTTTCCGATTCGTAGAATACTCCTCCTTCCAATAAATGTATTAAAATTTTCCGAGACTGCGATAGTTTGTTTTTATTACATAATTATGCAAAGCGAAAACTCCCTGAGACGACCATTCGCGGATTAGACAACATCAGTTTTCTGAGGAGGGGATCACTATACAGAAAATGAATGTATCTATAAATGGTGACCTAAAATAATATTACCTACTCCTATTCTGATCTCTAATGGAAATAATGGTTTTAGGGAGGCAGTCGCCGTGAGAGATTTCGTTCCATGTTTATTTATCAGATAGTATAAATATTTACATATATGTATAAAGTTACTATTTTTTATTATTATATGATTTTGTAGAGATGTTACCGTGAAAGACCGAAATTGGAAAATGTCGACTTTCACCGGAGAATGTCAACATTCGCCAAATACGTCGGTGAAAGATCGAATATTGCATTACATTCTTGTACATTCGGACCCTCACCGGTGTATGTCGACAATCACAGATATGCTCCGGTGTAGGTCGAAAAGAGAGGCGACTGGCTGTTTCCCATAAATGCAGTTGTAAAAGCAAGGGCCTCTTGGGCAATTCAAAGTCTCGTAATAGTTTAAGTTGTTGCAATTAATCAGATTTGAATCACACAATTTAGTAAGTTTTTTATTACTATTATTTTATTTTCTCATTTAGAACGTACTGTATAGTTAAGTAAGTTTTTTAACTTCTATTATTTTCCTTTCTCATTTTGAATGTATTGTGTGTTTTAAGTACTTGTGCGTTTTTTCGTGACTGAATTACGGAGAAGAAAATATAATATTCTGATATATTCAACACATGATATATTCTGATAACATTCACCATTAGTACATGGTGAATGTCGACATTCAGCGGTGTAAGTCAGAAATAAGACTATTTGAAAATATTTCGGACATACACCAAGCGACTATGTGAATGTTGACATTCACCGGTAAAAGTCGACATTCTCCAGATTTCGGTCTTTCACAGTAACAGAGACATTATATTATTTTCGGAAGGCAGGAGATGTGAAAAATGAGCGCTGTCCTCGCCGGGACTCGAACTACGGACCTCTCGAATACCTGCAGAGGGTGCAGACCGCTACACCACGAAGGCATGCAAAGAAGGCGGGAGAAACAACTTATAATTTTACTCAACGAATCGCTTTAGCTTATTACCTTCTGAAATTGTAATTACATCCATAGGTAGGAATAAAGTGACGTTCTAAAACATAGGAACTAAACAGTTTAAAGAAATTTGGGCGATATTGCATAGGGATAATCCTGGGGAAAAAATAATGTAAGTGGAATGTTTTTAAAATCTCTAAATATGTTCTTCGCTTTTGTACAACTCATTTCTATAAATAATTTAGATAATGGAAGTATTTTTAGTTGCCATCAAATCTTATATAGCAAATATATTAAATAACAATCATAAATAAATAAATAAATAAAAAGTCTGAAAGCTTTCAAATTTTATATTGCGCCCAAAGAGGCGTTTTTTACCCTTCTGTGTGTTACCTTTATTTATTAAATATCATGTTCTTCGTTCTTAAACCACATAAAATTCAATTCAACAGCAATATCATAAAATATTTAAAAACAGAACATCTTTAGTATTTCCCACAGACAATCTCACGCGCTGGAGATAATTTTTTTTCTGTACAATGTTGCCATTACTCCGTTTGAAATCATTCAGTTTGTTAATCAAAAATTCGTTAAAGTTTTACAAAATATGAAAGAGCTAATAAAACAAATTCGAAATTCAAAATTCGGGCTTCCAGATGCCCACTTTTGGGTGGAGGATTACCTAATTCAAAATTTGATGGCTCTAGGTACCGTCGTTTTTTCACAATGCTAAAAACATGCACACATTCATGCAAATTCTTCATTATTTAATTTCTTTAAATGTAATACAGCGAGATAATATTTGGTGGCAACAGTTTTAAAAGTGACTCTGACTTTTAAAGTGATTCAACGCAAAATGCCGTTTCTAGTCTAATAGCTCTTCTGGGCTAACGCTCTTTTGCGCTAACGAAGGGGATTAAATAAAAAACGTAGACCAAGTTTTAAGGTAATTAAAAGTAATTTACTATTTAATACCAAAGCTGAAAGATTGCTTTAAAAGTTTTATATATTTATTTATCTTCTTTTTATTGGTTTTGTCAAATTTAAGCTTAACGATATTCAAGAAAATTAGGACTTGCATGAAGTTAAAGCTATTGATAATTTCACCTTTATATTTTTGTTAGCGGTAGAGACATTTTCTTGTTGAAAAGTCAGAAAAAGCATTTATCGTCTTTGAACCATTGCTTCAAATTGCAGAATAGGGTCCGCGACTGAATGAAAAATCAGTACAGCTTTAACATTTCTATTTTTTCTGACTTAATTTATCACTGAAAAAGGATTTTTGATTTCCATTCATCATCGCTTTATTTATTAACTCTGCTTAACTTTCAAGTCCATTATATTTCCACATAAATTAATTCCATAAAACTCATCACTTTCGTAAACTACTTTTGTATTTTGAAAAATATCAATGATTGAAGTTTGGAGAGAATTGGGATGGCAGTTCTCTTTCCATAATTAAAAATTTTTCTTCGCTACACATTGTCAATTTTAAGAAATTTTTAATAGAGTTATCTATGGTTCTTCCTTACAGAATATGGCACTTTTTAGTACGTAATAAATAAATATGTTCTCAATCAAATGAAAATTCCAATTTTGAAGAAACAAATCTTGTATCCCCTTTAATGCTTGATATTTTATTGGAAATAATTCTTCCCAATCAAAAAATTTTGAAAAGTTAGACTTATAGTAATTTGTTGTAATAGACTTATAGTAATTCATTGTAATGTTTTCAAACTATGACTAGAAGCTAGACTTTTAAAATGCCTTTTTTCAAAACTTTGTCTCGCAAATTTAAGTAAAAGTTACGAATGCAAATTTATCAGTCAATCTAAAATTAAAATTATGAAAAAATATAAATTGAAAATATTATTTTGTTTTTTAAAATATAAAAAGGTAGAAGCATTTAATTTCAGTAACAAATGAAGTTGCAGTGAAAATTTAAAAATGATGACAAAAATAACTTGCTGATATTTTACGTTAGCACTTTATTCATGTAATTTCTGTCATTTCGTTCTCATATTTCATCAGAAAGTCCAAATTCTTGTTCAGTTTGCTTTTCATAACGAACAGCTTTCCTTTTTGTTAAGAATCCGACAGTAGCAAATCCTGCTGGGACATTCCATTCGAATTCCATTGGTCTATACTTTTTATTCATTTCAGGTTTTTAAATCTACATTATCATTTAAATTTCATTTACTATAAAATTTGCTGCAATATATAATAAACCAAAGTAATCATATTTTTATTATGTAGAACCTGTTCATGAAAAAACTTGATTCTTAGGATCATGTATACGCAGAAAAGAGGGATAAAATATTCTCAAAATGCTTCAAAAATCATTTTGGATAATACGTAAGCAAATTCATTTACAATAGAAGTTATATTAATGAAGGAAATGCATAATATTAAATATCATTCAGTATTTCAAAACTACCGACTGATTTTCGTATACTTTTGCTCAGATTATCAAGTAATCCTGGAGTAATCAAGTGGCCCCAATTTACGTTTGAAACTCTTAGAACACTTATTTTACATTTGAAACGCTTAGTATCCTTAGTACTTAATTTACATTAGAAATTCTCAGTAGAATAGTGGATTAAGTCAGTTCGTGCACAAACTTCAGTGTCTTCAGAGCCTCAGTGGGGCCAAAAGTTAGCTTTTAATTTTGTGCACCGAAAATTTGCTTTTTCAGCCCGCTGGCCAAATTGTTTGTTTTTTCTAAATTTTAATTGCACTTTTTTTATTATTTTTTAACAATAGGCCTTAGGTTTTCCTGCATTTTACAATTTTTGATGAAGATTGAGCTTTTATTTTGCCTTGCCGCGAAGTGAGAACTCACTTGATTGAATTAGAAATATATCTCTAACGAAATTCGAGGAAATAATTTTAATAAAGTGCAGCAAAAAAATATGTATAATTTAATAGGTTGTATAAGGAAGTTATTCTGTGTCCACATCAGATATTTCTTCTTCTAAGAAGAATATTTGCTATGGGGATCTTCTATTAGTTTTAGGTTTAAAAGAAATAAAATTAGAACGGAAATTTTTATATTTGTTCAATTATTATATTTAAATGTATGAAATTTGAACTAAACGTTTACTGTTCTAAAGTATTCTAAATCTAAATTTTACTGTAAATTAAGTTTAACTGTTACCACTTCGTAATTAATTTTACTAACAGCGATTTAAATTTTAATTTGCCTTCCGATTTATTGTTTAAAATATTTTAAATTAAAAAAATAATTAATAATTTGCCTAACAACACATTTTAACAAGTTTGCTTTATTTGACAGATTGAGAGATTGTTATTTTATACTGAAATTATATTTCTGGGCTCAATAAATTGCGTAATTTTATTTTATTTATCTATTGCGTATTTATTAAACCTTTATATATGAAATTTCAGTTGCTTAATTTAGCTCTGAAAATTTAGTGGTAAGTGAAAAATTACATTTACAATAAATTTAACTTAGGTTTTTGCAACATACATTTGTCAGGACTGAGCGTTCAGTGCATATTCTTGGCAAACATCTTCGTGAAAGTAACTAAGTCCTGATCTTGAACAGGGAGCTGAATGCAGCTATGTTCTGTGGTAGAACACTGTGATTAAGTGGTAGAAGAACTACACTTCAGAGGAATTTAAAATTCTCTTTTATTAAACCACAATTATGTGCAGCCACTTCCCAACTCGGGAGGGATACAGAAAATAATGACCGGCACTTGGGTCTAAACTGAACAATCAAAGTAATTTAAACTAAAGCTAATTAGAAAGTAAATCGTCGTTGCTCACAGAGCTATGAACGCGAGGTTGGCCTCTAAACTAAATGGTGCGTAGCAAAATTAAACTAATACTGACGCACTTGGAATTACTTTAATAAGTAATAACGTAACAGCGCTATGGCTTAGAATTTAAATACTAGCTGGTCAGGCGAACGTCGAACAGAGTAACAGTGGTCTGAGACTAAAAGCTCTCTCACACTGAGAGGCTCCTACCTCTCGTTGAAATAGAACTTGGCCCCATTTCAAATTAGCATAAAGCTGAAACGCGCGCTTATTCTAACGGGAAATTGAAATGAGAACAGATAGAAAAGGGAAAATTAAAATAAAACTTTGTTAGTTTAACTAAAACCTTACAACTGCTTTGCTTTAAGTTAAAAATTAATTAACTAAAATTCATTTTCTGATTAAGATGTCTTCAGAATACTTGAACGGTGCTGCTTTCATGCAGGTTTTAGTTTGTTTGTTTTGGATTTATTGCTTTATTGGAAGTTGAAATAAGAACAGCTAGAAAAAGGCAAATTAAAATAAAACTTTGTTAGTTTAACTAAAACCTTACACATTAAAAACAAATATACTCATTTAAAGTTCGCAAATTTGAAGTTTATTTTAAGAGAGATTTTTATTTTTTAAAACTGAAAAACGAAAAATACGTAAAAATTGGAAATAAGAAATATATAATTTTTATAAATTACCTTTTAAGTATTTTAGTGGTAATTTACAAACTATGATATTTTATTTTAAACTGAAAAATGTGGTTACGCTAAGCATAAGTAAAAGCTCAACAATTTAAAACTGCCAAGCCAAAAAAGAACGTAGTAAATGGTTCCATTTTCATCAATAAAGCATAACTGCCGACAGACCGAACGAACACTGTATAAAGAAAGATCTTCCACTTTATCCAGTGAGAAATAAAATTCAGCCAGTTGCTTTAATAAGAAAATAGCATCTATAGAGTCATTAACGTCGCAATTTGCGTCGAAAGTCATATGAGCGGCAACATTCGATGTTTAACAACAAAAAAGCGGTCTTTTCTCGGTTTCGCTTATTAACTCTGGATTGTTCAGCAGCTCAAAACTTCTCGACTCGTTCACTGCTTTCCTGTTGCGAGAAAGAGCCTCTGGAAAAATGGTAGAGGGATGCGAGGTGTGGGTTTCTTTGCGTTTTCTCTTCTTTCTGCATTCAGTAG